>JAPMOQ010020268.1:890545-1034329 GCA_026543055.1 Argiope trifasciata | reverse complement strand
CAGCTGGTAGAGGGGAAGCACCTCCGTTCAGACAGCCTCAAGCTCCACCAGGTAGAGCTGGTATGTATTCTTGAAAACCTGACCAGTTTGCCCATTTTAAGAGATGCTTCTGTTTCTACGACCTACGATTCCTCTATCCCTGCGATTCCTTCATACGACCTGTTTGCCAGCAGACGAGGTACGCTTTACCCCCTCGACCCTTCTTGAAGTTTTCCTGGGTTATTTTTGATGCTTGTCCAGTTTACCGACAATTTCTTGGTAAACTGGACAAGCATCAAAAAACCCCAGAAAACCATAGAGAGGGCAAACGGAGGAACGCGTGACCTGCTTGAAGAGTATTCGGTCGTTAGAAGGCTGCTTTTGACCTACGTATATTCAGCTATATTAAATAGTCATTCATCAACGATGGTAGTTAAATTTAAAAAGTTGCAGATTGGTGTTAAAATTTAAAAATATATATATCAACTACCTTTTTTTGTAATTTGCAAACTTTTAAGAGTGGTTAATGATCTGTTAACCACGCTGTCTGACCGCTATTTTAATGTATAATCAATTGTTGGAACAAAAAAGAAGTAAATTGGTAAGTCGAAATGGTATTTAAACTGTCCAATTTAAAAATTCCAATTTCGAGGGAATTTTTTTTTTCCAGATATTTGTAAACGCATATACTAAAATACTGCTCAAGATAGAATAATTGTTGTGGCTGGGATCCTGGTCTAATTTATGTTATGTTTTGAATACATCTTAAATGCGTTTACAACTGTTTTCCTAACCTTACTCCATAATAAGAAAAAGTCTGTTTCTTGAATAGGCCTAGATAGCAAATCGTTTATTCTTAATGTTCCCAACATTAGCAGTGCATTCCGAATTGATGTACTACGAAATAATTTTTTTTTAATATGCATTTCTATGATTTTGACACTGTATTCCTTCATTGGTAATTTTCTTTTATTAAATATAGGATATAACCATTTCAAACGCTAAAATATCGCATAGAGAAACAAACCATAGCATGAAAACATGCACCTAATTCCAAAGAAGACCAAATTATTTTTTAGCAATCAATATTTAGAACCTTCGTTTTGCCTCATTCGGGTTCTAGGGGAAATCATGTCAGTCTAGCGTGTAAAGTCAGAATGTCCAAATTTCAATTCTCATCGTTTGCTATTTTTTCAGAACACGAACCCTCCATTACTATGCTTACTTGGCAAGACATCACATACTCAAATTTTTGCATTTTTAAAATCTATAAAATTTTATGTTCATTTAACTTGCCACTCATTCATTTAAACTTGTTTGCTTTTAAGTATTTTTTTACTACATCCGATTTTGATAATGTGTATTGATATGGTTTTAATCCTGGTTTGGTGCAGCATTGTCAAAACCATGGCTCTTGCGCCATAAAAATTCATACTATTCCAAATGATATGGAATAACCATAGGAACATAAGGAATTAAAAGCGCATTTCGAATTTTTTTAAGGATTAGTGTGACAGTTACTTCAAAAATAAATTTGTATGCTTTCATCTTTTTCTTGTACCTTTAATTCTGCCAGCAGTGGCAACTTTCCGACCATCATACTAGACGGCTACAAAAGGTTACAGTTTGAAGGGGAGGTTGCGGGTAGATAATTTTTTAAAAATTCAGTGCTCTTATATAGTAAGACAATTAATGTATAAAATATGCAAATTCTATGAATTAAAGATATAGAATTAAATTAATATTGTGCCAATTATTGACTTAATAAATTAACTTTTTGCTAATTATGTGCTCTATATTTTTTCTTTAAATTCTCATAAGTATTAAAATATTTATTAACAGTGAAATTATGAAATATACTATGTTGATAAAAACATGACACTTATTTCTGAGTCATTCATTCACTGTCTAAGACTGTCAGCTCAAACGTTCCTTTTAGAGCCTTTAACAAGACATCTGAGGAAACACACCAACACAAAAAAAGGGGGGGAGGAGGTCAGATAGTACGAAAAAATAAAATAGTAATCTGTAAAAAAATAAATTTATGATAATTACATTTGAAATTTTGAAAATATAACAGATTGTGATGGATTCTTAAGTCAGCTGCTTTATCAGAGTTAAGATAAAAGGCATCCATACTTCACTCTGGCATTAAGTGATGTCTGCTTATCAAAACAACCAGTTTTTACCCATTTTTTACTTATTGTTATGATTAATAGATGTTGTAATATGTTTTTTGGCAATGTTTCAAGATCAACATCTGCTTTGTAAATAGTTTACTTCTATAGAACTTCTCCTACATTATTACTTATTATTAGTAGAAAAAAAAAAATATGTAGATGGCATGAAATGAAATCTGAAAATATCTCTATTTTTGAAATAGTAAAACACGAAAACTACTTAACTGATATTGGAGATATTTGTTCCAGTTTGTCGTACATTTATTGGGAAATGTTTTAATACATTGAAGTCATACCAAAATTTTTAAAAAAAGGAGTTTTATTGCGATTTTAGAGATTTTCCTACTACTAATCACTCATGTGCAAAACAGCAACGAATGTACTTTACACTTATCCAAGCATGTGAAAAAAACCCTCAAAATGCGCATACAAAATAGCAAGAGTTGTGGTATGCATATGCTATACATTTCTTTCTTTTAAGTCTGATTTTAAATTGTGGTTCATAAATCATTATGCCGCCCCCCCCCCCCGAAAAAAAAGGGGGGGGGGAAAAAGGAAATACAAACTTGGCAGGAGCAAATTAAATACTAAAACGCTTCGTTTTTTGTGCGATAATGAGAAGTTAAAAGCTAATTTTTTCCTCTTGGATGTTATGCCAAGATAGATGTTATTGGCAACGTTGTGCGGGCACTGCTTATAGGATATAAAATATCTAGTGCAGTGCTAATGGCACATTCAAAATAAAATGGTGAAAAAAAAATAAAGGCACATTTCACAAAATACTGTTTAAAAAAATGTTAAAATTAGTATTAAAAAAGTTCCTGCGAATGGAATTAGATTTAACTATCAGCTACTTCTATAGATATATATGGAATAGCTAAATTAACAGTAGCAAAATAGAGTTCGTACTAATATCTGTAATAATTTAAGTATAAAAAAGAAATCTCGTGTTTTTTTTATGAAGTAGATCAGGGCGTAAGAGTTAAATGTTGAAGAAGTTAACTGTTTGAAGAATCTAATACAGAATGGCAATAAAACTGGTATGTCAGCAAAAAGTCAGAATATTATATCAATCTGTAAATGTCAGGGAAATTCGTAAAAAAAATCTAAAAATCATGGAAGATTTACTGACGAGAGCATTTCGTGCCAACCTTGCACTCGATCAACAATTTCGTGTTATCCATCATTCTCTGCATTCCAAGCTAGCAACAACAACCCTTGATATCTTTTTCTTCAAGGATTTGGCTACTTATAGAATTTCACTACGATAAGTTGGCGAATCGGGCAACTTGAATAACCATGCAGATAATATTTTTCCATAATGATATTAATTGAGAGAAATTTTTTCCTCTATAAAGTATGAATAAGAAAGAACAAATACTCATTGCAAGTAGAGCTGTATATGACAATATTGCGGCAAATAATGGAAAAAATAATATTGGTTCGATTTGCTTTGAACGCGCTCAAAACCATGCAAATGATAATGATACAGTGCCGTGATGGCATTAATATTGAGAGAAGTTTCCCCGCCCATAAAATATAAATATGAAAGAACAAAAACTCATTGCAAGAAGAGCTGTATATGACAGCATTGATGCAAATAATGGAATAAATAATTTTGAAGTGTCCTGTCTAAAAAATTAATTTTAAGTGGATGGAACAATGGGTATGAAAATAAAAGAATCAACTGAAGATTTGAAAAAGGAAATAAAGTTTTAAATATAAAGAATTAAAATTTAAAAAAGATGAATAGAAAGGTGATGCTGCTCAGGAGTTTTAAAATGTCAATGATGAATTTGAAAATCTATTGCCTTTTGCTGAAAAAAAAAAAAAAAAGCTTTTAAATTTTTTGAATTCTCTGAAGGCCGATCTGGTTGATTTAAAACCAAGTGTTTTTATTAGAATTTTGATAATGATTATTTCTAATATTTTACATTTTAATGTAATAAATAAGCAATAGTTATGCTTTCTTCAGTTATCTGTAAATTATTCTCTTATGTAAAGTATTAATTTTGATAATGAACATAATTCAAAAATAATTTATTTTATAAAAGCATACTTTTTTGGTCTGCTATTAAAACTTAGAAAATTACATTATCTGCCAAACAGTATTGATTAAAAATTAATCAACCGTTTATATCCTAGATTCCCAACGTGGGCGATAACGCCCCCTTGTAGGCGTTTGAAGTTTTCAGGGGGCGATAAAAGACCCAGTGAAAATGAGGGGGCGTTGATATGGCACGAAGGGGGCGTTAGAGGATTAACCAAATGTAGTGTGCAATAACTTCAAGGTGCGATTCCAGGACATTTTAAGCATGGACAGACCAGACTGGGTTTTGGATCTTTTTTCCAATGTCAACGCAGCAGGATCACCTCAATTAGAAGAACTAATAGAACTGACGACAAATGAGGGTCTAAAAATTAAATTCAAGAATTTTGGCTGCAGAAGTGTATTTTGCAACTGCGTTCAGGCTTAGAGTCGATTATTGAGAGACTTCTGATAGCATTTTCCTCTTCATATTTAGCAGAACGTGGTTTTAGTGCCAAGGCAAAATTGGTAACGAAAAAGAGAAATCGGCTGCATGTTACTGAACGTGGTGACTTATGATTGTTTTTAAGAGAAATCGAGCCTGATATTAGCAAGTTTCTTAAAATGCATCAAATTCAGCCTTCTCATTAGTTAATTTAGAAATTCGATGCCTTTAAATTTTAATATAATTAAGTATGCATTTTGATTGGTCTCTCATGATTTTCATTGGTTTATTATGAAGAATTCGTATCATCAAAATCTCTCCCTGTTCTTATGACAGGTAAGCTAAAACTTTTTTAAATGAAGAGAAATTCAGTAGCTTTTCAATTCCAACAATATTCTGTCTATCAAATTTTTTTTTATTCTTGTTTTCACCCTGCATTATGTACGCTATTTCTCTGGAGTGGGAGGGGGGCAGTATTGAAATTTTCACTAGAAAAGGGGGTGCCGATTCAAAGAAGGTTGGAAACCTCTGGTTTATATGGTCAAATGTATATTGTCAGGTTCTATAAAATATATGTTAGTTTGAAGTTTATCATCTGTTATAACAATTAATTGTTTTCATTTGCATCTAAAGAAGTCATGATTTAATATTGATGGTTAATTTTCGAGATACCTATTACTTTAATCATATTTTCGATTATATATATTGAAAATAAATAAGTAAAACAGTTTCTACACAGTTATTAAAATAAGAAAATTAGCATTATTAAAAATTTTGTTCATATTTTTAATAGTTAAAAATGTGTTGAAGGGTTAATTTAAATCGACCACTTGTTAAACCAGAAGAGATGGGATAAGGGTTGCATAATGTGCACTGCATAGGGCCGCCAGTCCCCCTCTGTCAACGAAAGCTATTTAAAATGTGGTATTGAATGACTGTCAGCACATTTCATAATAATAAGCATAGGCATGCATAAGGTATGCAATGAATGAAATGCAAATGTTAATATTTTTCTCTGATTGTCAAAATACTTTAGGGATCTTTATGCAATCATGTTGGAATAAAGTAATTTACCTCCCTTTTTTAGGTCAACCTCCTCCTGGGTTCAGTCAGCCGGCACCAGTACAAGAACCGCCTGCTCCCCAACGCGAAAGAAAACCTCAGCCAGTTGATACAGTTAGTGCATTGGGAATAGAATTTAAACATAAGATGGCTCTTACGCCAGCACTGCCTGCTAAACCTGCCCCTGGAAAACTCGGACGACCCATACGATTAATTACAAATTGCATCCCTTTTCAAGCTCCTAGTGGGACTGTATACCATTATGACGTCGAAATTATCAGTAAAGGGCATAGCATGACTACCAAACAGCCACCACCAAAGCCACCAGCCGCTGAAGCCGCAAAACCGGAAGAAGAAAAAGATAAAGACAAAAACAAAAAGTATCGTTGTTTAAGCACCAAAAAGAATAGAGAAATCATAAATCTGATGATAGACACCGATGAAAAATTTAGAGGCCGTCATCCTGCATATGATGGGATGAAGAATTTGTACACAAGGGAACCTTTAAAAATAGGCAGAGAACTGAAATGTAATGTTATTGTGGAAGATGAGGATAATCCAGGTAATCCGGATGATCCCCGGGGTAGGAGGAGCGAGACTTTTGAAGTAATAATTAAACCTGTTCAAAAACCTGAAACACAAGACTGCGCTATTAGTTTGGATCCTCTTCATGCATTATTTGCTGGTAAGGTTACTTCAGTACCACAAGAAGCTGTTATGGCTATGGAAACAATTCTCCGTCATGGACCCTGCAAACGTGCTACTCCTATTGCTCGATCATTTTTCTACCCCCCAGCTCCCCAAGATATTCACCCTCTTGGTGGTGGATTGGAAATCTGGTTTGGGTATCATCAGAGTACTCGTTTGGGTCAATGGAAACCACTGATTAACATTGATCTAACAGCTACTGCTTTTTACCAGAAAGGTCCTGTTCTAAAGTACATTGCAGACTTTTTGCAGATAGATATTCGTCAATTACAACAAGCGGGATATCTTAAAGACCGTGACATTACCAGAATAAGCAAGGAGCTGAAAACAATGCGCATCGAGGTGAATCATTTAAGGTACAGAAGGAAGTATCGTGTTATAAAATTGACACAAGAGAGTGCCAATGCCAAGCTGTTTACCGCTACAACTGCAGATGGTCAGAGTGTGAGAATGTCTGTAGCTCAATACTTTGCTCAGAATTATGGACCCTTGATATATCCCCATCTTCCATGCATTCAAGTTAATCCTGAAAAGAAAGGAATATTCATCCCTATCGAAGTTTGTGATTTAGTCGAAGGACAGCATTGCAGGAAAAAATTGGATGATAAACAAACTGCTGAGATGATCAAGTTTACTGCAAAACCACCTAGATCGAGATTCGATAAAATAAGAGAAGCCATTAGATCAGCTAAATTTAATGAGGACCCCTGCGTTAGAGAATTTGGTATGAAAGTTTCTACTGAGCCTTTATCTTTGGACGGAAGGGTTATAGAGGCTCCAAACGTTAGATATAGCGATGAACGCAAGGTTAAACCTCGAGACGGCTCTTGGGACATGAGGGGTAACCAGTATTTACGAGGTGCTGAAATAAATATCTGGGTATTATTAAGTTTTTCGACCCCCCGTTTTTGTGGATATGACGCTTTAGAACGTTTCGCAAAACTCTTGTGCAGCATTGCATCGGAACAAGGTATTGGAATAAGTCGTCCAGCAACAATTGATATTATAGAAACTCGTCGCCCAAATATACAAAACATTCTTACGCAAGTCCAGAAAAAATACAATGCTAATTTAGTAGTAATAGTTGTTCCTGGTAGCGATAAGGTTTTATATGGAGAAATAAAGCAGGTTGCCGAAACCATGCTTGGCCTCGTCACCCAGTGCATTAAAGATAATAATGTCGCCAGAAAATGCACCCCTCCGCTAGTAAGTAACTTATGTCAAAAAATTAATGCTAAGGCTGGTGGTGTGAATAATTCACTAACTCCTGGTGAAACACCTGCCATTATGCGAAAGCCGGTTATTATCATTGGAGCTGATGTGACCCATCCTGGACCATCAGTTGAAATTAAACCTTCCATTGCTGCTTGTGTGGGGAGCTTGGATGCTTATCCTTCCAGATATGCTGTAACTCTAAGTGCACAGACCAATAAGAATGAGAAGAAGGAAGCAATAGAAATTATTTTGAATTTGAAAGAAATGGTTTTGGAGCTTTTGAAAAAATTCTACAGACACACTAGAGGCCGTAAGCCTGAAAAAATCATATTCTACCGCGACGGCGTCAGTGAAGGCCAATTTGATCACGTGAGAGAGCATGAGGTGAAATCCATCAGAGAAGCTTGCAGAACGTTGAGTCCTGATTATCAGCCTGGAATTACTTTCATTGTTGTGCAGAAGCGTCACCATGTGAGATTTATGCCGCAGGATGAACGAATGGGAGCTGGTAAAATGCGAAATGTCCCTCCCGGAACTACTGTTGACAACACTGTAGTGCATCCCCTGAATTTCGATTTCTTTTTGTGCAGTCACTTTGGTTTACAAGGTGAGTCTTCATTCATTTCGAAAGCTTCTTTGATAAATAAGTATTCATGTGCACTTTTGAGCTATATAAAACTTTCTTTTTTTTTTTTTTTTTTTTTTTTTTTTGTGCACGCCTAAAATCCTTTTTCAAGATGTTCAGCTGGCATGCTACTCAAAGAAATGAAAAGCGGAATATTTTTTATTGGTTTATATTGTAAATTAAGTCTTTTTAAATGTGCTTCAAAATATTAGAGCTGTAGCATTATTTTTTATTAAATCATTGAAAAAAATTTATGCATGACAGGAGAGTAAACAATGTTGTCATGTCCACTTTTCAGATTCAGACACCTGTAAGAGAAGCTCATTTGGCAAAAACTTTACAATTTTACCAAATGTTTGCTCGAATGCGCGATTAGAGCGGTGTATTCGGTGAACTCCAATGAGACTCTACAGTGTCATTTGGAGTAAATGCTCAAAAGTTACAACTGTATTGATCAAGCAAAATGGCAGAAATATACATTTAAACAATTTTGATTTGCATATACTTTTTTTTAAAGGTGTTAATGATAAAGATTTGTGAAGTTTTGATCTTTCGTCAATGTTTTTTATATCCTCGGTGTACAAATATAGTATTTTGTTTGCAATTTTTTAACTTTAAACAATTGAGAAGAACTTGGATCAAATTTTGTAAAAATGTGATGGATTTTTTATTATTTTCCTTCATTTTATGTTTTTGCTTGTATGCTACATTTCAAAAGCCTAAGGCTTTAAAAATTGTAATAGTGATGTGAAATTTTTTTATTAATTTTCAGAAATATGTTTTATGAAATTTAGTATATAATTAGCTATAAGGGGGTATAGTAATTTTTTATATATATATTTCCAGATTCAGAATTTTTGCATTTTTTTAGACTTCATTTTGTTTTTTACTATAAACAATTAAATACTGTTGATAGGATGAAATCTATATTAAGTTAGAAGTATATTGCTACCAGAAAAAAAAATTGGAGAAAAAATCTTCGTATAAAAAAAAAAACAACCGTGGCAATTTTTCAAAAAACTCTTTTTCAAAAAAAATTTCGGGGAGATTTATAGAGTACTATTTTTCAAAATAAAAGTAAAATATAATTTCAAGCATTAGAATTTTTTTAAAGGAGGTACTGTGTTGCCTTAAGTGCATGCAAATTGATTCTCAATGTTTGCTAAAATAATTCTAAAGGTTTGCATTTGGTGAAAATTTAGATTTTGTATGAAGAATTTCAGTATTATTTTCGTATTTAAACTAAAAATATGTTGAGACTTGTAATATTGTATTCAAAATAATTGACACATTCAAATTCTGCAGTTTTGCAGGCGAATTTGGTCTTTTATAAGAATGCTTACTTGAAAACAAACGGAGACAAAATTAGTATAAAATTAAAAATGGAAAGGAAAGAGCGTAGATTCACATATAAAAAATGCCAGATCTGTTGAAGTTGATAAGTTTTGATGGTCTTGCAAGTATTAGCCCTCTACACTAGGATATCATTTTAACTTCACTTGATTTCGATATTTAAAAAAAATGCAAAATAGCAAAAAATCATAAATCAATTGAAATAACATCAATTAATGCAGTTTATACTTTTATTTCTTGAAGAAATAAAAACTAGCCATAAATGGAATTTCAAACGATAACTTTTGATGCATTTAATTACATTTTCAAATAAACGAATTAAAAATCTTAACTGACCTAGTGGTTTTGTAACTGCAGAAAGATATTTAAGGTGGAAATCATCCTTGTCGATTCTATTTGCTAAAATATGGACTAATGTTGAGAGTTAAAAGTGTCAACAACATGCAGCTTCTGACTGGCTAAAGACTAGACATTTATATTTATTTTCAAAGCAACATTAGTGATATTTTGGGACGGACCTTTCAATTTCGAACCCTGTTCAGATGACAAGAAGGACTTCCGAGTTGCCCTCTTCCAGTTTTCCACACTACACCAGCGGCAGAACTTTTGACCTGGGCATCGGCCTGGTGGTAAGATCTCGGCTTCGGAATCGGAGGGTTGGGGATTCGAGACACGATTTCACCAAAGAACCGCCGTGTAAGCAGGTCTGGTACATGTTAAATCCATATGGGCCAAACGTCCTCCCGCTGGTGTGGAAATTTGGAGAGAGAGGTGCCAGCTTAGGTGTCGTCTTCATCATTTGACCGCGGTTCCAAATTTTGAGTTCCGTTCCAAATTAACCCTAGGGTTGCTTTAAAAAAATGACGTTAATATAACTAAACTGACGAATTTAACGTGAACCAAACGCGTTACACGACGGTTCTTCAATGGAATCGGGTCTCAAATCTGAAATCCCCCGGTTCCGAATCCGAAACCTTACCAGGAATTTTCATGTAACCAAATTAATCTAAATATATGTATATTCCGTTCCTTGATGATTGTTTTTTAAATCTGCCTTTTTTGTTGCAGGTACTAGTAGGCCTTGCCATTATACTGTTTTAGAGGATGATAATGACTTCACTGCCGATGATCTTCAAAAGTTAACATATTACTTATGCCATACGTACGTCCGTTGCACCAAGAGCATCTCCAGTCCCGCTCCTGTGCAGTATGCCCATTTAGCCGCATTCCGTGCGAGACAGCACCTGTTAACAACGATGGACGAATCAAGTGCTAGCAGCACCTCGTCAGGTTCGTCAAGCTACCATCCTTTACCGGAAGCCGTCAAGAAAGCCATCAGCATTGTTGACGGAATGAAGGACACCATGTATTTTGTATAATGCGCTGATGAGCGAATGCTTTATTTTTTCTCTTCTCTTTATTATATCTTTGTTTATTCGCCGTCTATTTGTCAAAATTGACATAAATTGAAAGAAAAAGGCACCCGAAATTTTTAAATCGAATTGATTTTGGATATTGATTTAATGTGAATTTTTTATTTGTTAACACTGATGCAAATCGTTGAATAAAATGCTGAAATTGTTGACCCTCTTTGTCATTCCTTTTCATAGAAATATTTGATTACATTGGGGGCCGCGGTAGCCTGGTTGGTAGAGCATCAGTCTCGTAACCGAAAGGTAACGAGTTCTGTCCTCGTCTCGGCCAAAGACCGCCGTGTTGGCTAATGGCAGTTGGAGCGCGTTAAATATGTCGTGACTGCAAAGTCCCCCAAGTTCACGTTACAAATTATATTTCTGGAGGTACTGAATCAGGAATGAGTAGGTCTCTGATTTGGATCTAAATTCTGACTTGCCGATGGATGATTGAATGAGTTCGACCGCCCCCCTTAAAAAGGGTTGTGTCGGGTGTGTTCGAGCAAAGTCGTACTTTCAACTTAACGGTGCTCGTTAGCAACGAAAGGCGCACACTTCTGCCTTCATTCGAAAGAGCTTCACTCATTCGGGCTTGGTATGACTAAGTGGCTTTAAACACACCATGATTACTTTGACAACGCTATACAGATGATAAATACAATACAATATCACATGACTTGCACCCAAATAAGGAAAAGTGGAGAACGCTTATTCAATGTTATCTGAGTTACAAAAAAAGTTATAGCTAAATATATACCAAGCCTCTCTAATCAATGACTCTTAATGATCTCTGCATTGATGCAGGAAAATAAAGGACAGTTATTCTTTATTTCGTGAAACGTGATTGCTATTTGCATTACGCTTATAGTATGTACAGATTTCTCTTCAAAAACGCTCCAATCATTCAAAATACGGTTTTAAATTAGAATGACGCGAATTTGTCTGGTAAAAATTAGCGTAAGCCAAATATCACTGATATTTGCTGAAGAAAAATTAAAAGCATTTCACAGTTATGTTATTGCTTATCCCCCTTATATTAAACACCAATTCAAACCAAGACAAATCGGGGATAGAGGCGGGCAGTAGCTCCTGAGGGTAAAGACCCCTGAGCACTCGAGGGCAAGAGTGCCATCTTTATTTGAGATAGTCTGGTTTTATCTCAAATCAAAATGGCACTCACACACTCTCTTGCACAATCCCTTTTTACAGAGGGGGCTGTTTCATACTCCTCATATATAGAGCACTGAGTAAAGAACAACGATGCCTGAACCATGCATCGATTCCGGGACCACCAAATCACGCCCTACCCTTTGGCCAAGACGTCGACCCTCAGAGTTATATCAAAATTAAAGAAAATACAGTGTTTCATATGAATAATAGCTACCTAAACATAATGTACTGTTCCCTAATAATTCAGTTTTTTTTTTTTTTGTAAATAGAAAAAATTTAAAAATCTAATTGTAAATTTCTCAAAATCTTCTATCTTCGATTCGGAAGAAAAAAAAAAAAGAAACATTCCTATAAAGACAATCCTGACTAGAATTCTCATTTATATGTTCCACTTCTTACTAAGCAAAAGATGAATATTACTCGTTTTCTCCAGGTAAATCTTAGCATGCACAGTAAAAACTTATTCCAGCTGGGATCATTCATAAGTCCGTTAATATCCGCTTTTCAAATACCGAGGCAATATCGAAATAACTGCATTTTTGTAGGGAAAATTTAAATTTGGTTGCCTGCATTATCACTAAAATATATTTTTAATCAAAACATAGGAGTTTCAAAGATTTCTAAACTAAGTGGAAGATATTTAAGTATTTTTAAACCATATGAGTTTTATCAATAGTTTAGTACTAGGAGTATTTAGTATTGATGTTCCTTCTTTGGGAAAATTTCGTAGTATCTGATACTAGTAGCTCAATGAAATAAAAATCTAAATTGCCTCTGTTGGGGAAAAAAGAAATATTATAGACCATCATACACAGAAGACAATGCAAAAGTATATATCCTTATTCCCGTTAGAAGAAAACATATTTAAAGAAAAAAAAAATAGTTTTACACTTGATGTAAAATCTATTTTCTAAAAAAGTCAGTAATCTCAAGGATTTCTTGATAGATAAAAGATATTTATGTATTTTATTTTTAAACCATAGTTTCTAGTTAACAATTTTGTAATATTAGTATTTAATGCCGATGTTAGTATTTTGAGAAACTTTCGTGGTATCTGATACTAGTTTTTCTATTAAATAAAAATCTAGATTGTCTCTACGGGGAAAGCGAAATATTTTTGACTATCTATTACATTATATGCACTAGACATAATGCAAAAATATACATCTTTACTGCTATTTTAGAGAAATTATTCTGTACTATCAGTAAAGTAGATATTTCAGTGATCTCCAGCTAAGTAGAAGACATTCGTTTTATTTTTTATGTTTTCAATAATTATGTCCTATTGGTTCTGGGTGATTCATAATGAATGGGAGAAAAAGAAAACATGATTGTGAACGTTGTAATTAATATATTTAGAAAATTCAAATTTACCTCAAAACTACATTTATTCAAGTTTCTACAAGTGTTCAATATGTGCCCTTCCGGTGACAAGACAAATGTCTACACGGTAATCAAGCTCCTGCCACACTCGTGATAGCATATCCCCTGTGATGGAGTTCAACACTGCAGTTATCCACTGTTTCTTGCATAAGCTACCCTAGAACTGCTCCACCCACCTGCTTATGTTATGCCGATGCGGTGGTTCTTCACGAAATGTCGTGCGAAAATGCCTTAACACAACAATTACCAAGGAGATTTTGGCAAATTCGAAAACGCAGTACGCTTTCTCCTGCATGGACGACATTTTGTTTAACAGCACCTCTAGCGGCGAGTTCGTCATTCGATGATTTTTACCTGTTGCCAAATAAAACTTGTATAATTGCAGTTGCAGATTAAATTTTTTTCGGCTGAATAAATCGATTACGGCAGTCACACTGCGCTATTCTTTTTGGCCCCTTCATTATGAATCACCCGGTATTTAATGCTGATGTTAGTATTTTGAGAAAAAATTGTGATATCTGAAGCTAGTAATTCAATATAATAAAAATCTGGATTCCCTCTGTTGGGAAGTGAAACAAATTGAACATATAATATATCATATACATTAGACATAATGCAAAAAAAAAAAAAAAAAAAATCCCGTAAAAAAGAAAAATTAAAAGAAAAGGGGTTTTACGCTATCAGTAAAACCAATTTTTTTATTGAAAATGAGAGTTTCAAAGATCTCTAGAAGAGTAAAAGATAATTGAGTTTTTTATTATTGACCTTCTAGTACATCATATACACCAGACAAAATACGAAAATATACACCCTTATTGTCCGTAAGAGAAAAGCAATATTGCAGAAAAATAGTTTTTATTAATTAAATCTATTTTGAGAAAATAGCAGTTTTATAATGATTTCTAGCTAGGTATAAGATATTTAAGTATTTTATTTTTTAACCATATCGGTCTTATCAATAGTTCTTTTCTATGAGTATTTTATTACGGTGTTACTATCTTGAGGAAATTTCCTATTATACCAGTAGTTCAATAAAAAATTTTGACATTTGTCAAATCCGTGCAAAAGATATTTGTATCTGAACCTTTTGATTCAGTCCTTGCGTTGTTTTTTCACTTCCAACCCATCGTCTCAAAAAACAACCTATAAACAGATTCTAACCCGACCTTTCAAAGTTAGGTTATTTGTTTTTGGCTGTGTTTACTATTCAAATTTGGTGAACTCGAATCATATTAATACGTATACGTTAAAGATCTTTGAGAGAGCATTGAAGAGATAGACTATGTGGTTAACCTGCTATACAGACAATTTGAGATGGTTTGCCAAGTTTTTGTATTGAAAAATTGAGGTTCGAATCTGTTTTAAAGGTTGTTCTCCAAACTTTGGTGATGTTAACATATGTTGAACTTTATTTAAAATTCAACCTATTATTTTTTGCTTTAAGAACAAGCTAATGAACTTTTACTTCAATAAATATGGTTTTTTTTCTTTACACTGCTCTCATCATAGTGCTTCCGCGATAATAAATTCTTCTGTCAAGCTTTGCTAACTTTCGGGTCAGTGTAACCTGAATGATAGCAAAAATGGATTGCTTCTATTTGGAAAACGAAATATTATTCACGATATACTACCATTATACTTACTAGACAATATACGAAAATATACATCCTCAGCAAATTGAATTTAAATTGGCAATTGAATTTAGGCAAATTGAAAGAAAAATAGTTTTTCCCTATCAATAAAATCTAATTTTTTATAGAAAATGGGAGTTTCAAAGATCTCTAAGATAGGTAAAAGTTATTTAAGTGCTTTGTTTTGGAAGCATTCTATCATGCTGATTTTTTTCTGAGAAAATACCTATTGTTCTTTGAACGTAAATCTTATTCAGGTGCCAGTAAAATGCTAGCGAAGAATTTTGTTTCCTGTGCGTTACGCTTTGGAAAGTGTTAGATATCGGAAACTATCCGCATCACTTTCGGCTGGATTCCCGAAGGACCATTTCATTCGGCGAGAAGGAATAGGGCGAATTTCTTCTCGTGAAGTCTAGGTTTAGCAATTTTTCTTGCTTTCGATTTGCGATTCCGGTTTGTTTACCGTTCCGATTTCTATTTATTTGATGGCCAAGATCGATATGCTGTGATCCAAATTGTTTGTTCCGTATCAACGAAGAAAAATTGTGCAAATATTTCACTGTTTGATCAAAATGCAATTGGATTATGTATTAGCTATTACCCGCGACTCTGTTCGTGCGGAAATTTTGATGTATATTTACGAAAAACTATCAAATAATGTCAAAAAAAACCTAACCCAATAAATGATACATTTAAAAGTATATGCATATAAGAAAAATATACAACATTAAGTACAATTTAATGACAAAAACACACAACATTTATTTGCACAATTTATTTACATTGTTACATTATAAACACAATTTATTTACATTGCGTACTTAAAATAAAACAAAACAGCAAATCAAGTTCCGTCATATCCATTTTATTTATTAATCGAGATTGAGATAGCTACAACAGTATTATACACATTATTTTTAAACTTTTAATTTAAATGAAAACACAGTTGTCAACTATCACGCGTTAACTTTCAACGCCAGTTGGTGTAACGCACATGTCTGACTTTCCTATGCCAATTGGGGTAACGCAATGGAGATTACAATTCTTTTATTCTGCTTTCGTTTAGTTTAAAAGTACTACAAAATGAATTCAAAAGATCGATTCATTAACAACATTTGATTTTAAATACATCAAACTCGAAGAAAATAAAAAGAATCTTTTAAAGTAATACATCGAAATTCTGCTAAGCCTAGCCTCATTTCTGTTGGTGGGGAAAAAACCGCAGCCTTGCTTATCTTAAGTGGGATTTGACCTGAGATTTTTGGCACGAAAGTTAGTTTTTAATTAATAAAAAATTAACCACTCAATTAACCAGAATAAAAATGTCCTATGTTCTATTCCTGACTATAATCAAACTTTGGGATAAATTTCATCCAATTCCATTCAGCCGTTCTGGCGTGATTGAGTAACAAACAACCATCCAAACTTTCACATTTATAAATTAGTATAGAGTCATATACACTTGCATAAAAATATGATAATAGTTTGCATTATGAATTCGCAACGTATTAGATTGCAATGGAAATATCGATTGTTGCCTCCAATCGAAATTGTTTGATCCTTACTAACGAACAAAAATTGTGCAAATATTTCATTTTTCGGTGAAAAACAAATCGGATTATTATTAATAGATTGAATTGTTTTAAAATATTATGAATGATTCATATGGAGTTACATCAAATATATTAATTTGAAATACAGATTTACAGTGGATTCAATGGAAATATGGGAAATTGACTGTTCCGATTGCGATTTATTTGATGGCTAAAATCGAGCTCTAATGCAAATTGCTTGTTCTTCATCAATGAAAAAAAGTTCTGCAAATAAAAAAATTTTTAATGAAAAAGCAATTGAATAATAAGTAACAGACTGGATTTTTTTAAAATTATGAATGATTCATATAGAATATTGATTTCTAATGGATTAGATTCCAATAGAAATATTTATTGTTTACTGTTTCGATTTATTTGATGGCCAAGATGAATATGCTTTAATCGAAATTGTTCCTTAATCGCTATCAACTAAGAGGAAGGGGACACATATTTAACTTTTTGGAAAAAAAATAATTGGGTCATAAGTAATCGATTGGATTTTAAAAAAATTATGGACGATTTGCATAGAATAATATCAAAACGTGATAATTTTATGAAGTATGAATTTGCAATGGATTAAATTGCAATGAAAAAATGGATTGCTTACTGTTCCAATGTATTTGATGACCAAGATCAATAAGCTTCAGTCTCAATTGTTTGTTCGATACCAATAAAGAAAAATTGTGGAAATATTTCATCTTTTGAGAAAAAAAGCAATTGCTATTAAGTAGCAGATTGAATTTTTTGAAAATTATGCATAATTGGTATAGAATTACATCAAAATATGTTAATTGTTTAGCAGTCTTTATGTTGAGAATAATCTATCAGCCATTTTTTTTGTATAAGCAAATCTATTTACATTTCTCCTAACCGAAAGATTGCAAATCAATGAATATTATGCGTAATTAGATTCAATAATACTCGAACAGATGGACACACAGATTTCTGAATGAATTTAGTTCAAAATTTCATAATACACGAATTTGGAACAGACCTTATACAAAATATACCAATTTTGATCAGTCTATTCAACGCTTTTTGAGTTATGCTTAGATAAACAGATCTGTGTAATTCTAAATGCGTATTTTCCAAACTCAGTTAGCTTACAAACGTAAATATTTGTAAAAATCTCAAATTCTATTTTTTTTTTTTTCCCCTGACATTTACAACAATTAACATCAAACTTTCTTTACGAGCAAGTGAAAAATGTTTCCGATCAGAACCTATCAGAGCGCCATCTGTTGACATTCGGGCGAATGTAGACTCGAATATTAAATCATAATTTCGTACGGCTCCCTTAACAAGTTAGAAACTTTTTAGAATGTATTTTTAAAATTATTCTGAAGAAAATTTTGTTTTACGTTTGTAACTAAGTTTTATATTAGTTTTGGCGTTGTAAAAATTATAGATGTCTGTTATCGATATAAATAAAAATGAATGTTTGTCTGTATGTCTTTTATGCCTTCTTCATCCGATTGCGATGACACTTGGTCAGCTTATTGTTGACACCTGCGGGATGGTCTTAGGCATATTAAAATTATCTAATTTTTTAAAAAAAATTTCGGATCTCAACCGCATTTATTTACCGAGGATTAATCGCCAAATAACTACAATATATACTGTAGAAATGCTAAATCCAAATTAAAGGTTCATATTTTGTAGCTATAGTATGGAAATGTCGTGCAAGTTATTCTCAGAGCTAACATTTTTATTACAGATTATGCGGGAAAGTTTTGGGGAGACCAACCCCGGGAATTTTAAATTTTTATTAAATTTTATTGTTTTTCTTAGTTACTACCAAAAATATTGTATTACAAATAATTTTTCCCCATCTTAATTTTTAAAAATTATCTTTTCAACTTTATTAATGATTTTATGATATAAATATATTTTCTATGTTGAATCAATTTTAAAAGAAAATATTTAAAACACATTTTCTAATATAAAATTTGAGAATTCTGAACGAATATTAAGCGAGATCACAATAGTTTCTTTCATTAACATTTTAAAAGAATACACAAATCTAATATATTGATGAAATATATAATTGAATATTTGTTTGTTTGTACCGTTCATCCTATTTTTATATAATATTGCGATATTATTGATTGATTGCACTTAATAATATTTTTTTCGGTGGAAGCAACGCGCCAGGTACCAGCTTGTAGAAATTATTTTTGTATTATGACTTAATATGCGAGTCTATATGTTTCTCCTTAAATCTTTTGTTAACAAATTGGCTGATATTTTTTGCTTTAGTAAAATGCTGCCGTATTAACTAGGATGCAATATTATTAAAACTTTTGATTAAATACTTCATTAATTTTTCTGTATCTAATTATTTCTATAGTTTAAATCGCTTTAGTTCTGTAACAGTTTTATCATTTTCCCCGTGTTCTGGTCATCCTGGGTTCGAGTCCTGGTTCGGGCATGGTTGTTCTATCTTTGAGGTGTGCCTCTCTGCAAAATGTGGTTGTGCAAACGAATGTGACGCATAAAGTAGCCAAGTCGTACTTTTGGCATTAGTTCGCGCTATTAAAAAAAAGAGACCTTCACCCAGCTTAAATATCGCTGACATTTAACTGTCAGCGGGCTTATAGAGTGCCATAAGTCCCAGTATAGGAGGTTTTTTTTATTTCATCTAATTAAGTGATACTTCCTGCTTTAGGAATATGTTGGCGATTGATTAAGTAAAATTCAACAACAATTATTTAGGATAGCCCAACAGTTTCTGCATCTTATTAAAGTATCCGACTACATTCAAAGGAATTTTTTTTTGTTTGAAAAATTAAATTTAAAAAAACTATTTAAGGTTTTTAGATGTATTGTCAATTATAAATACTATAAATAAAATAAAATTGTTTGGAAATATAATATATTTGGAGAAAAAGGAAAATTTGTAGTAAATTTTAGTAAAATGTAACCAAAACGGTTAACATTCTACACAAAATGGTATGCAGCAATCCTATTTTTCTTTGTACACAAGTTATAGAATGTAATGATGAATGAAATGAACCAAAATCTAAGAAAAAGTTTTACATGCAAAGAAGTGATGGATAAAAATACACGTATATATGCATTTTTCCATAAATTTACAACTTATTTTTTTCTATAAACTCCTATAAAGGAAAAAAAGCATTTCACCAACAATAAAACTTTTGGTTCATTTAATTGCCCATATTATTTAAAACACGCGCTTACCACAAATTAATTTTTGAAATATCATGTTAATGGTATGGAATTTTTATGAAAATTTAAGTTTTGAGAAAATTGAAGACAAATTTCAGTTGAAAAATATGCTTTTAAAAAAATTTCCCCTAGATGATAGACCTGGCCTTACTTTTCCTAGAAAATATAAACTGTTTCCGAAAGAGAAAATTCTGAACTAAAAGAAACAATTCGCCAATGTGGTCGATAACCAGTGTTTTTAACATAGTCGGGTACCTTAAATTGATGGATATTTTTTTTTACATTGGTTATACATTTCATTACTCGGTGCACGTATATTGCATGTACTTGCCGATGCATATATAATGAAATGACTTGATGAAATTGATTTCAAAATATACTGAAGTTCTTGGATATGGATTTGGATTATTTTTTATGGCTGTAATTCGGAAATATGTTTTCCAAACTCTGTAATGATAAAAAGAAATGTAATCATAGGATTTAACAAAAATTCTTAGTTTAATTACCAATAATCAAAAATCTGTAATTAAAATGTAAATAAAATACTAAGGGGCAGGGATAATTCGGTGGTAGGACATCTTTTAGCTGTGAGTTCGAACTTATCAATAACCGTGCATAGATCTATCGCGACCACAAAGTCCTCAATGTCGAGAGTAATACTACTGGGGAAACTGGATCTGAAGTGATCATTCTCTGATTCAGATCTGTGGATGAGTGAATGAAATTCATGAAGTCCGCTCTGTAAAAAGAGTTCTGGTGCATGAGTAGCTTAGATACATTCTTGACCCAAGATTCCGTTTCTGAAAACGAGAGCTCTCTAGGCTTAAAATCGCTGAATTTGCCAATTGGTTTTTTTTATGACGCCTTAAGAAACAGCATTACATAGTAATAAACAAATCGATTTCATGAAAGAACTAGCTTTCACTTTGTTTTAACTCATAATTGGTGACATGAATTTCCTCACATGACCAGAGTCATGGCGACAAAATAATTCCATTGCTAATTTTGCTTGTTGTAAACAACATTAGAATTTATTTTGGGATCAACTGTGGCGGATTGTATCGTCGCATCGTGCCAATATGAAGATTGAATTACGCCAAGCATCGAGCTCGCGACCTTACAATTTGTAGCTATGTAACATGTCCACTAGACAAAAGGGTTCACCCATGTCCAGTCACTGATACTGGTTTATTAAGATATCACCACAATACTCCATCAGCAATGAGTTTGCGGAGAGACGAACTATTTTTTAATAGCGCCAAGGTGAGAGAGGAGCGTCACTTGGTAGCTCCAAGCTTTATGGCTAGCGAAGTGCGTATTCATTGTCCGAGGTAGCCAATGTGACGGATTGCATTGTGGCGTCGCGCCAATATGGAGATTGAATTCCGCCAAGGTTTGAACTCGAGATTTCATGATTTGCAGCCGCGTAACATATACACTAGACAAAAAGGATCGCCAATGCCCGGTGACTGATGCTGGCTTATTAAGATATTACCACAACAAAAGATATTCTGGAAATCATGTAGTTATCAAAAATATTAATATTAAAAATGATGTAAAATTAAATGTTGGAAAGATGCTACAAGATAAACCTAAAAAACTTTAAATGAATATTTATCTCTGCTAGGTATTACTGAATTACACTAATGTTAGTAACTGTTAGAATTTAACAAACAAAAATGAAGAATACAATATTTTTAAATTTTATTTTGAGAATTATATATATATTTTATTGTTTGAATCAAATTGAGTTTTAATAAATATCCTCAAATCTCTCATTTCTATTAATGGTGACGATAATTATTTTCTCTAAAGAGTTTCGTTCTTCAAAAAGAAGATATTCTAGTCGAAATATAAAGAAGGCAGTTTTGTTAATGAAACTACAGAAATGATATTTTAAAAGAAAAATAATAAACATGAAGCTTAATAGCAGAGTATTCATATAAATTTTCAGGAATTTAACTGAGTACTAAATGATATACTATTTTTGATGAGCAAAAGTAGCTTCAGCTTATCATCTAAAATGTACTGAACAACTACAAATTATTCATACTTCTTTTAAGGTTGACATTCTCATCATTGAAAATTAATGTTTAGTCTATGATGCTTTTAAACTTAAGAAATATGAGCATCTGAAAATATTAAAATGTGAAAAAATTATACTTCCAAATAATTATTTTAGTATGCAAAAAGAACTGAGTTTTCAAGATTTCATGGACTACAGAAAACAAAGAACAAATTTTAGATTATTATTCTTAATGCTAAACTCAAACATTTTACATTATTAAATTATTAAAATGTGTCTAAATAGGGATATATTATTAATTTTTGTCAAGCAATGTCTGTATAACACAAACTACTATGAAAACCACAGTTGTATATTTGTCATTAAACCTCATGAATTGCAAAAAATTGTTTAGTAACAGTCTGCTCCAAACTTATCGCATTAATCTTTGGTGTTTCACCCTCATAACAATCAGTGCAGTTCGAACCAAATATGATAAACGACAGTTCTATTTCAGGAAAAGATAAGCGGCATTTTCTTATCAAACAGTGCTTCCCTTCCGATCGCTTTTTAAAAAAAATAACGCATTTTAGCTTAGAATTTTGCTTTTGTGAAATTAAACTTTATTTTAAATTTCTGATATTTTTGTAGAGAGACAGAACAAAATCCTAATAAGATAAAAAAAGAAAATTAGAAAAAAATATAAATAAATAAAATTATTTATTTTATAATGAAGATACACTATATTAGAAAATATTTTGTATTACGTATGTCGAAACATTTTTTTGAAAAAATGGCAGATGAGTATAATTTTAATGAATAATTTAAAAAAATTCTTTTAGAAAATGTCTGTCTGTCTGTGACATAGGAAACTCAAAAACACTTTGAGGTAGAATAGTTAAAATTCAGTATCCTGTCTTTACATTAAATTTGCTGATTTCTGTAAAATTTTGATTACAATGAGTGCAAAGTCCGTCTGTCCAGTTGTTTTATTTAAGTTAACGCAATCATTGCCAAACAAAGAAAGTTAGATAGATGATTCTGTACAGAAATTTAACAATTATAGTGTAGACACCTGTTGAATTCTGAACCAAATTCAACAAAGAGCTGACTATCTGCCGAGCTGCATTTTCAGAAGGCGATAATTAAAAAACGCAGTTATTTAAATCTGTTAAATTTGGTACGAGATTTTGTGATCACAAGAGCAAATTTGGTTCAAATTTTTATTTTTATCCGTAGAGAAAAATGAGTGTAAAATATAAATTCGAGTTTTTAATGTTATTAATGCAATGTTTGAATGCCAAATAATATGTCAAGATGGATCCAAAATAAAATAAAAAAGCTAAATTCTTGTAAAAGAATAATATTTCGCAACTATTGTATGTCAATACCATGTACCATGTAATCACTTCTCTGGATGACTCGTTTATTACAGAGTATGTTAGAAAGTTTTAGGGAGATCATTCCTGTTGGTTTTAATAGCAATAATAAAGGATTCTAACTCAGTTGATCAAGCATATTTAGCACACTCATAATAAAATAGAAAATATTAAATTTAATAGCACACTCATAATAAAATGGAAATATGGAAGACCGAAGAATCTAAGCAGACCTTAAGGTGGATAATTATGTTTCATTAGTTGGAAGTTAATCTACAAAAAGTAACTTTTTGTAGTTTAATACAGTAACCCTTTTCCATCTGTCATATAAATATGATTTTCAGAAACATGTCTTAAACAAAAATATAGATGATTAAGGAAAGAAAATCTGATATCTATGTTGAAATGTGGTAGCAATTGATGTTTAAATTTTATCCGCCTGTTTTGTATTTATGCATTTTCAATATGGCAACCATCTTATTTTTAGTAATGACTTTTACATCGTGCGAATCATTCAGAGAATACCATTTGAAATACATTTGTTATGTTCATAAAAGTGAAAATGATGAATTCTTTTTGATCGTTATTAGCTTTATGAAAATTCGAGCTGTAACAGTATTCATTTTTGTACTTATGTCTTTATATTTTAGTACCTTAAAATAATAAAAAATAACATTTTTTTTCATTCCTGTATCAGATAAAATAAAAAATCTAAAAAATATTGATTAGAGAAGAAAGTTGTTTTAAGTAATGTGAGATATTTTAAAGGTGATAAAAAAAATTGACTGTTTCGTTTAGACTCAATGATGTAATTTTCATTAAACTTTTTATTCTCAAACACAAACATTAAGAAACTTACAGACCCGCATGAAACTGCGAGTCAACTAAAGACCTGAATCACTAAGTTTTCTTTTTGGTGGGGATTTCACATATATTCTCGCATACCTTTCTAAAAGTAAATGAAAAACAGACCATTTTGAAAGAGACTTTTTCTTTGGTAACTTAGAAAAGGATTTTTTCCAAAAAAAGAAATAATTTTGACTACTATTTTATTTTGTTTTTTCGCCGTACTTTTAGTAAAAAAAATAATGAGGAAATCATTTCATTAGCCGTTGTTAAGTTTTGGGTTTCCCAAGATACAATGCTAAAGAAATCTTTTTCTTTGTTACAATAAGATTATTTAGTGTTTTATTTATCAAGATCGTTTTTTTTTTTTTTACTTTTTCAGAAAATAACCAACTAATGAGATCTTTTCCTCCGATATTCTCATTTTGAGAGAAAAACGTTTATTACAGTCTAATTATGCCTCTGAGTGTGAAAAGGAATTAAAGTTATATGTCGATGTAACTATTGAATCACAAGGAACAATTCCTTTTAAAATGCAATAATAATATACATGGCAGCTGAAATTATGAAACTGATCAGCTGATTATTATCTCAAAATTGACAGACATTATTCAGGAATTCAGCCAATGATGTCATTATTTGGTATCAATTTCTTCCCTGAAAAATAAATGTATTTATATAGGAAATATTAATTTAATTTAAGTCTTATTAAAAGATAAAAAAATTATATTTATTAAAAGTTGTAGTAAAATTTTATGTTTTATAATGATTTCCATCGTTTAAACAAGCATTTGTTACACATCAGTCAGAAATACATGTATTTATCTGAATGGTTTACAAACATATGAAGAGCCGGGTAGTCTTGAAGGTAAGGTGTCGGGTTCAGAACTTGAAAGTTTCAGGTTCGCCAAAGAAGCATTGGGTAAGGCGTCTATTGCGCGTTAAATCCGTCGACGCCAGAAGTACTTCCATTAATGCGGTGCAGTGTGGAGAGGTGGTGCCATCTAAGATGTCGTCCTCGTCGTCTGACAGCAGTTCAAAATTGAGAGGTCCGTTCCAAAATAGAGCTAGATTTTCTTTAAAACCAGACGTTAAAGTAACTAAACTAAAATGAATATTTTATGCATAGTTATCCTATCTTCCTGTATATTGCATTTGTAATATAGATAGATATGTAATCTTTAAATATGATAATTGAGCTTCATAAATCTGCAACTTCCCTCTTCCAAGTCAAGTCGCATTTCTCCATAGCAAAAAAGATACAAGTAATTAGTAGTTATTAATTGCACTTTACAATTCTGCAGGGGTTGAGTCTCATGCATTGTGCGTTTAGTTTTGCAATACATATAGCAATATTTTGCGACTCGAAAATGCACGTATTTGGAAGACATAAAAAATAAGAGAAATAAAGCAAGTTATTTTCCCAGGTAAAATAAAAATCCATTCTTTAAATTCACGCTTGAGTAGCCTCTTAGCCGTTGCATTTCAAACGAAACGCAACGTTGCCCGGGGAACACCACGTGGAGGTGGGCTACTTTCGTTCCCCTCCCACCAACCCTCCCTTCATCGACGCATCAAACGGTTTTTCAATGACACCATTCAGAAGCTGGTGACAATTTTTGAAATTGACGACATTTTTCTAAAAACCATATGGTTAGTGATGGCAACATTTCAAGTAGCATCTGGTTATTAGCGATAAATTTCAAATAGTCTTTGGAATCCAATCTTATGTAGTATAAATTCAGTCTTTTTAACTGCATCTGGATATTAAAGGCAGTCAGAAGTAGGATCTGACAATAAAGACAGTCTTTTTAATTGCATCTGGATGATAAAGTCAGTCAGAAGAAGCATGTGGTAATAAATGCAAACAGGACTAGGATCTTTTAATAAAGGAACTCTTAATAACTCCATCTGGATTTGAAGTCAGTCAAGAAAAAGGATTTGGTAATAAAAACTTTTTTTAATTGCGTCTGGATATTGAAAGCAGTCAACTCTGGTAATAAAGGTGTTCTTTTTTTACTGCATCTGGATTTTTCAGGTAGTTAAAAAAATAGCATCTTGTAATGAATAAATTCCTTTTAACTGCGTTTCGGTGCTTAAGGCAGCCAAATTTAGCAATGAAGTCATTCTTTATAATTTTATCTGAATGTTGAAGGCAGTCAAAAGAAGTATCTGGTAATAGAAGTATTCTTTTTAACTTCATCTGAATATTAAAAGCAGTCAAAGGTAGCATTTGGTAACTAAGACATTCTATTTAACTGCGTCTGGCTACTGAAGGTAGTCAAATCTGGCAATAAAAGCATCCTTTTTAACTGCATCTAGATGTTGAAGGCAGTCAAATGCAGCTTGGGTGGCGCAGTTTTGATATTACATTACATCCGGGCGCTGCCGATATTCTACAGGCATGTCTAGAGCCAGGCAAAACTTAAACACAGCATATGACTCGACAGTTGGTGTTCCAATGGGTGCCAACTGCGCTGGCAAATTCAGTGCGCAGCACATTGTATAAATCATAGGAGATTTTACAGTTGGAGTGGCTGCTTTCTGAACTTTGACTGGAGCCAGTTCTGCAGGCAACCCCAGAGCCTGACAAAATCGATAAACGTCATACGAGCGCACTATTGCTACTCGTGGCATAGGTGGAGGCGATGATATTTCCACATTCAGATCTGAATCAGGATCAGAATCAATATTCCAAAAAGGTAGTAGGGGAAGCAGAAAATATTTAATTACTTCGCAAATCACCAGTACGGCGATGATTCCAACAAAGGCCGTGGCCTCATCAAAATGTTCCAAAACGACACTAAGCATTGCTCAGAAATACAAAGAACGCACAACGATCGGTTGCAGGATAAAAAATGAATTTTAGAAGATAGCAACAATATATATATATTGATTTTTTCTCAGATTACATTGTTTGTAAACTATAAGTTTGTTCAGATTTAAACAATGCTTCTTTTTTTTAATAACAATAAAAATCTCCCTGTTGATATAGTTTTGTGCAGTAACAGTTGAAATTCGGCAATTAAACTGTTTACTAATAATAAGTCAATAGATTTGGTGTAAGATATAAAAGGAGTGTTAATATCTTAATGAATATATTAATAATTATGAATGTTTATTGCCAAATTGATTTGCAATTAATATTTACACGGGCAGCTAAAATCAGTCCTACTGATTGAAAATGTACGAAAAATAAGAAACTATATTTTCCATTTTTCATTCTATGTGAAGAAAAATCAGATCTGTCCTTCTCTGCGAAGGCGCCCGTGTGAAAAAATTCATTTAGGGTCTTACATTTTGGGGAAGTAAAATAAAATAGAAATTCGAACATATATTATTAATGCATGTTCATTTATTACGTGATTTTGTTTTTGCTAATACATTAGAAAAATTACAATTTTTTGCAATTTCTTTTTCGATGCTTAATACAGAGTGTACATTAAAACCTTTTGAACACACGCTTGACAGAAGAATTTTAATTTTAATTAATTTTAATTTGCTGAAAGAGCGCTTAGCACTTGTGATAATGATTGGTAACTTAAAGGAAAATTGTAACACTGTTAACGCATTTAGAAATAACTCATTATAATTATTATTTAGTATGTATGGTAATATGTATTTTGAGTTATTAATATTTATAATATTATTAATATTTATTTAATGATTCGACCATATTTGTATAAACACGCGGTTCTTCAACAAATTTCACCATTTCAACAGTTTTATTGTAAGACTGTGTAGTTGGAGTAAAATTGTAATTGCAGTAAGTTTGAATTGTAATTTCTGAAGTTGAAGCAATTTCTTTTCCAGAATAACTTAGATACCAAGAAAACTGATCTATTCGTGAAGTTTAGTTTCTTTTTTGACAGCTTGAGTGATTTTGCCTTGGCATGGACATGGTTATATCTATTAGTGTTCAACAGTTTATAGAATGAATTATCAAATTAATATGTTATATTACACGCCATTACCTAGAAAGTGCAATAAGTAAATGGCAAATCCACTTAACTTAGGTTAATAATATTTTCACAATTGCACTGGACTGTAATACACTGATGGAAAAAAAATCCCAACAATAGGAAGGAGCTATGCTAGATAAACGAAATTTGGTAGGCGTGTTTATACATCTGAAAGATGACGTCGATTCAGATTTCGAGCGACGCGCGTAAGTCTGGTGCTAGTAGCGACAAAATGAACATGCAAATGAGGTTTGCTTTAAATAAGCGCTGTAAGGTTCGTTATCGTTATTTACAGTTGAGATTTGAGGTAGTGGGTTAATGTTAGTCAAGGATGCCTCTGAGAAGATGAAGAAGCCATTATCAACAGCTCACTGAGTTTGAACGAGGTCGTGTTGTAGGGCTACGAGAAGGTGGGTTTTCTTCCCGTGATATTGCTGAAAGACTTGGCAGGAATGTATCCACTGTGCGTATCCAATGTATTGGCGGCAGTGGTCAAGGGAAGGTACTGCCTCAAGAAGACCAGGCTCCGGGCTGCCACGTGGTACTACTGAGAGGGAAGACCATCGTATTCGGCGTATGGCTGTGGCTAATCGCACTGCGTCTGCAGCTGAAATTCGAGCTGCAGTTGGCAGTTGTTACAAATCGGTTACTTCAAGGACAGCTCCGAGCCAGACGCCCTGTACAGTGCATTCCAATGACTCCAAACCACTGCCGTTTGCGAAGTGAGTGGTATCAAGCTAGAGCTCATTGGAGGACGGAGTGGAGATACGGTGCTGCCTTGGTCGCAGTGATAGCCGTTTGTTGGTTAGAAGGAGGCCAGGTGAACGCTTGCTAGTGACCTGTCTGCAGCCTAGACTCATAGGGCCTACTCCTGGAATTATGATTTGGGGAGCAATTTCGTATGACAGCAGGAGTATTCTCGTGGTTATCCCACGCACCCTGACTGCAAATTTGTTCGTCAGTCTAGTGATACAACCTGTTGTGCTGCCATTCATGAACAGCATTCAAGGGGGTGTTTTCCAACCGGATAACGCTCGCCCTCATACCGATGTTGTAAGCCAACATGCTCTACAGAGTGTCGACATGTTGCCTTGGCCTACTAGATCATCAGATCTTTCTCCAATCGTGCTCGTATGGGACATCATTGGACGACAACACCAGCGTCATCCACAACCAGCATTAACCGTCTCTACATTGACCGCCCAAGTGTAACAGGCATGGAACTCCATCCCACAAACCGATATCCGACACCTGTACGACACAATGCATGCACGTTTGCATGCTTGCATTCAAAATTCTGGCGGTTACACCGGTTACTAATGTACCAATGTTTCACATTTGAAATGGCTCTTCTCGCCAATGGCTCTACCTGTGATCTTGAAACTTTAATCAGTTAAATATGTTACCTAGACAAATGTATTCCTAAAATGTCATTACTGTACTGTAATTTTTTCTTGGTGTTGGGATTTTTTTTCCATTAGTGTATTTTATAATTTTTTCAAAATATATTATCCCTAGAAAAATTAATTATGTTTGAACATACATGTCATAATCAATTGAATGCGAACTTTTATCGAAAAACTCTTCTGTACAGTTATCCTTATCAAAAGTTAGTAACACAAAATAATATTTAACTTTTATCAAATTAATTAACCTCGAAATCATGAATGGAGATTGCTAAAGAACTCAATGACTGTTCCTTTAAGTCATACGTACATAACAAGATACAAGATTCATTGGTCTAGAAAAAATAAAAAACTGACTTGGTATGTAAAATGAATCGATAAAAGGCATAATATCTTCACAAATAAAAAAAAAATGAAAGTTATAAATGTATTAGGAACTGCCTTTCAATTCATAACACATGAAATAGAGTTAAATAAATTTATTAGCTCAACTCTGAAAAAGAACACTGTGAGTGAGAGATCTTCAGCTTTTATACAAGTAGGGAAAGTTCTAGAATACCTTTCTGGAGACAATAAGAAAAGTACAAAGCACATATCTGGTAAATGAAAGAAAGGTCCAGAATCTTCTGGAACACGAAATAAAGGAAAAAAAAAATCAAGTAAAAATAATTAAACAAATTATAAGTCTACTGGGATTCGAACACATTATCTCCTGACTATGAGTCCAGCGTCACAGCCATTCAGCTATGCAGACTCGGCAATGTTTCATTTCAATGCGGCAATATTAAAATAAAGTCAAAATCTGGATTACGTTTATCTTGCTACTTTTTTTTGTCAACCATATAGTTTACCACTGTGAGGCCTCAAAACAGTTTGGCGCCACTAGCCTCTGTCACCGCCACTTAGTTCTCCGCTCTAACACAGCACAAATGATCGCTTTCGATCGGAAGAAACAATTCATTCCAACATCATAGGGCCTCTGATAAGCATTCATCGGTACCGTGAAATGTTATAAAATGTTTTGGCAAGCAATCAAATCAAAACCGATTTCATTGTCGTGTGCGGAAATAATAGACATCGTAAATGAACAGAAACGAGAAATATCTTTAAAAATTCGATCTGATATCCAAGTTAGTTCTCCGTGAGATTTTTGAGAGCTCCGGAAGCAGGGAAGAGAGCAATTTCTGTCGAGGAAAGTGGGCGCAATCAGTTAAAACAGTTCTACAATTCTAGCGCATAAATGCGTAAACAGTTCTCTTAAGCTTCGTTATGTATAGTCGTGACTTTGTCTCATTATTTAGTGAATGTATCTAAATTAGAAAAAAGCATATTGAAGTTGAATATTTATGAATGTATCAAATAAAAACTTTATATGAAAATATCTTAAAACAAACACCGTATATGGAAAACACCTTAAACACATATGGAAAATGAATTATACGTGAATATTTCTAATATATAAATACACAAATTAAAAAGGAATACAATACACAAAATGAATAGTGAAGCATTAAATAAATTATACGTCAAAGAAATACAAAATTGAAACAATGATTACAAATGAAGTTTTGTAACTCATTTTAGAATACAAAAAGTCTGCCTTTTTAAATTATTACTATCTAATATCTGTCATAAAACCGTATTCAATCGTCGATGTTGCTGCAGCATAAAGGGGGGTTCACACGAGGCTAATTATTGAGCGCAATAGCAGATCACGCCTACTTCCGGGAAATCCCGTGACCACAACGGGACAATGGCAAATGTTTGTCCTGTCGTTGTCTCAAGTGTTCGCACGAGGACAGTGCCGGGACAACGGCAGAGAGGCAACGATTGCGAACAATAATAAGCCTCGTGTGAACACACCTCAATGAAGTACGGCTAGAAATTTTCTGCGCTCAGCTTTCTTTTCAAAAATAAATAACCCGAATAGTAACATAAAAAGCGGAGGAAAAAAACCAAATATAGAGGATATTTATATGAAACAATAGATGTGTGTATATGTATAAAAGTTTATAAAAAATATAGTAACTGAAATAAAATCTCTTTCGAAAGTTAAATTTCACCTCAATTAAAAATACATGTATTCCTTCAAAGTTACTCCATGTCGTAAACATTAGAGTTATAAATATCAGTTAACGTCATAACCATTCAAAGAGTGCAGGTCGAATGCAAAAATTTGCAAATAGGTTTCTTAATAATCGTCAATGTTGTAGCCGCACCGTCAAGTATTGATGTAAATTTTCTGCTCATAACTTTCTTTTCTAATATAAGTAATCGATCAGAAATAGAAAAGCTGAGAAAATGACAGACTTTATATAGTAATTTGAAACAATACAAGTTTATGCTATAAAAGCTTATAAAAATATAGGAACTGAAACAATGTAGGTTCCAAAAGCTAAGAATTTTTTCTCTTTTAATAAAAATGTTTATTTATATGATACACCTGAAGCATTTCTCTGGTTTAGTTTAGTTATATTAACGTGCCTTTGTAAAGCAACGCTAGGGCTATTTTTTGACGGACTGCGTCATTTCGAACCACGATCAGATGACGAGGACGATACCTGAGCTGGCATCCCCTCTCTACTCCACACCACACCAGCGGGGGGGGACATTTAGCTTGACAGATGTAACGTGCAAGACACCCCCCTCATACAACGGTTCTTCAGTGAAATCAAGTCTCGAGCCTGGAACCCTCCGGTTCCGAAGCCTAGACCTTACCACTAGGCCCCCGCGGCCCAAACATTTCTCCGGCAATTAGTACACAAAATAATAGTTAAATCAACGATTTTTAGAAATTTTTTATCTTTCCTTGTTATATGTTTAAGAACGTGAAAATTTTAAATGAAGCAAAATGTCAGAATTCTCTTTAAATTTATTCATTAAGGAAAAATTATATATTTACAGAAAATAGAGGTAGTTATTTCTTGGTAGTAAACGCATAAATGACCTTTCTGGAGGAAAAGAATAAAAACTAGAGGTAGATATTTATTGATCTAATATTTACGCAAGATTTATTATTGTTGTACTCTTCAATAAAAATGTGAAAATATATTTTCTTGATTTAAAAAAAAAAATGTAAACACGTTCAATAATATTGATGATTGCGCACAAACACTCAGTTCAAATCTTGACCCATCGTTCAAACGATTTGAAGATACGATTCATGATATGCTGACCTAATAGAAGACAAAGAAATGAAAATAATATACGGAAATCGTGAAAGCAGTACAATAAAGGAAAAAGCAAATGGTTATAATAATTTCACTTGAAGAGTAAAATACATAATAACTTCTGATTTAACACATTTGCAGATCAATCAAATTAGTAAATCATTCAAATATAAAGCCAAGGTACCATTAAAAAATTATTTATTTAAAGTCTTAAATATTTGAATTTATATTATAAATTGCGAAGAGCGTATCCATGAATTGTCGCCATTTAGGAAATTTTCAGTTTGATGAATTTTAAGTTCACTTTGCAATAATATAAATAAACCTTTATGATGATTAATGAGAAGAATCATTTGGATAATTCAAAATATTTAGTTCATTTATTAATTGAACAGTTACACATTATTTTGAGACACGGAAGTAAATACTGAAATTAAATCTTCTTGTCTAATTCTAAGAATTCTAAATCTGAAACTAAATATTTTAAGGAAACATAGGATAAATAGAAAAGCAATTTTTGTAAATAAAAAGCTGATTTTATTAAAAATACATACAAATGAAGTGAAAAAAAACTCTTACAGCATGCAAATTATTTTTTATATATTGAACTGAATTTTTATTTAATTCAATGACACGCGCATGTGTACTTGGAATAATACACTGAAAGAAAACGCAGTTACGAAATTTCATCGGGAAAATCTAGTTCCTATTGAATCGCCAAGCCTCATTTAATTAGATCAAATGAAGCATTCAAGAAATTAGCCATCTCTATGCCAAATGCATGTACATAATGGAAATGTGATCTTTTCTTTTACATTTCCCCTGAAAAAGCAAATCTTTGAAGTTTGTAGACCTAAAAAAAATTTTTTTAAACTAACTTTCATTCGTTGTTTCATTTAAAAAAAACATATTTTGGTCATTTTTGATATTTTAAAGTAAGCATATTAAAGAGTAAATCTTGACTATTGAATTTAATTTAATTAGGATATTCGAACGTCATTGCAATGGTGTTTCTCTTTGAAAATTTAAAGAAAAATTAAGTATGGAAAAAGTAAGAAGCTTTGTTCTTGCATTTTTTAAAAGCAGAAGAGCATGTAAGGGTGAATTGCGACTAAAAAGATGAATATGAATGACCATCAGTATCATGGGGAATTTGTGACTAAGGCTTTCCCGGCTTTGCAAATTATTTTTGACATTTTCGAAGGTTATTTTGTAGAATATATCTTCGATTATAGTATCAAATCTGTTTATACCACCGTAAATTAAACGTTATTGAAGCAACCTCGATTAATCTGTTTTTTGGGACTAGATTGTTTTTTAAATGTCATTGCCAGGAGAATTGTAAAAAGTAAAAATAAAAGCATATATTTTGATACAGCAGTTGTAAAAAATAAATATATTACTATTATGAAATGTTTTCATCATATAGTAGCATTATCACGTATTTCCATTCCAAGTTAGTTTTAGTTATATTAACGTCCCGTCGTAAAGCAACAAATGGGCTATTTTGGGACGGACATCGTCATTTTGAATCACGATCAGATGTCGAGGACGACACCTGAGCATTCATCCCCTCTCCACAACCACACCAGCTGGAGTACATTTGGCCAGACAGATTTAATGTGCAAGAGACCACGTGACGGTTCTTTTGTGGAATCGAGTCTCGAACCTGGAACCCTCTGATTCCGAAGCCGAGACCTTACCACCACGGCCCCAAAACACCCACGGCCCCCATTTCCATTCCAAGAAATAATTTGATAAATTATTATCGATTGAGAGCGAAATACTGATGGCTTCAAAAGTATTTAGAAAACTGGTTAGATACGTACTAGTGCCTCATTCTTTATATAAATAGGATGAACGGAACGACAGTATATAAAATACAAACAAATAAATATTCATTTTTATATATTAGATTTGTGTATTCTTTTAGAATTGTAAAACTTGGTGCTCTTTCCAAATGGTAATGAAAGAAACGATTTATTACATCTCGCGACTCGTTTAATTTTGTTCAGTATTCTCAAGTTTAATGTTAGGGAATGTGATAAAAATATTTTCTTTTAAATCTGATTAAACATAGAAAATATATTCACGCCATAAAATCGTTATTATAGTTGAAAAGATAATTTTTGAAAATTAAGATGGTACAAAATTACTTGTACTACAATATTTTTGGTAATTACTGCAAAAAATACTAAAAAAAAAAAAACAAAAAAAAAACACGTTTTTGTATAATTTGTCATAAAGTTGTTGCCTCTGAGAATGACTTGCATGACATTTGCTCACTATAGCTACAAAATATTAGCCTTTCACTTGGACTTAGTATTTCAATAGAATCTATTGCCACCTCGGCAAGTTATTTGGAGAAGAATCCTTGGTAAATAAATGCGGTTGAGATTCGAATCTTCAAAAAATATTTTTAGATAATCGTACCATCCCGTAAGTGTAAGCAATAAGCTGACCAAGTTTCATCGCCATCGGATGGACAGTTTAGAAAGGCATGAGACATACAGACAGACTTTCATTTTTTATTTATATAGAAGAATCGTATTCCGAGTAAATATGAACGTAAACAAAGTACGAGCGTATCTAAAACAGCGAAAACGCTTAAAGCTAATAGTAACAATCTCAGTGATAAAGCTTGTATTTTGTGTAAAAACTATCATGTACTATTTAGATGCGTTACTTTTCAAAATGTGTCTATCGAGGACAGAAAGAATTTTGTTAGGAATAACAAATTACGCATTCACTGTCATAACACGTTCACCGCCACTTCCCATGTCTGATATAAAGACCATTTATCTAATGAGATGACCCCTTCTTTTTATCTTTCAACTGCAGTAGAGAAGACGGCATCTAATAACATAGACGGTTTGGTAGAATTGCAGTAAAAGCTTCTTATTCGCTCTTCCTTCATTCTCGTTTTCACAATTCGCGGATTAAAAACATACGACCTAATTTCTGTATTCGAGGCTAAAAATTTCTTTATTCGCGGATCTAAGAAGTACATAAATAAGGATTCAATAGGTATCCAACCCAATATCCTTTGTAAATGCCGTCAAATGGACTAATAAAAAAGTAAAATAGATCTTATTACAACTTTTTCTGAAGTATGTTGTTAAATGCAAACTGCAAATATAGCCGAAATTGTGGATGGAATAGGACGAGATGGGATCAAACAGATAGAATCAAGTGACATTCAGGAATGGCTTGAATCGCAAAATGAAGATCTAACTGAAACCGGTTTGGAGGAAATGTTAAACTCCCAGCCCATTGAAGAAGAGGCTTCAACAAGCACTAGAAACGTGACATTTCATTTGAAAAATCTTAGTGAAGATTTAAGAATGGCAAATGAGCTTTGCGATTTCTTTATGAATATTGATCCGTCTATAGAACGAAGTCTTATTTTTAAGAGGCAAATTGCTAGTGCCACTGCTGCGTATCAGTCTGAATGGAAGGAGCTTTTAAAAACTGCCAAGCAAGTGAAAATGACAAAATTCTTCAAACCATTGCCTAAGCCTTAAGAAATTAATCTAAATGTTCAAAAATTTTAATTAAATTAATTTATTTATGTATTTGCTTTTTTTTATTTTGTCACCTCTGAACGCATCCCCTATAATCCCATATAAATGACCATTCCGTATTCACGATTTCTATATTCGCGGCATATTTATGGAACATATACACCGCGAATAAAGAGCTTTTACTGTTTTCATGCAACCTCCCAAGTTGAAGTAAAGGCATAATTCTCCCCTACGCGACGAGTCAGCTGAAATTCGAGCGATCGCTTCAGGTTCAAGGACACGGACGAGCGGAAGCCAAGCAGGTGAGGAAACGAAACCGAAACTAAACTTGCAAAACGGAAGTCTCTGTTTAGACATTGAATTCGAGAGAGACTAAACAGATGATAGAAGCGGATTAATTAGGTTGCATTAAATACTCTTCTTATTTATATAAAAACCGCAGATGGTCGCAGAATTCAACTAAGGTATACGACTACGTTCGAAGCAAAAATTTTGAAAAATTATTCATACTTAAAAAGAAAGATTCGTAGACGTATTGTCAACTATAATACAAAATACTACAAATGCAATAAAATTATTAGAAAATATAATATTTTTCGAGAAATCGGAAAATTTGTCATAAATTTGAATGAAATTTATTCAAAACGATTAACACTCTACACAAAATGGTAATGCAGCAATCCTTTTTTTTGTTTTTGTACACGAGTTATAGAATATAATAATGAATGAAATGAACCAAAATCTAAGTAAGAAAAATGTTCAGATTCAAAGAAGTGATGAGTAAGAATATACGTATGCATGAATTTTTTTCATAAATTCACAACTTAATTCTTCTTAAAATACTTGTAAATGAAAATTCATTTCACCAACAACAAAATTTTTGGTTTATTTCATTCGCCCATATCATTTAAAACACCGGCTGAAATTTTTGTGTAAATACCTCAATTAGGTATTATGATATCATGTTAACCGTGGAAAATTTTTATGATGGGTAAAATTTTGTGAAAATTGAAATTAAAGACAATAGTGACAAAAAATAGGTGATAGACCTGGATGATAGACCTATCATCCGGGGTCACCTATTTTCCTTCCTTTTCCTAGAAAAGATAAACTGTTTTGAAAAGAAGAAAGTCTGAAAAATATTTCATAACAATTTTTTTTTTTAATTCACCAATGTCGTCAATAACTAATGTTTTGTTATTAACGTAGTCGAATACCTTAAGAGGGCTCTTAGACGATGCTTCAACTTTATGTTTTGATGACGGAGAAGAAATGCTGGTATTATTCAGTAAGATCTTTTTTCCATGGTAAGTAGTTTCAGAAAACACAGATACGCATTTAGAGCAGACATTAAAAAATGTACAGACAAAAACTTATCGATCAGCCCAAAGAGTCACACAGCGTATTGTCTGGAAAAAGAGTATTGAGTAGAGGTGAGGTTTAAGAGACCGCATTTCATTTGCACTCAAATTTGCGAATGAATGCATTAGTATGAAAAATGGCCAAGATATTCTACAGATATTTTTCTTGGAATATGAATTTGTTTTAGAAAGTTTTCAAAATGTGGTATCATTGAAAAAAAGTAAATGCGTTGGAACATATATTCAATTAAGCTAAAAAAGGCATGATCGAAAAGTTCATCGCTAGCAGTTTCACAAACCGCACATCCCCAGTTAAGGGCTACAGTAGCTTCTGAGGGTAATGACCCCTGAGTACCCGGTGGCAGAAGTCTGATTTCTAGCTCAAATGAAGAATACACACTCTCACTTGCACAGCCCCTTTTTACAGGGTCATACATCTTACAGATAGTATATAAAAGAACGACGATGTTCGAACCGGGACTCGAACCCGGAACGTCTAGGTCACGAGAAAGACACGTTGTTCCTGTGCCAGAACGTGGTTGCTAATCTGAATTATTAAAAAGTAGGCCTCTTGTAAAGATGATCTTTTTCTGACAATCTTTCCCCACTTTTCTCACATGTTGTATCTTTTCCACATTTCAGTGTTTGATGCGAAAAAGAAAACCTCTGAAGCATTGCCTTAAATTATCAATAAACAATTTATTCTGTGGGGATCCTTAATAAGCTAGTAACTACCACAAATCGTCGGTGATCACATTTGTATAGGGGATATGTTACGTGGCTGCAAATCGGAAGGTCGCGAGCTTGATCCTTGTCGGAATTCCACCTCCACATTGGCACAATTCCAGCCAACACATCGCCAAAACTCTTTGTCTCATTTACCGCCGCCTTTATGTAATCTGGAATGTTGATAAATTGAGATTAATTATCACTCCAAAGAATTAAAATTGTGATTGAGACACACAGCTATTTTCAAAATAATATTTATAATTATCAAACTACTTGCGAGTTACTTTTAAATGAAATATTTATTTTTTATGTCGCAACAAACATATCATCCTGTTTTGTTCCAAATACGTAACTCATAGATCAAATCTTTTTGCAAAATGGTACCGATCTTCATTCTTGTTTTTCATTCTAAAAATTTATTCGAAAAGCTGTTTCTAATAAACAGTACGTTTGAATCATTCTCCAATCTCTGAAGTTTTTTAATATCTATTGAATGCACTCTTCAGGCATTAGCGGTCTTTGTTGCCCAAAATTCCATTCTCATTATCTAATCCATTTCAATCAATCATTTCATTTCATTCGCGCTATTAAATAAATGTATGAATTTTATGAAAAACGTTATATCCGATAATGATGATATTTTGCATGTAAGAATTTCTTTTTTAATTAGAAGCATTTCATTTTTATTAAAAGCTAATTATATGTTTAACAATTCAAACGTTTTCTAGATTTTAATTCCTCGGTTATATCTCGGGATCATCAGCTGGTGCGAAATCTACTGGATGAAAACGAAGAATTTTCTTTTTCAGTTAATCAAGTATTTAATTTTGAAATTCCTGTATTTCTTTTTTACATATACATTTTTTAAATTTACTCGAGTATTAAAATAATGAATAATGCATTAATTTACTATTGTGCGTTATTCCTTTAATTTAAAGGAAATTTTTTAAAGTTTGTAAATTATAATACAATATGTTTCAAAATAAAAGAAGTTTTAATGCAAAATGAAAATTTGCTAAGTTAAATTATTTAACTATTTAAATGTATAGTGTCGTATTATATCTGAGACTATTATAATTATTTTTTTAAATTACATTTCTGATTATTGTCATTTATAAAAATTTAGTTAGTATTTCCTAAAAAACAAAAGTTTTAATTTATTTTATTAAGTTTCAAAACCAATTCGACCATTTTAACCCTTTAAAGTTTCCAATTGAGTTATAATATGCTGTTTTATATTAATGATTCACTTGTTAGTTGATAGTACCTCATTTGTTGGTTGACAGATTTTAAAGTAAAATGCTACGTCATTAGAGTAATATATCATCTCTGGAAATGTTTGGATAGTAAATATTTCGGTATTTAAACAAATGCATTACTTGCAGAATAAGTCATAGGAAATAATATTGAAACAAAAAGAATATATGATTAAAATAATATGTTTGCAAATAATAAAAAATTTTGGTTCAGTTTCATGATTAGTTAGACTATTTTTGAAATTTTTTTTTTGTTTCCAAGATCATCAAATTTCTTCTCGGAACATTTCAGTCAGAATTATATCAGAAGTAAAGACAATTCAAATTTTATAATAATTTTCACCATAACAATGGTTTGAAAATTCATGCGGAATGTTTGGGATTATTGTCCTACAAAAACATAAAAGATCATCTTAGAGATAAAAATTTATAAGTGCATTTGCGAAATGTCTTTAGAGACTGTTAAAATTAATATTTGTTTGTAATATTGAAGTAGTTCCAGTACTTTAACCTCAAACAAACTTTTCCATCTCCATTTTTTAAATTTCTAACTTGTTTTTTTGTTAAATAACTTAATTTTTTTTTGAATAATTAATGTTCTAAATAACTCATAGAGGCTAAGTTTAAACCCAGTGTTCAAAATAATTATTTTACAAAGTGGAAAGGCTCTCTATAAGATTCTAATGTTTTTTCCATTACTTTATTTCTCAAGGAAATCCTTCATTCTGATACAGTATATAAATATGACCTAGATATCCTCTTAAATCTCATTTCTTGCCATGTGAGGAAAAGGATGTTTAGATAAAGCAGCTCTTTCAGAATTTGTCTATTTCCTAATATATTCAGTTAATGGTGATGACCTAGTACTTCTGACTCTGATATTTTATGTCATTCTAGATATAATTTTGCATTAGATTTTACATTAAAAAAAACTTTTATATTTACAGTTCAATTATGATTAAGTATAATATTAATTTGTATGTATATCAAGTTGGATACTACTATTTCGTTTCTTGTCTACCGAAGATGTTAAATCACCCCTTGTTTATATATGATTTAATCAAGTTTATATTTCAAAAATATTCATACAGATTCAGTCCAGTTTATTTTTATTTTTAGCTGATCATTTTTAATAATTTCATATCGGTTATGTTTAGTTTGTAAAAAAAAGCTTTTGAATTCGTTCTAATTTTTTAGTTTCATTTTAATACTGATAATTAATATGCAAGAAGAAAAAAAAAATCTTCCTGGATATTGATTGTAAATATGCTTGGATTTGCTCCTCTAATGTTGATTTCTGAGGGAAAAAGTCATTTTTGTAATATGAAGCTGAATTCAAAAATTGCTGTACATTCGTATATGTATATTACTTATTGCTCACAGTGTATGTGGTTGCAATAACATTTTATTTATCTCATGTGTTAAATTTAATTTGGATATAATTGATAAAACTAAAGCTAGAATATGAAATAAGTTTTTTGTTTTTAAAACATATTTATTCAATTTGTTTTAAATTTTAGAGCAGAAAAAATCCTTTGCATGTAATTTGCAATCTGAGAAGTATGAAAGGAATTGTGAGCAGCAAACATATTTCAGTATAAAGAAATCAATCATTTACATGTTGATAGATGCTGGAGTTGACCTTGAATAACATGATGAAGTTGGGTTTTTTAATATTAAAATCAGTGTATCTGAGTATTTAAAAATATGTAATTCTTATTAACTATTGATTTTTTAAAATTTTATGGTATAAAAATTGTTTTTTGTTTTACAAGAATATTGTTTTTTATAACTGGAATTAAGAGAGAGAAAAAATTTATAGAAATATTCTCACTTAAAAAATGTAAGATAGATGCCACTTTTAAGTGAGATTATAGATTTTGAACATTACGTTTTTATTGTGATAAACATTTCATTTGTTTTTTCATGCTAAGATACTAAAGAAAAATAGTACCTGTGCATAGCATTTTGAAAATTAAATATTTTGATGCTTGTTTTCTAGAATTTGCCTTAATGCCAATTAATGAAATCTATTTCTTGCATTAGATATAATTCATACATAGTATAATCTTTGTATTGTGAGATAATATTACTTTAAAATTATAAATTATAAGCTTTAATGATTAATAAAGGAAAAATAAACTATTGTCACATGTTTGTTTTCATATTCTCATATTTCCATGCAAGCTACTAATTACAATGCTCATTTAGAAATACTTGAACTGCAAGTTATTAGCAAACTTAGTAAAAAGACAAACTTGATATCTTTGATCAATCAGTAGTTGTAATAAAAATATTAAATTGTTGGTACATTGTTAATACATTAGTACTCAAAGCCACCAGATTTTGTGGTTTCTGAATTCTTCCTATAAAGTTTTATTACACTGTGTGCATGCTACTATTTCCAGTAGATTGAATGAACTCCAAAATTTTATTATCTGTGAGGAGAATTAGGTTAAATTATTTATGACATGATGAAAGAAGAGCATATAGACAATTTATAACTTTTTGAAAATGATTTTAATAAATGAATGATAATTTTTTTGAAAATAATTTATAACTTTTCCAATCTTTTTGTGAATAATTCAGAATTTCTTTTCAGTATTATAATATTTCATTAATGCAATGAATTTAAACTCGGTGATTATTTTGCAATTACCTTGCATTAAAGAATGTATAGTTTTCCAATAATATTGGAACCACTATACAATATAGAATAAAGTTTCAGGTAGAAATGTCTTTAAGCTATGTTACTTATAAACAATTCTTCAATTATCATTTGTAAAATATCTGAAATTAAATTTTATTAGGGAACAAATTCATTTTTTATAATTTGGAATTGTTTCCTTTGTTGAATCTCCTATATTTGCTTCTGAATTAAATTATAATTTTTTATATATAATTTTCTTTTAAAGAAGTCAAAATAATGCAAATAATAAATTTATGTTTTTAAAAAGGTTCGCAACGCATGTTTATTCTATGCTGTGAAGAATGAAGATTGTGTCATCTGTGATGTTCTTCTACAGTGTGGAGTGCCCCTCGTATGACGGTGATATCGGGTCTCGAACCTGAAGCCCTAGGGCCCATGAGCCGAGACTTTACTGCCAGGCCACCGCGGCGCTCAATAGCGTGTGTGATTTCTTGATACCATGATTGGAAATGAATTAGTACGAAATGCTATATTTTATTTTGCATCTCCAGTTTCCAATTGTTTTAAAACACTTCCATCTTTTTTAATTTTAATCTTGAAATCTTCATCTTAAAAAAATAGACAGTCCCTTAACAGTTGCAAAAAGTTTTTAACATGTTCGTTACTCTGATGCATGCTTATGATTCGGACTCATTATATAAAGTTAGGTTCTTATTTCTTTGTGATTTCTAAATGGTAATAAGCATTATGATATCAAATAAGACAGTAGGTGTGAATCGCAGGATATCCGCACGATTTAAATCTAAAAATTCAGCAATTCGATACTCGTGTCTGATACGACATGTTATATAAAGAGATTAGCAAGCAAAAGATGAGCAGGTTTAGTTTAATTTAGTTATATCAATGCCCCGCTTTGAAGCAACACTAGGGTTATTTTGGGACGAACCTCGTCATTTTGAACCGCTGTCAGATGATGAAGACGACACCTGAGCTGGCACCTCTAACCTCTATAGACTTTGACACCACACCAGAGGGAGGACGTTGGGCTCCAACTGATTTAACGTGCACCAGACCCACTTACACGGCGGTTCGGTGGCATCGGGCCTCGAACCTAAGATGAGTATGTAGGATGAATGTTTGCTGGAAACTTCTGAAAGTGAAACTGACATTTATTACTATGCCAACACGACTTTCGAAAAGACGATGATTATCTCTCTCCATTTTCCAACATCACTTCCAAGGCTTATTTATGTATTTTTAACAGTTTTTTTTAGGTGTCAATCCAAATATCAGTCTGGTAATTTATTTTCGAATCCCAGGTTTTCTGAGAGTTGCCTGATATAAATTTTAGAAGAAGAGAACGATGAATGACCGAAGTCAATATAAACAGGTCCTCGTAAAACACACTTCTACTTCAACTGCTTTCAATTTTGAATTTATTCACAGAAGTTGCGCGTAAATTCTACGTGAAGTCAATTTTGTTTCTTCAAATTTTTAATTTTCACCATTTCACTAATAAAGAAGAAATGGAAATTATTTTTTCATATTGTTGACAATCATAAAGTAAGATGTTTTGCTTGAATGGTTTGCTTAATTTTTGTGATTTTTGCTGTTGGGGAAATTGATTTTTATTCCCATTTGTTAAAATGCCAACTAACTATAAAGTTCTTTCAAACAAAGATTATATCAGCATTAGTTCTTTTGCATTTTGAACTGATTTTTTTAAAGAAAACTAATGCATTTTCTTTTCTGTTTATGCATTGATACCTTTTTTTAAATGAATTCCAAGTCGTACAACTTACTATTCTTCTACTTTTTCGAATAATTATCTCCTTTTAATGCGTGAAGTTCAATGGCGCTCAAAATAAGTCGGCAAGTAGAAAACGATGTCAGTATTATAAGGCAACTAGATTTGAAAGTTGAGAGTGCAGTAGTCTATGCAAAGTCGGCTTATCAAAAAGGGAAATGTAGTCAGAAGCTTTAAGTACCCTATCTCAAGTTTTTACGAAATTAAGATAACTTAATTTTTTCGCTTTCATATGATTTACTAGCTACGTGTGCATTTAAATTAAAATATTATACTATTTGAATTTCAGAGTAATATTATCCAGTCTTTTACCCTTTGTGTATGCTTTTGTGCCTATACAACATCCATGAAAGCATTTTGGAAGCTCGTATTTATAACCCTTCAAATGCTCTGCAGCTTTAAATTCATTTTACTCTGTTTTCCTCATTTAAATTTCAAAGTTCTTAAATACTGAAAAGAATCCTCTTTAAGCTGTGCCCTAAATCAATGTCTTTATGTTATTTTAGTATTTGTAATTTAAAAGTGCATGCAAGTAATAGTCATTTTTTTTTCAGGCGAAATAGACTTCAGAATGTTTCCTTGCCAAGGACTTCTCCCTAGTTATTGGAAGTGAGCTGCATGGCAAAACTCTGGCAGTTAATAAATTTCGAGAAATTTGAAAGCTGCATAGTGTCGAGGCAGCATTTCAAACTCAGATTCGCCCAAAAATCCAACGTTTTGGGAATCCTGAAAAAGGGCGTTGCCTCATTTATGAAGGAATACAACAGCCAAAAAAGAAGGTAAAAATTTCCTAGTTTCCTACTTTTACATTTTAAGAATCTCTGGATTTCAATGAAGTTTAATTTTACGGTCAAAGTTGATTTGTTAAATTTTCTTGGGTGGGGGGGTATTTTAAATAGCATCATTTTGAGACGATATTTATAAAATGTTCTATTCTTCATATTTCTAAAAAAAATTTCCAATCGTTTATATTAGGTTAGCGATTATCTGTCATTTTCAGAGGTTTCAATTTTTAAATAGGCAGTACAAACAAACAAAAAAAAAAGATTTAAAATTTCAATTATCTTCCTCTTAAATATTGATAGTTATTTCTAACAGGAATAAAACAGTTTATTGCTTCGAACTATTATATTGAATTTAAATGCTGTAATAAATTTGTTGTTGAATGAGTTTAAAATGGTTTTTTTTTATAAAGACCAACTTACAGACCAATATGTTTTAATCTAAAGACCAATCTGTTTCAAAACGACTGACGCAACTTCATTCTTTTCAGCTCTCCTGTCTACAGAAAGAAGTTTCCAGTTTGAAAGGAGTTGCTTGTTCTTCTGTCTGGTATTCATGTCGAGGTGTTATAAGAAGACATTGCAACGTAGCAGACGAACAAAATGACAAGTTTAACAAGTAGGCGGTTCAAAGCATCTGTGCTGATTACCAAAGGACAATCAATCGACGCGTCTGTGATGGAATGAATGCTGCTTCAATAAATAGACTAAGGTGTAAAAAATTTCTTCAGTCCAATCAGATCTGACGAGTAAGATTACATGGTTTTGGGATCATAGTTGGTAAAGCTTAATTTTAAGATCAAGGTTTTAAATTAAGAGTAATAACGATTAATAATTTGCTTAGTAATTAAAAGTAATTAGATTACTTTTCTAAAAAATTGTTCACTGAAGTAATAATGGAATAACACGCGAATAATATTAAACTGTATGATCACCAAATTATCAACTGAAAGTATGTTCACTATAGGAAATGATTCAATTACAACTGTAGGAAATGTCGGCATTTTCCCATTTTAAACGAATTAAATTATTTAATAAAAATGTATTTTATTTAATTAAACCACCTTAATTTAATAAATTTAAGCACATCTCGCAATATTGAAATTCCGCTTGTTATGAAATTGTCAACTTAATTTCTGAATTTACAAGAAGCGACATTTTATCGTAGAATTTTTAAATTAAAATTTTCTTTTATTCACTCATGTGCTTTTAAGACATTTAGGAAAGTAACAAATAAAAATCATAAAGGGGAGATGTTTATTAGAAACTATGGTGAACTTATTTGCAAATATCGCGTTTAAATGGCGATTTTAAAAAATTACGCATTCGCATGTTTAATAAACATCCCACTATTTACCTCGGCTTTAAGGTACTTCGTTAGTGACTAATAAAACAGTAAAGGGTGATAGAGATTATGTAGAGCCTAAAGAACAAAACCAAATGGATTATTTTCATTTTGATCTGGAATAATGAAATTAGGATTATTAATAGGCCGCAAATGCTTCAAAGCAGTTTGAAAAGATAATTTAGGTGAAGTTTACTTCATAAACAAAAAAAAAATATCGAGGTGCTAGATTTTAAGATAAGGTAAAAAAAAAAATAACACTTTTTTTGGATTGTAATTTTGAATTTCAGTAGTTTTGAATGAACAGTAGCATGATTTATTCTTTGCAAAATATTTTTGAATCTAGCTATTCCCGTAGGATAAGTGCAATGATTAAATAAATAACGAACGTTCAAAAATTCTATATCTGTTTTACAGGTCGTTACATTTTGTCAATGTAGAAATTTTACAACACTTTTCCTCATAATCAGTTATTGCAAAACTAAGTATTTCTACAAATAAATTAACAGATAAAAAAAATTCTGCATCCCTTTCGATCATCAATGAATATTGTTTTCAAGCAAAATTTCAAGTGCGGAATATTTCGAAAACATCAAATTTATTGCAATTATTATTGCTATCATCGAGTGTAATTATTAAAAATTGATTTTATTTGAGAATCTAAGAATGATGGTATTGTCATTTTGCTGTCGCATTAACTGAATTTTCGAAGCAATTCAATTGAGGTTTCCTCGAATTATTTGATTTGTAATTTAAAAACATTTACTAAATTTTAATGTTCTGTTTTCAAATAGTTATGTAAGTAAATTCATTTATTTTCCCTAAAATAGTTTGGTAGGGCGCTCATATTTGAATTAATAAATTTATTAAGGAATTAAATTTGACAGATAAATCTTTTAATTTAAAATTATTAAAGAATATTGAATGTTTCTGAAAATTCGAGAAAGCAATAGTGTTATATCATTTATTTTTAGTCGAAATTTTAAAATGCATTGGCATCGTAAGTACATAAACGTTCAAAACTTCAAGACTAGTTCATTTAAAACAGAAAGAAAAAAACATCCAACAAAATTCCACTTTAGCAGAGAAAAGAGAACTTTAAATACTAGAGTAAAAGAACTGACAGATTTTGATACATTTAGATAGGCGAAATATGGAAATCTGTGAATATATCGTTGAAAAATCTAATGCTTCCTATTGACTTAAATTCCTAAAAAACTGCCTTTTTCTAATGATGGAAGGGAGAAGTAGGGTACATAAACAGATGTCTTGTCAATTAATAAACTGTATGATTGCAAATTGCATTTCTTGCATTTATCCCTAAATTTTTTAAATTTAAAATGGTCCGCATGGGGCTTGGTGAAAACTTAAAATGGTGCGTATGGAGTCTTATCGTGGCAAATATCTGAAGTTGAAAGCGAATTTTCCAGCATGCACGATTCTAAAATTGCATTAATATCGTGTCAAATATCAAAATTGAGAGGTATGTTATTGGTAGTAACTGTGAGTTGTTTATGAAGGAGTTGGATCTTGCGATTGTTTTATGAATAAAGGCAAAAGAATCGCAATACGGAAAGCTGTGACAGGATCGTGGGTTGCAGGCTGTGTCACAGGGGAGAAGACTTTGGATAGAGGCAATTTTTTATGTACAGAGTAATGACGGCAACCGAATGCGGTAGTAATGAAGTGGGCAGTGGTGGTATGAATTAAGTACTAGAAGTATTTAGAACTAATTGTTTGGATGTTTCTCTTTGTTACAATATGCTATTTGTTTCGAATGCAAAAATTTGGAGTGAAAATTCTATCAGTGTAGGCTGTGTATTGAGAGAGATTTTCGGAGCTGTGTTGACGTGAAAACTGTAGTGCTTGTCGGCGTGGGTTATGTATGTATATGGGGAATGAGATTTGGAGAGTTTTGTTGGCGTGGGTTATGTATGTGGGGAATGAGATTTGGAGGGTTTTGTTGGCGTGGGTTATGTATGTATGTATGTGGGGAATGAGATTTGGAGGGTCTTGTTGGCGTGGGTTATGTATGTATGTATGTGGGGAATGAGATTTGGAGTTTTGTTGGCGTGGGTTATGTATGTATGTGGGGAATGAGATTTGGAGAGTTTTGTTGGCGTAGGTTATGTATGTATGTGGGGAATGAGATTTGGAGAGTTTTGTTGGCGTGGGTTATGTATGTGGGGAATGAGATTTGGAGAGTTTTGTTGGCGTGGGTTATGTATGTATGTGGGGAATGAGATTTGGAGTTTTGTTGGCGTGGGTTATGTATGCATGTGGGGAATGAGATTTGGAGAGTTTTGTTGGCGTGGGTTATGTATGTATGTGGGGAATGAGATTTGGAGTTTTGTTGGCGTGGGTTATGTATGTGTGTAGATTGGAATCTGGAAGGTATTGTCGGCGTGGGTTATGTGTTTAGTGGGACTTTGGAAAGTACTAAAATACTGTCTTGTCAACGTGCATTGAGATCAATGTCCTTTTCTATTGGGGCAACCTGAATACTGTGATCGAAAGATATGGAGAAAAATTAACCCTTTTTTGTTGACGGGCTAAACTGAAGTATCCAATCTTTGAAGTTTACTAAATTGTCAATATTATTAGATATATTATTATTACGGTCAATATTATTAAGACGGTATATATAACTTTATCAACATTCGTTTTGCATACATTAATTTACATATATTTTATCTTGAGCATTAGGAGTTTTTTAAATATCGAAAATTTAGAACTTTCTAATATTACAAATTTTTTATTTCCAAAATCTTTGCTCAAATTCGATATCTAGCCTTTAGAAAATTAACATTTCCAGCATTGGCTAAAATTTAAAAAATATTAATTCAAGGCGTTACTTTGATTAGTAATAGTTCAAAAAATGACCCTTTTAAATTTTATTAAATCTTTATCTCAATCTAAAACACAATGGATCATTTAATTTTAATTATAAAATAAAGTTAAATCGCGTTGATTTTATATTAGAAATTAAATAAGAAAAACCCTCGATTTAATTCCAACGAAAATCCTGTCCATGCGGTAACAAATGGTAATCTCTCAGATCTTAGGTCCTCAAATAATTATTTTTAATATTAATCGATGAATAAAATCGATTGCAATACATTTGATATTTTCTATAAATAACTCGCCACTTAATTTTCTTGGTAAAACATAAATTGAAATCCGAATGAAGTGCAAAATTTAGTGTTCTATGTAGTTTAATTTTCTTGTCGAAGTACTATAATTTTCCAAAATTGGTTAAGAACTGCGTTGTGAAATCTCTATCTTAACCAAATTTAATGACGCGTAAAAATGGTTAACAGAATTTTTAGAGCCAACGTTATTTATTTTAATATTGTATTCATTTGGTTGGAATAATTGGTATTTAAAAATTTTAAAACTAAATCTTGCTGCAGTTCAATTCATAACTCTTTAAATTCAAATTACATGTCAAAATTTAATTATTTAAAATTGTTCATAAAATCGGAAATCGCAGTAATTCTTTTGGTCATGAAATACATTACCTTTTGAATTAACACATCAATGAATTATCATTTTAAATTCTTTGAACTGTGCTTTTAATGACTCGGGGAAGAAAAACCTCTTTACGGACTATTGCTATTTTCTTAATCTGACAGCCCTCGAAATTATAAGGAAAAATAGTCCAATAAGCTTCGTTATTTCCGCCTTTATGCGCTAGGTTTCCACATTTTATGGTGGGGGCATATCGTATCCTGTAAAAACTTCTGTTTTACGTCATGCAAGATATCCATTAGAGGAATGGATATTTCGAATATCAATGAAAAAAAAAATTAAACCAATTCTTAGTTTAGTCTAACTGGATGACATATTCTATTTGTGACATGTCATTTTAATTCCTTTACTAATATGAGGAGAATGTAAAATATCTAAACGGTTTTGCATTTTTAATTAAAACGTTCATTTACAGTTTTAAGAATAAAATCCGGATATTCGGTGCGCGAGTCTGGTACATCCTTGTATGCAAAGGGATAAAATTAGAGATCGAAATGCATTCAATTTATCGGGCTAAGAACTCCATGGAAATCTTAATGAAATTTATTTATTTGTAAATTTATCTAAAGTAATCTCTAAATTTTTCGCAATAATAACGTTCTATTTTAACCGAAACAAATTTCAAAGCCAAATAAAATTTTCCGATTACAAAAATTCATTTATGTTTTAGAGTTGGTGAAAAATTCTTCCAATAAATATGATGTAATTAATTTTTAGTTCATCAAACAATTAGGTGTCACTATAAGAAATGCCGAATTTTCTTTCGATTGTGAAGAATCATTTCCAATAAAATAACATTCTTGAATCTGATAACTTGGAGATTTTTTTATCAATCCTCTATTTAATTCATTAAAAAATCGAGTTAAAATAATAGGCTAAATTAGTTGCATAAAATAGATTTTCTCATGGTCCGATGAAAATAGAAATTAATTGCTGATTCCAAAATCTTGTGGTTTTTACTCATGGTTTCATGAAACCATATCTTCTGAATTACTGCTGATAAAAATAAGAGATTCAAATATTGATTTATTTGATAATTTTCTTTTTTGAAAATGTTGAATAAACTTTGGAGCAATCAGTTTAAGGGCAAGTTGAATTTTAAATAGGCGTTTTCGAACTATGTGACCAGAAAATAACTACAGCTTCTTTAGAGAACTGGTTTGTTTATAGCAGTCAAACAATGGAGCTAGTGCAATATATCTCTAAGTTGGAGAACTGTTTAAACAAAAGGATTCTACCGAAGATAAGGCTTTGACAATATAGGAAGTGTTTTCTGAACTTGTGAATGAATAGGAAAACATGGGAGTCAATTTAAAGCTCTACAATATTGTAACACATCTTCAGCTGCCCGCATTTTCAGAGAATAAACGCTTGACGTGAAATCTGTTGATGTAACTGTCTTGCAGTGAATGAAATAAAAACAAAATTGTAAATGATTTATAATAAACAGGAAACCCAAAATGTGTCAGCAGCTTTGAGGTAAATATAAAACTATTAAAGATAAACATCAAAGTATAAACATGAAATTCGAATTAAGATGGATTCGAAGAAGAAATCGCAAAACATTATTAAGCTCTGAAGTTGTAGAAAAACTTGAATTAGTCGCTTCTGAAACAAGATTCATGCGTGAGCGTGGCTGCTGCTAAACTTGGCCATATGCACTTCAGAAAAAGAAACTTTGCGATTTCACTATTCTGAAGATTTTAACATTTGATGGATTCTCAACTTATGAGCTAGTTCCAGCATTTCATCATTCTATAATTTTAAAATACCTTTTCGAGTTTTGGAATCCCTTTCCACAGGATTTTAGCTACAAGCATGGACTCTACTTCCCGATTTCGAGTCTAGAATATTTCCTGTCTAAATGTGACGTCTTTAGCTGTCTAGAGAGAGAATGCTCCAAATCCAGACCCATCTTCCGTCTACATCTACCATCCTAGATAACGAGGAATTGTCTGCTCAATGGGCATCGTCCTTTTCATCGTTCAAAGACTCGGTAAGTTGTTGAATTTCGGTAATAACGGTAGAAAATTAAGATTCCTTTTTAAATGCATAATCATTTTAATCTTTAGCTCATCTTTCCTATTCAGAAACTAATTCGAGGCTTATAATTTGTTATTAGGTAATGGATGTATAAATGTTTCTGTTCTTTTTTCCTTTCTCATGTTTGTAATTGAAAGAATAATCGTGTAAAAAATGAAATCGAGATTTTGACCAATCTGTTTTATACCACGGAATTCGAAAATCACATTTTTGGAAGACGTTTTCTGTCTGATGAAGAATCAAAAAATGCTTTGAGCTAGATGAATGAAATTTCGTGCACAGTCTTTGTACTAAATTTTCAGATTTCCAGCAATTTCGAGTAAAAGCTTTTCAGAGGAGGATCGACTGATGGAACGCGATAAATGCAATAAACGCGAGCAAATTACACAAAATGTTTGTGCATATTTTTCAATTCCTGCAAATTGTTCACTCTCTGTATATTCATATATCTTGTTCAAATTTTCAATCGTTAATAAAATTTTAGTGGACGATTCTTCATGTGAATAGTTTTTTAATATTAATTCTATTTTAATAATTTAATGTTTTAGCAGTTTGTAATTAAGATTGAAATCACCAAACAGTAGCTCAAACGGTAAAATGCGAGGATTTCAATATTCGCGTGAAGGCGAAGATTGAGAGTTCAATCTTTGCTAAAATCAATTTCTTGATAATTACTTTTAAAAAAGTTGAAATTTTTCTTCCTTGACCTAAGTAGGAATTGTATTAAAAATTATATTGCTTGTTAGATTTTAAATGTTATATTTTGAGTAAAATCCACCAGTCTTACTTGTCTACCGATATTTATTTTCACAAACATGTAAATGCATTGTTAAAAAACGAAGTAAAAAAAAAATGCGCCGTTTGGGGAAAAAAAAATTCTGTGCTTAAAATTTTGGTTTAAATCGGTCGGAATTAAGACATATAAAATACATTTTTTTAAAAATACTTTAGTACTAACTCCATCCTAGAAATTAATGGCCGATGAAAATCGCCAAAGATCACTCGCAAATAATCTCTATTGTAACTATTCTTCAATGGGAAGGGCTTAGCAATACACAAATGTCCCTAGAGTTGCTTTAAAACGGGACGTTAATATAACTGGAGGATTAAAAATGTTCTATTCTGTAAAGTTCCATGTGAAGGATTTTAACATTCGAAAATTGATTAAAAGGACATTTTTCATTTCTTGAAAGACAGATTCTTATTTCTGCTATTCATTTCTTCGATGCTGGAATCTTGAGCTATACTAAATTTAAATAAATCAGTTATACAACACTGATCAGTCATTTGTATTAATATCAGTCATATTTTGGGCTCCAATTTTTTATGAATTCATAAATAATAATTGCAAATTCATTTTTTTTCCCAGATTTTGTTTGAGACAGTAGAAGGGCTAAAGAGAAGGATTTTCTCGTCACCGTTCAGTGAAGTTTGTTTTGAGCCATCGGCAGACACGAGAATTTGTAGACATTGATGAACTTTGAGGACAATGGATCTCATTGCCACATATTGGAGATAGCTTGGTCTTTCGCCACGTGCCATATATTCGATATGATTAACAATGTGATGCAAGTGAATACATTACTGAAATATCTGCTGCCTTCGTTTCGAATAATACTGAGATTGTTTCAACCGTTTTCTAGAATTCTTGTCGCAGATGAGTCATACTTGGCTCTTGCGCCATTGAAACCCAACTATTGACTTTTCTTGGCTTCCTTTGCGAGTCCCTAAAGAATCGCTTTTTAAAACCCCCAATTTACTTTTGAAAAATGCTGGTAAAAGGGGATATATTATATGAAATCTTAAAATCATTTTCCCCTTAATCAGTATAAGATATCTGGATTTTCTGAACTTCAAATAGTTCATTTGTCATTCAATCGGTGCTTTATTGTAACATTATTTCCCATTTTATGTCCAATATAGCAATAATATTGGATTTAAATTATCAAGCTGAAATGTAGAAAGAAACTGTGTAAAATATTTTTCAGTAAGTAATCGTATGTTCTCCAACAATATTTTTAGCTTAAGTGTATAAAAAATTCAACAAATACCAGTTTCCCTTTAAGTTGTAGAGTTGGGCTTCATATCATCTCTAAATGTTATATTAATGATATGATATGATATAAACCATGTTTTTACTATCCCTATTGTTTGATCTCTAGAATGATGCTGAGTAAAATGTTTAAATTCTCAAGTTTTGCAAAATGTGCATTTGATGATGGTAATTTCATATCTTTTTAAGTTGAACAATGCCATGGTTTGTTTATAGTAGATCTGTAAGTTTGGTAACATTAAGACTAAATTTAATTGTAAAATTTCTGATATAAACTGATGTTTATCGATAACTTTAATATAGTTTAGCACATATAATTTCTCTTTCAAACATTTATTTATCAAAAAATGAAAATGAAAATTTTCAACTGTATGTAATTTCGTCCAGTTTTCATAACGTAATTTTGTTAAAGATAGTATACCTATAATTATGGAATTCTGTAATGTTGCATAGATTTCGAATAAGTGACTTTATTCTTGTTTTATAATTATTACCGCTAAAGAAATAAATTCAAAAATGTGGTAGTGATTTTAACGATCTTGAAATTTATTGCGTTTATGGTTATAAAATTATGCAGTAAGGATTTGAGACAAATATTGTCATGAATAAAAGTCTCTGCTTTTATATTTTCCCTCAACTTGCCTCTTAGTAAAAAAAATGTATATTAAGATATTTAAGTTGAAGTTATAACAAGGACATACTGCCTTATGTTCTTATTTCAAAGATTTAGTATGAGTTTTTCTGTAACATATGATTAGATAAAATCTGAAATTATCAAATGTCGATGGATGTTGAGCATTTGTCAATTTACTACTTTAAGTGTTCACTGTAAAATGCAAATATAATTTTAAATTGATCCATTTTCATCCGAAAGAAATGAAATAATTCACCTTGAATCAATACAGAAATTGATTAACTTCATCCATTTAAATATTTTTGAGTCTTATCGCTTTTTTCTGTCAAAAGTTCTCGTCCTCGTAACTTAAATCAAGAAAGTAAATAATTTCAACTTCTCTCTATTTTTCTAAAAATATAGTAGCAACTGTGTGCACGTTAAATAAAGTATAGTTAAATTCTAAATCTTTTAATCTCTCTTAATTTGGGGATGACTGATTGGCTGTGCCGGCCAGTCAATCAAGAATCCTCTTAATTAAAAAACATTATTGAATCGTCATGCCTGATCAGCATGATGATCAAAGTGTTTTAAACAAGAATAACGTAAGAATAAACTTTTGCAAAAAATTACTTCTATTTCTTTAATTTGTATAATTACTTTTGTAAACTACTCTTCATATGAAACTTTCCAGAATAAAATACTTGCATTTATGTCTAAAAATGCCACGTAGATGCTTCTAATGGTAATAGAGTAGGTGCATGCAGTTTTTTAAAATTACTGTTCATCATTATTAAAACTTAAGCTCTTAAAATAATCCAGAAGCAATTTTATATTAAATTTCATTAAATTGCTAAATATTTCTAATTGTAAAGCAATTCACCAATCAGAAGTTAGAATAAACGACCTTATAGAATAGTATTTTTAGAAACTATTATTATAATGTTTAATGTATATTGAGTTTTACAACTGATTGCACTATTTAACTTGATATTTTTTGTTTTCAAAGTTGAATTTTTATAATTTTCATTACATTTCCGAGATGCTAGAGTGTTGAAACTTTGCACTAATGTGTGATGTGAACTGTAATAAATGTATGGAACTTTTTTCTTCTGTGTACATATCTCAACATTTTCTGTATATATTTCATTTATTGTAATTAATTTTTATTTTAACATCGGTGGCGCCACCTACTAATACATTTATAAAATTAATTTAAAGAAATCAAAATGGGTATAATAAGTGTATTAAAAACTAAGTAGAAAATATTTGAAATAGAAATTCTACCATGTAGTGCATAAATTCATTTAATCTGAATGTATTCTTAATAGTAGTAGCAGATTTTGCTTTTTTTATCATTGTTATCGAATATTTTTGAAATGTATGAATTTTCCACTTTTAATGTTGTAATGTTCTTTAATTCATCGTTGTCTTTATATTGCAGAATTGGAAATAAAATTCTTTTTTCACATTTTAGTTGTAATTTTTATAGCTGCTATAATTTTGATCTAAGCAAATAATTCAAATGGTTTATTTAATGGTATTTATATTCCTCGAACTGAAATATAATTATACATATATCTTGCATATGGGCAAACAATTCCTTTACAAGAGTTGCGAAGTCTGTCTCTACGTTCAATTAAAATGATTCTAGAATTTAAATAAATTGAATACGGTTTTCAATGATCGAACTTTAAATTGTTCTATTCGAGTATTATAATTCACTTGCTATTAAAAGTAATATTATAAAATTATTAATGCTTTAACTTTTCATAACTTTCCACAACTATTCATTTCAAGTCTGTAACTGCAATTCTTGTAAAATAAGACGGGTTTAAGAACCTAAAAAAATGGTATTAGTTTTGTTTCCAAAGCATCTAAGAAAACGTTAAGCTTTTTCTCACTCTATACTTTCAAAATGATTATAGATGCATTGTATAACAATGAATGCTAGTAAATTCGCGAAATTGATATTTCTATCGACGTTATAGACATCAGTATGAAATCCTCTTTTCGTCCAATTATCGACTTGAGGTTACAAAAGGGAAACTTTGAGGATCTCGGAGTATTAAACGAGTGCGATATTTAGCCCGGCAACTTACTATGCAAACTTCCGAGCTGTATTTTAGATAGTCAGAATGAATTTTTTACGCGATATCGGTACTTTCATCCAACAAATCTTCCTCTCGTCGTAAGAAACGAGCAGATAAATCAGAGCTCATAAATAAAGTACATTTACATTTTTTTAAAAATATCCCTCTCTTGATACGAGCACATCAGATAGCGTTACAAATTTTTCTTTCTCTTTATTCTATTGGGTCGTTCGGAAAGTCATTTCGTATTTTTGTGTCAAAATGAAAAGAAATTTTCGTTTAATGAATAAATTATTTATTAAATTATAAAATTGCCATTCTGGTCTAATACCTATTGCCGTATTTTTGGTAGTAACATGATTACACGCTCATAAAAGTTTTGGTCTTTGCTGTAAAAGAAAACTGATCGAGGTGGTTTTTGGCCTCCTCATTTGAAGGAAAAATTTTGCAAATCAGTTCTGGTACTGATGTACTGTTAACACATCTTCTCCACACATATTGGCTAATTTATTTCTGGCTTGAACAGCATTTTTACCTTTTATAGCAAAAAAGAAAAAAATGACGAAAATGCTGTTTATTGCTCTCCATATTTAAAAGGGCACCATCCAAAAACTACTGCGAAGAATCAGCTGCACTTTTTCACACTCAAGCCTTGCTATATCAGCTCTTAAAACATAAAATGATTTTGCGGTTTAAGTATGAAATTGGGTGCGAAAAATACAATTAAATCCTCTGTCGGGAAAAAACGAAATTACTTTTCGAACAACCTAATATTTACATTATTTATAATAATATGGAGTCCTCCTTCAGGTTTATACATTATGCATTACACATTTTTGTTGCCGTGCGCAATGCTCACTCTTCAATTATCATTCCGCATACATGCATTTAAAATAAAGCAAACATTTATCCTGATTTTGAAAATTTAATAATATCTCTACAGTCAAGATGAATCCTGAACAAACTTAACACTTTTCTGTTTTACACCTTAGTTTATTAAGAATTGTAAAAGATTGAATCATCTTAAATAAAAATCATTGGTTCATTAAAAACTACAGTACAGTTTTTATCTTCGCTAGCGGGAGGTAAAAATGAATTTAGACAGCTCGTACACATATTTTTATACTTCAATCAATGCTTTTCTTAACGAATTATACAATGAACGTAATGGCAGCTAATCTGATACAAACATAGCAATAAATATTGTTAAGATGCTGTGAATGAACACTTTAAAGTACCATTTTTGTCTAGGCATTGTATGTAAAACATTTTTTAGGATTGAGATTGGTTTAAGAAAAATGATTCCTTTTACTTTATTAGATAAATTCAATTTTCTTAATGAACTAATTTTGTTAACTAATAATTATTTTTATTTATACTTATTACATCATTTTGTTTGAGATAAACAAATGAAGCATTGAAATTTCTGGCTAAAAAAATGTTTCAAAACTTATGCTAATCTGCATTATTTTAAATTTGGTAGGAAGAATACTTCCCATGGCCCTAAAAAGGGTTAAAACAAAATTTCATTAATAATTCGAAAAGATCCCTGATTTTGATGCAAACGAAGCTGTCTCAAATCAAATAAAACCAATAACACAAACAAGAATGGTCAATTTTCCGCTTTTACAAAATTCTGCCATTTATTAGGAATGTAAAATCGTCTATTGCAGACATTAAATAAATTTTAAGACGAAAAGAATCTTCTTGTGATTTTATAAATGCATCTCTTCAAATGATGTTTGCTAAATGTATCAATAGAAAAAGTAGCCGACACATAATTTGTTCCATTGTATTCAAAAGATTGCGCATCAACTTAATGCATTCCAATTTGTATTTTTCTATGAAAACAAACTTTTTTCGATATTAAATTTTAAGAAAAATATGTGGCCATCAGATTGACGAAAACTCAAATTTAAAAAATAAATAATTACTGCAAATTAAGCATATAAAAACGTAATTATCAGCACGTGACTGCATGAAATGAAATAAATATGAAATATATTTTTTTCTAAAAGGAAAATGTAAAGAAATATTTTTATAAATTAAATTAATTTAATATTTTTATAAATTAAAGAAAAATAACTAGCCGCCTTTGGCGACCAGCTGGTTCGGCAAGAGTAAAATTTTCAATTAAATACTTATGTGCCTTGCTCTCTTTATAATTTCCCTGCCAGTTATACTTAAACTTCTATAGTGACATAACTAATACTATTATAGCTACGTGATTTATTACGATTATTTGTTCATTGTACTCTCTGACTCGCAATAAGTTGTCATGAAATTATGTGGCAAATATCACATTTTACATTTGTTCCATAACATTACATTTCTTTTTAAACACGTGCTGAACATCACACTTTTCTCGGTTTAATTTGCAATAAGAGTTAATTTATTTATTCAGTTTCAGTTTTTGTCGAAATGATGGCAATCAATGAAACATTCTTAATGCTCTTGCTGGTTAAATCTTACTTTCATTTCGTAAGAAATTAATCGTTGGAAAATATGATTCTATATATATATATATATATATATATATATATATATATATTTAATTCATTAAAAATAGAAACTGAATTTATAGCTTTAAACATTGATATCAATGAAAAAAAAGTCATTTTTAAAAGTTCTAAAAAAACAATTTTATACCGTAATATTTTTGTAAGTTATCGCAGAAAAATTCAGAATGTTAGCTTAATTTTAATTAAAGTTTTAAAAAGTCGGCCCAGGTATGCTTTTACATCCTCTAAAGTAAATATGTATATGTACTAAGAGATGTTTCTCTAGATCATATGGTCTGATGTGTAGAGCATTAACAAACACATTAACATACGCAAACACATATTCATTTGATTATCAGCCTTGGAGTAATTCTAGACGTTGATTGGCCTGAAGTGGTATATTTTTCAAATGGTACACGAAAAGATTTAAAAGAGCACTTTTTAATAATAATATTCCTTTTTTTATAAATCAGTCAATTTTAATGATTTCTTAGAATACTGACTGATGTAACATTCTTAAAATATTCGTAAAAATATTTTGTTAAATAGGACTCACAGAGCAAAGTATGAAAAAACTAACAGTTATTTATCAATGCATTTTTTGTTTCAATAAAATGTAATTATTATTATTATTATTATTATTGTAATTATTTAGACAAAGTTTACAGTAGATAACAATATGGACGCTGATTACTAATGATTTGCAAATTAGCCCTTTGGCACGAATTTCAATGCGTATCCTGTATGAATTCAAACATGTTTACCATAAACAAAATGCTGATTTACTAAATTAATGATATAGATATTGCAAACGATCATAGAAACCTTTGGCTTGTATTTATTTTTTAGAAAACATAACATTTAATATTTATTTAATTTCATACAATCACGTGTTTTTCGTTTGTTTTAAATCTTTTGTTTTAAAATTTTGTTTTGTCTGAAATATATTGTTGAAAAATATGATTAAAAATTTTCTTTAAAAATTCGTCGAAAATAGAAATTTAAGTCATATGTTAAAACAGAAATACCATTAGAAAGCTAATTTTTTAATCTTTATCTGATATAAAAATCAGCTTTGTGCAATTATATTTTCAGAAGTTATAGCAGTAAAACACCTAAATTTTGCATACTTTTTAATTAATTCAAATTCAAATTAAAAATACGAAAAAAGGACTCCGAGGGGCACATTCCCGACCTCCAAGGTATACATATACCAAAAAGTAGAATCTGATTCCTTGTAACTAAAAGATGTATAAAATTTAGACTTAATAATTTTTTTAATTATGTTTATAGACAAAAATAAAATATTATTATTTGCATCATTTAAATCTTTTTGAAAGTAAAACTAAAACCTGAATTTTATGATGAATCAAAGTAATTTTTGTTGAATAATTCTTGAAATATTACATAAATTATTGTAATTATTCATTAATACACATAATGATGATCTTTTACTTATATTTAAGAAAATGCTTGGTTTTGGTAAAAAATGTTTTATATCAATTTTCAGTTTGATCATTTCCACTTTAACTTAAAGTTGAAATTTTGACAGACCTGAAAGATAATTAGAGATACGTATAGTAAATTACGGGCTTAAGGTCTTCATAATTGCATCAGTGAATCATATGACTATCACAATTTAAACCTTGAAAATATTTTGATGAAGTAGCTATTAAATTACAAGTTACATAAATTATTTAATTGACAGTGACGTCACATAAATTATTTAACTGATAATTTTAAACTGCAGTAAAATTGGTAAACTAGCTGGTCGCCGAAGGCGGCTAGTTAATACAGTAAAGCTCTTTATTCGCGGTGTCACGTTCCATAAATATGCCGCGAATACAGAAACCGTCAATACGGAATGGTAATTTATGACATTATAGGGGATACGTTCCTAGGTGACAAAATTACATATATATATATATATATATATATATATATATATATATATATAGCATTTTGATTAATTACCTTAAGGCTTAGACATGGTTTGAAGAATTTTGTCATTTTCTCTTGCTTGGCAGTTATTAAAAGCTCCTTCAATTCTGACTGATACACAGCAGTCGCATTAGCAATTTGCCTCTTAAAAATAAGTTCCATAGACGTTCATAAATAAATCGCAAAACTCATTTGCCATTCTTAAACCTTTACTAAGATTTTTCAAATTAAATGTCTCCTTTCCAGAGCTTGTTGAAGGGTGTGAAGGTCTTCAATGGGCTGTGAATTTAACATTTCCTACAAGTCGGTTTCCGTCAAATCTTCAACTTACGAATTCAAGCAATTCCTGAATGTCACTCGATTCTATCTGTTCGAACCCATCTCGCCTATTCCATTCGCTATTTCAGTTATGTTTGGAGTCAGTTTGAACTTGCACAGATCCTTCTTCATTTTCCGCAGTCAGAGGAGGCCGCAGTTTTTTCCCGCATGACTTCAATATGTGTGGCTTCAGTTCTTCCAATGATTCTTTTCTGTTTACGATGCATTTTGCGATGTCAAATTTCTTACAGTATTCCATAACATTCATTTCAGGATTACATTCTATATTATCCAATACGATTTTGAAGGTTCATCTAATGTAATAGAGCTTAAAGGTCTGGATTATTTCTTGGTCCATAGGTTGAAGCAAAGCCGTCGTGTTGGGAAATAAAAATGTCACTTTTATATTTTGATGCATAGTTCCAAGTTCATTGTCCAAACCTAGAAGTGCTTTAAAGTCTAAATTCTGTTTTTTAAAATAAAATAAGTTTCAACTTCAGAAACAAAACAATTCCTGAACCAGTCACAAAAAATAGCGCTTGTAACCCACGCTTTCTTATTAGCACGCCCAAACACTGGCAGGTTGAATAAAGAAACCACGAATAAGAAGCTTTTACTCTAATATATATATATATATATATATATATATATATATATATATGTATATATGTATATATGTATATATTGTAAATTATAAATATATGCAAAGTAAAAAGAAATACAATGGAATCATAATTACAACAAATAGAAAAAGAATCTAAACTGAAGACTTCTTCAAGGGTCACCCTCAGGCAAGGATTCAAAATATTTTTTCTGTGAGGCATCGGTGGACAATGGTCAAAGGTATTGATACCTGGTGACCCGAAATTCCTCCAAAAATTAAGGTCAATTTTATAGCAAAGACACAGAACAACATTAAAATTATGATCAAATGAAGTAATAATATATACTAAAATATATGAAATAAACTTACATAAGTATATACAACCAATAATTTAAAAAAAAAGGAAAGAACATACCAGCAACAGGCGAAGAAATTCCAACTATGTTGTCCTATCCGCTATCCGATTTGATTACTGTGAGAAAAAAATAATAAATGGAGGCTCTGAGCCACATCTATTGATTTAGTATTCGAAAGTCTATTTTATTTTTAAGCTAAAGAATTAATATTTCAGTTTTCCATTTTTAAATTTTGATGAAATTATTTGTTGCTTTTATAAATGAAACAATGAAATTTTGTTATTATAAATTGTTTTAATTTTAATTCTATTCATTCGATATAATTAAGAATATCTCTCTAACCCTAAAAACAAGGAATTCTCGAAAAAGTAAAACCAGAAAAATAATCCCAAAAATTAATTCTTCAAAAATTTGTTTCATAGTTTTAAGATAAGTTTTTAAATTTTGTAATTGGAGGAAAAGGTGCAAATGCTGCTAAATTCCAGCCAAATGCACGAATAAATAATCAACCGTAAAAGCATTTAATAATTTTAAAAATTTTAAAAATTTATCAAAAATTCATCGAAACTAAAACATTTTCTTGGAAACGAAACTAATTATGTCGCAATCGAAATTAAAACTTAATTCTGAATTAATCTACAAAAATCAAACAAACCTAAAAGCTAAATGAAACAATACCTATTTATGAAGCAACCCTAAATTAGAATAATTTAAGAAATTATTCCAATTACGAATTACGGAATCGAAACTAATTACGGAAACGGAACTAAAAATTATTTCGGATTCGAACAAGTTTAAAATTTCTGGTTTTGCTAAATTTTTTCTAGTTTACTTGATTGCATTCGCTTCACTATATTAAGGTGGCATTGCATTGCCTTTCGAAATGATTACTTGTCAACTGTAATATTAGATTTTTTGCTACATATACTAAAAATATCCACGATCTTCGAAATACCAATTACATTAAGCTGACAAAAATCCAATTTTATTTATTTTTCGTTGGGAGAGAGCAGTTACCCCTTAGCACACTGATGTGTCCTCTCAGGCGTTATTCAAGGCAGAGAAATATTTTGTGATTCCATTTAATTATTTTCTTAAATTTGGACTTTTAAAAATACTTCAGAGGTGTAAAAAAATGTAGACGAAAATTCAACTGAAAAAATTCACATATACTAATTTTTCGTAGCAATAAATAAGTCCTCTTATTCGGCAAATATTTATGCATTTAATTACTTTTCGGAGTTCTAAGAGTTAATAATTTCAAATTGATTGCACTCTCAGAAGCATGTAATCGTGGTAACTTAAATTCATCAAATTTGATACGTAACTTTGCGACTGCTGTTGTAGTTGTGTGCCATATTTGGTTTACATAGGTTGGAAAAAACGGCCTGAAACGTAAATTTGTCTTTACTGCAGAGTAAGCAGGGAAATTCAGAAGAGAACCCTTCCGATGGTCCCAAACGTTCGCTACAGTCTCACAAGATCTCCGTGGTCAATGATTGCGAAGATTATCACCAGTAACACAGCACTTTTTGAGTCCTTGATCATTTTGGTTAGTTGCATTAGATGAGGTCGGATTCTTCAAAACAATGGTATCTGTACCTGTCTTCGAAAGCACTGGAATTGAAGGAATTGACATTTGAGGCTCCCTATAAATTTCAACTTGCATATTATGATGTTTCGGAATAAGATAATTTAACGTCCTTATAATCATGAAGGCTACATTTTTATTAGCAAAAATTAGATTTCATATTTTCTCTACTGCTTGACTTTAATTAAATAATTCACAAGTTTTATAGCCGGTATCCTAGCTTAAGTGTAACTGGCCTTCCCCGTGATCTGGATGTTCCAGTTCTGGCATGGTTGTTCTTCCCTTGTGATTGTGAGGTGTGAATGAGCCCTGTAATAAGGAGTTGTACGAGTGAATGTGTGTGCGTGTTTTATCTTCATTTGAGCTGGAAGTCAGATTTACGTTTTCACCCACAAATGACACTGCATCCCTTTTCCGTGTTAACATGGCATCCCTTTTCCGTGTAAACCAGAAACTCTTAATAATATCATAATCATCATCAGCATCCTTAATCAATATAAATATCATTAAATGTCAAGATCCGGTAGATTTTAATCAGAAATTTCGGACTATACAAGCTTATATACAAGAAATCTACCTGCACTGGGTATATCACCTCCACCTGTTTCTTAAAACGAAAAAAATTATTGTGACTTGAGTAATAATAAATATGCCTATATTTTCATGAAAATTTCAAATTCCTCTGAAAATTAAAATTTATTTTTTATAAAAGTGACTTTTGCCATCTTTCTAACTAGTTAATGGATGCGATAGCCGACGTACTGGCTTAGGGGTAACGCGTCGTAAATAGAGAAATAATTTTCTGATGAAATTGAGTATTCTTGAGTATTATTGATGTATTGAGCTTTCTTCCACAATGAGATGGTTTATTTATTTCTTTCTTTTCTCTCTTCTCATTATGAATGAATATTTTCTCGTAATTTTGGAAAGTTTTTGCTTTCAGGGTCATTTGACTTTATATTTAATAAGTAGATTTTTTTTCGATATTCATATAGATTAGTTATCTTCTTAATAATATTAATGGTTACTTTAGAAGATTTTAAAAAATATTTTTGCTTTTAATTTTTTTTTAAATTTTAATAAAATACTTTATTCAAATTGTAATTTTTTATGAATTATAAGAGTTATGCTTTCCCTCTCCTTTAGCGCAGTTCTTTGAACTGATCCATAAACCACTTGACCTAGTAGTAAAGTCTCATCTTCGGGATTGGAGGGTTCCAGGTTTTTTAAGACCCGTTTCCATTGAAGAACGGCTGTATAAGAGAACATGTTTGACCTTAAGTCTGTAGGAGCCAAACATCTTCCTGCTGGTGTATGCTATTATTTGCCCTATTCTGTATGCTTCTAGGAAATAGCGATCTCCTTATTTGAAATCTTTGTAAGACATATTTGTTCTTAATGGACCATCTTCCATTGTTGCTGCGGATCTGTGATGCAGAAAGTTTTTTTTCTTTCTAAACTTAATTTTTATTATACTAATTTTAAATATTTATTTTCACAATTAAAAGTCAACGATACAAACACCGAATATCTTCGTTATGATTTCGAATATATGTTCAAGTTATAGAAGTAAAATCAACACGACAAGATTAGAAATGGTAATATTCCCTTTGAAATAAAATGAAGAAAATGTTGACATGATTTCAAATTTTTCTCAAAAAATGAGATATCAAATCAACTATGAATTATGCACGTTATTAAAAGTTTTGAAAAGAATTTAACATGAAAGATCCAATATTTCATATAGTAATTTTCAAATAATAATCTTAATAATCTTGATTCAGTATTGATATCTTTCTTTTATTGGATAGAATTAACATTGAAGTCTTGATAGAAAAATGTCATCTGCTCATGAAATCGTGACTATTCAAGCAGGGAATTGGCAGGAAACTCTTTGGTAGAATATTCAAGTAAATCTGCTTGGTTTTTATTTAAATCCTATACTGATGAAATAATCGGATTTAAAATTTTGGAATTAAATAGATAAAAGTTTGAAATCCCTGACAATATATGTTGTAACGACTGCACATTTAAAATTTACTTATTTTGGAATATGGAGTAAAATAGTTGAATTGGGAAATATTTACATTTATGAGAATACTAAGAGAGTTTATTTTGAGAATATAAAATAGGAAAGAATATTAAATCTGTAAAATATTCATCATTATTTTTGAAGGAACATCATTTTTGGATGGTTTCTTCATATACGATTGATTCGGCGAGTTTTTGATAGAAATGTTTATAATAATTTTGTAATGAATAATTAATTGGGGAATTTTTTTAAATTAATTTTTGTAATGATTTTTTTTTACAGTAATTCTCTTTATTGAAGACATTATTTGCATGATAATAATCTATATAATTGTAGTAAATGTTTGTAGGTCTGGGTTGTCCAGACTATTCAATATCACTTACATTTACGGAATTTGATAATTGTAATGGGGATTCAATATAATTTGAAGAATAAATTTTAATATGTATTATCAAAAAGTTTTCTGAATCAAGTTTTTGTTGCCAATTTATCAGTCTTTCCAAAATGGAAACCTAATATCAAATACTGAAATTTAAATATCTTTTTATCTTCAATATTCTTAACTTTACTAAATATCCTCTTCATATGATTAATTAGATTCCTACATTTTAATAATTAATCCAGAGCCAAACTATTTGCCGAAAAAATTCAGGTTTGATGACGGAATAGTATTATTTAGTCTAGCTGATGTGGGCAATTTTTTAATGTATGATTTATACTATCATTTCCGAGTGACATATATAAATATTATTGTGTTACAGAATGTAATAAATAAGTGAACTTCTAATAAAAATTGTTTTAAATCCTTAATGTAATTTATTTAATATTGAGATTAAAAAAAAATATTAAATTCTTTCAGAATTGAGAATTGGAACACATATCAAGGAATTGAAATTAAAATTCTGTTATCTGAAAGTGTAATTTTTTAGTAATTATTCAAACATTTCTACCTATTTTAAAATAAAAATTGTTATTTTTCATTTATTTTAAATTTTTTCCACAATAAATTCAAAGATTTTCACTGAATTGATAGTGAAGGAGATTTTCATTCTTCTATAGTTAGGTTATAAAAGTCTATGCTCTCCTGTAAGAGTACCGCAGAGTAGACCTGCTGTGGTGTAAGTACACAAAGTCAGTTGTAATTTACACTTCAGAGGGAAATACAAGAAATGTTGCTTTATTTCTTCGGCATTTTACTTGGTTTATAGAAGTAATTCCTACAAATCTTGCCATTATTTCTGTTTTTATAAAATAGCACTATTGATAAAGCTTTTTTAATTTGAATTCAATCCATTGTTAGACTTTAATTCAAATTAATTATTATAATTATTACAATGTATGAAGGTTTCAACAATTATAACATAATTATTTCATTTTTGGAAGCAAAGCCACTTGATCATTCCAATAATTACAAAATTGCGCGATAGATTAAATTCTAATTGTAATATTTGCAGCAAATATTTTAACCTGTTTCATCTCATATATCTTTATCTTTTATTTAATTTGATTTTTGTTTGTATAAAGTATTATTGCCATGAAAAAAATAACTGCGTAAAACCATAATTATTTATCATTATTATTTGATTTCATTATCAAAATATTTCATTTTTATAATTTTATATTATGCTGCTGACATTCATTAAGCCTTGGTCGATTCCATTCATACCTTGGTAATATAAATAAAAATGATTCTGCATAAAGCTCTTATAAGGATTGGACGAGTTTGTGAGTTTTATGTAAAATTACAAAAATGATGATGAAAAGGCTCAGAATACTGTATGTTGATTTTTATGAGATGACATATAATACTTAATTTAGAATAGTACTTAATTTAGAATAAGAAACGTTTCTTCTGTACATTATATTCTCATTCCAAGCAATGTAGCATTTGATACTATTGATAATACAATGTTAAAAATCAGTACCTTTGTCTGTTACTTTGAATACTCCCAGATTTGAAAGCAATCTATTTTCATAGTGTCCAAAACAGACATAGCTCTAAACATCTTATATCTTCCTTGATCTTGTTTATAGCTCATTTTTAATACAGAAAAAAAAAGAAATTTTAGATTTATTCAGCTCTTTCCTATAAGATGAAAATAAATATTAAAATTCTATATTAATTAAATTTTTGTCTGAAAGAATTAAATAAATAATCTGTAACTTTTTGAGGTTTTTAATAGAAACCAATTGCATTATTAAATTCAAAAATTTCAAAACCTAAAATATGTTTGTTGCTTGATTTTTATATTCTGCTATCTTTTTTTCTGTCTTTTGCATATTTTTATTCATCTATGGTTTGTTGCATCATTTCCTATTTAATATTCCTGTTCCTGCTCTCAAATACTATTTAATACAGTATTTGAGAGTGACACACGCATTCCAATAATTTAATACATTCGTCTAGATGACATTCAACTAAGTTCTTAAATCGAAAGAAACTGTACGTAACATTTTACATCGATATTAGCAACACTCCTAATTTATTCACCCAATACCTACATTTAAAAAAACAATGTTGATATTGTGACTTATGCCACTTTACAAACCCTCTGATGAGAAAAATTAAAACCAACCAAAACTGCGAATCAACTATGAAGTTGAACGTGGAAGAGAATGCCTCAAATTCTTTTGCAGGAACGAAGTGTATTGATAAGAAATCACGGCTAATAAATTCAGCCAAATATTTATTTGCTAATCCAACTCAAACCATAAATTAGAAGGGATTCCCTTACATTAATGTTGGAACGAAATAAACAATGTCTCAATATAAATAATTCAAATAATTTTGATTCGACAATATAATTTTTAAAAGGACTTGAACCCATTTTTGTAATTATGTTTAAAAAAAGAAAAAGAATAATAATAATAAAGACAAATTCAAGTTTAAAATATAAAGTAGGCTAAAAGGGATTATCCTGACACTTATTCTAAATGGTCGTTTGGCTCAACACAACTTCCACCAAATTGGCGATAAACGGTCATTTCTGGCTGTCGTAATCGGCACCCGTACTCTATCTTATATTTTTTAGCTGGTGCGCATCGCGTTGCTGTCGCAGAAATGATCTTGGAAATATCGTTTGGAATTTGAAATATTTATCTTGTTTCATAAAGAATGATATTTAGTTTCCCGTTAACAATAAATACATACATTGAAATTAAAGGATATATAAAGGAGAAGCATAAAAAATATTTATTGTATTCTTATTATGCTATTCTAGAAACAACTATTCAATTTTAAGTATTGGATTTGTGTATTCTTTTAGAACTTTAAAGCTTGGCGTTTCAGAATGGTAATGAAAGAAACTATTCATCGTATCTCGTAATTCGCTTAATATTCGTTCAGTATTCTCTCGTTTAATATTAGAAAATGTGAATTTGAAATCTTAAAATTGGCTAAACATAGAAAATATATTAATGCCATAGAATCTTTAATATAGTTGAAAAGAAAATTTTTTGAAAAATAAGATGGTGCAAAATTATTTCTATAATAATATTTTCTGAAGTTACTGAAAAAAAACGCTAAAATTTTATTAAATGTGTATTTAAAATTTCAAACCTACAGGAGTTTAGTTTAGTTTAGTGTTATTAACGTCCCGTTTAAAGCAACAAGAGGGCTATTTTGGGACGGACCTCGTCATTTTGAACCAAGATCAGATGACGAGGACGACACCTGAACTGGCACCCCCCTCTCCACACCACACCAACGGGAGGACGTTTCGCCTGACAGATTTAACGTGCAAGAGACCCTCTCACACGACGGTTCATCGGTGGAATCGAGTCTCGAACTTGAAACCGGAGGGTTTCAGGTTCGAGACTCGATTCCACCGAAGAACCGTCGTCGAAGCCGAGACCTTACCCCCAGGCCACCGCGGCCCTCAAACCTACAGGAATGGTTCTCTTAAAACTTTCTCGCGAACTCTGTAATAAAACTATTACCTCATAGAAAGACTTTCATTGCATTTATATACAATTGCTACGCAATAATTGCATCTAGCTTGAATTTAGCATCTTCACTGAATCTGTTATCTCCTTACCGAATTATTTGGTGGTTAAACCATGGTAAATAGATCCGAAAATGTTTATTATACTTAAGATGATTGTATATTTTATACTTAATGATTGCGTCCATAACCTTCGCGTAATTGCAAGCAATATGGTGTCGGAAATTTCATCGGGATCGGATGAGCAGTACGGCAGTGCATAAGAGACATTCGGACACAAATTTATCTTACGAGTATTTATATCGATTAAACCTTGCCTCTAATTTTAAATTTTGATAATTTCATTCGGTTCTTATTATCCACTTGTTGTTAGTTTCCAAGATTTCAATCGTGGTCAGGCCGTATTTTTCTATTTTATTCGTTTTTTTTAATATTTATTTTTTCTATTTTAACTGATAGATATGGCACGTTTTTTTAATCTAGCAATTAAGGATGCTGTCGAAAAATTTTGAATGACAGCTGCTCTGTACATTTTATTTGATTGCTTTACATTGGTTAATTTTTTAGCAGATAAAATAACACCTGCTCACTTTTTTCATATTTACTTAATACTTAAACCTCTCGTCAAATATGGTAACCCTATTTATATGTGGTAAAAATGTAGAGGTATTTTTATTTTTATTTTGTGCTTGTTTTTCTGTTCATCAATTTTATTCTATGATATCAGATAATATAATTTGAAATTCAGTGAAATTAAAGATTAATTGAAGAAATTGCAGTTTTTACATTGAATATGATGAACGAATAACATGGATATACATATTTATTTGTTTAACGAAGTTAGAATATTGAAATTCCGCCATATTGTCCGGATGTGAATAATTAGGGGGGGAGCCACCTTGGAAGAGAGCTAAAGATTGCGATTGGAAGGCAGTTGGGAATGAATCAGCACATTTTAATTTTTTTAAATCTACCACAACCTAGCAATTTTTTATACAAACAAATTTCCGCAAGTATCGAGAATAATGATGTTAATTTATGATGCTTTGAACAGCTTTCTGATTCTGCGTTGGATTTACTACGTCATACATCTGAATGATTCGATTATTGTTTGCCAACGAATTTTAAAATCCTCCGCGCTTTTTGCATATGCTTTAGGAAGCGTTTAATTCGCCAAAATAGGGGTGAGAAGAAAGGAGAAAATGTTGACATTTAGCAAGAAATTCCAGAAATTTGTCACATTCTGCGTGTCACTCACTCCTTAGTAAAATAGAAACGTATAATACTGCTTTCTTGACGTTTTAATTTTTGAAATTCTATATTCTGCCGTTAAACTGTGATAAATTTATCTTCACGTGGCGCTGATGTAAGTTAATTATCGTTGATTAGTCCGATTTGTAGTTTCATAGACAAATGAAGAAATTTGCTTCATTACTTTCTGCGATTAGTTCCTTGCATTTTTGAAATAAAAGGATTTTCTCCCTGTTATAATCTACTTTTGCAATAATTTTGACTTTTAAATATTAATTAAAAATGAATAAAATTATATTTTCAGTTTTGGAATGCTTTTCGTGTGAAATCAGGGTGACAGAAAATTTATTATTAATTAGTTACTCACATTTTGCAAATATACCAAATCAAAATTCTTGTTCCGATGCTTTCGATTTGTGCATTTGCTGTATAAATTAACGAGTGCCATTTTTTTTATAGACTCAAGTTTTAGTAAAATTAAAGAAAATATCCTTTAGTGATATTTTAGTATCAGCCTGAAAATTACTATGTATTGCTGACAACTACTAAAAATTATAATTATGAATTATTTAAATATTAGTGTTTAATTGTAATTAAGGATTATTTACATCATTAGTGTTTTCAAATTATACATTAATTTTGTGTAGCTTTAATTGTTTTTAATTTATCCGTAGTTTTTAATTAAACCAAAGAAGCTTTGATATTTTCATTTATTTAAAACAAGATAGTTTGTGCGTGATTGTTTTCAAAAGCTCCACTTTACTTTTGAAAATAAATATCGGAAGTAAATCATATTAAAAAAACTCATATTTTTATGATTTGAGTATATAAGAATTTTTAAAGCTCTGAATCTGAATTTAAAAAGATTATAAAAACATGGAAAACATCGTTAATTCCTTCATTTAATATTAAACTATGGTTCCGATAGGGGGGACGTTTATGGCTATAAATTGGTATTCGAAAACGTGCAGACAATCGAGAATTTGCTCATATACACTAATGGAAAAAAATCCCTACACTAGGAAGGAGCTGTGCTAGATAAACGAAATTCGGTAGACGTGTTTATACATCTGAAAGATGACGTCGATTCAAATTCCAAGCTACGCGCGTAAGTGTGATGCTAGTAGCGACACTATGAACATGCAAATGAGGTTTGCTTTAAATAAGCGCTGTAAGGTTCGTGATCGTTATTTACAGTTGAGATTTGACGTAGTGGGTTAATGTTAGTCAAGGATGCCTCTGAGAAGACGAAGAAGCCATTATCAACAACTCACTGAGTTTGAACGAAGTCGTGTTGTAGGGCTACGAGAAGGTGGGTTTTCTTTCCGCGATATTGCTGAAAGACTTGGCAGGAATGTATCCACTGTGCATGAGTATTGGCAGCAGGGGTGAAGGGAAGGTACTGCCTCAAGAAGACCAGGTTCCGGGCGGCCACGTGTTACTATTGAGAGGGAAGACCGTCGTATTCAGCTTATGGCTGTGGCTAATCGTACTGCGTCTGCAGCTGAAATTCGAGCTGCAGTTGACACCACAGTGACACAACGAACTGTTACAAATTGGTTACTTCAAGGACAGCTCCGAGCCAGACGCCCTGTACAGTGCATTCCACTGACTCCAAACCATTGCCGTTTGCGACGTGAGTGGTGTCAAGCTAGAGCTCATTGGAGGACGGAATGGAAATATGTAGTGTTTTGTGATGAAAGCCGGCTCTGCCTTGGTCGCAGTGATAGCCGTTTGTTGGTTAGAAGGAGGCCAGGTGAACGCGTGCTAGTGACTTGTCTGCGGCCTAGACACACAGAGCTTACTCCTGGAGTTATGGTTTGGGGAGCAATTTCGTATGACCGCAGGAGCACTCTCGTGGTTATCCCACGCACCCTGACTGCAAATTTGTACGTCAGTCTAGCGATACAACCTGTTGTGCTGCCATTCATGAACAGCATTCAAGGGGGTGTTTTCCAACAGGATAACGCTCGCCCTCATACCAATGTTGTAACCCAACATGCTCTACAGAGTGTCGACATGTTGCCTTGGCCTGCTAGATCACCAGATCTTTCTCCAATCGAACACGTATGGGACATCATTGGGCGACAACTCCAGCGTCATCCACACCCAGCATTAACCGTCCCTGAATTGACCACCCAAGTGCAACAGGCATGGAACTCCATCCCACAAACTGATATCCGACACCTCTACGACACAATGCATGCACATTTGCATGCTTGCATTCAAACTTCTGGCGGTTACACCGGTTACTAATGTACCAACATTTCACATTTGAAATAGCTCTTCTCGCCAATGGCTCTACCTGTGATATTGAAACTTTAATCAATTAAATATGTTACCTAGACAAATATATTCCTAAAATTTCATTACTGTACAATAATTTTTTCTTGATGTTGGGATTTTTTTTCCATCAGTGAATATAATTTCAACAAATATCAAATAGAACTTTCACATAGCGAATTAAAATAATCAATGTGCTAGAAGCAAGGCCTTATAAGAATTGAAAATTTATTTTCTGGGGTCTATCCATTATTATGCTTCAAAATTATAATTATTTTCAATATTTTTTGTATTTCGCTAATTATTTTCTGTTTTCTTTTACATTTATTTTTTCGAATATTTTCTGATTACTATCTATTTTTTCTGTAATAACTGATAAAAATATATCTGCTGTCATACTTGAATTTTTCAAGCTATTTCTAACCGAGTAAGTTTTTAATTCTGATTTTAATAAATATAGTAAAACGAACTTTCGTTTTATTTGCGCTACGAGATTTTTTGTATTGATGAAATATTCAAATTATGAAGGAAATAAAATTGGTGTTATATTTGTGTCAAGTGATGAAAAAATCTTTGTTAATTCGTTAATTAAATCTGATAACTTCTTGGGTGTCTTTCCTCCCATGTCTGCTAAATTTTGATAATTCTAGAATCCGCTTGCCATAAATTCTGTATGCTACTCTGGGAAAGCTGCCTGAAAAAGTTTTCCACATTAAGTTAAATACATATTACTGCACAATCTCCGAATAGTGCACAGAATAGTAAAAGGAAATTTCAGTCGTTATTGGGAAGAATTTTCTTTTTTTCTTCCTCTCAACATGTTATTTAATGCAAAATTTACATGCAATTTGAATTCTATTTGCTCTATCAGTAGATCAGATCTTTGGTGCACTGATTTCACTTTTTAAAAACACAGATGGTAACGTGATTTGAATCTACGGATTCTCTTTATCACATATAAATTTCAGTGAAATATTGTGGCGTATCCGGAATTTTCAGGTCATCCACTGTTAACTAGAATTCACCATCCATAGCTTTCTCATCTCATCTTCGCCCTTCAAAAGTTCAAAAGTTCCTCAAAAAGGTTCAAAAATAAAAGTTCAATAGTTTTTCCTATTTTAAAATGCTCTGTATAACTTTTAAAGGTGTTTCTTGTGAAAATAAAATTATTGTGCACTCTTCGCTATTTGTAGTAGATAACACGGAATGAGTTATTTTAAGGAATTAAGGACCATGGAGACTCGCAATTATGTCCGCTATTTGGGAGTGTTTTTTAAAACACTAAAATTTTACATCCATTGTTTAATCTATTTAAATTTTTAAAAAATAATAAAAGTGAGAAGAAAATTGAATAAATTGCTTAAATTAATATTTTGTTCCATATTGCTCTTTCTTTAAGACGTAAAAAGATCGCGATCTCGTGCTGTTTTAAATTAATTTCTGGTAATAAGATGCGTTTGCATGTCAACCAATAAAACATTCGCTTTTAATTTAAGCATCTGTTGTGTATCACGACTGCCACATTTGGCGAGAAATTTCCGAAAAAGAAATATTATTGAATGCAATTTCATTCAGTCCATCTCCATTAAACAACAACAAAACCCCCCATACAAACGTATAATCAGTATAAAATATGTAATTAACATATATTGATTAATTTGAATGTTTTTTTTCTGTTAGAGATCATATTTAAAAACAAAAACGTTTTATTTATTTTTAAAATTTTTCACTCTTAGCAGTACAGCGTCGACGATTCATTAAAAAATCTAATTCGGATTTGGAATTGTTTTTCATAATTAAAAAAATCATCAGGAGCATAATTTATTGAGAAAATGAAATAAAATGTCTTGTTTGAAATGATGGAAGAATAGATGCATGGAATAGAGTTATGTAGAATTTTCCATTGGCTTTCCCAAAACGTTTGATTAAAAGTTTGTAATCAAACAATTTAAAGTAATTCGTTTGCTAGTTTTGATCTTTAATTCATATTCAACCCCCCAGCTGCTTATTCCGCGATTTCCGCTGGTCGACAGTCAGTCCCATTTCCAGTGCATCCCGCTTTTATTGCAGTTGAATGTTTATTTTTACGATTACAGACCTCTTTGTTTGAAAAATATTTGAACTTATTTGCTAACATCGCATTTAAATAGTGATTTTAAAAACTACGCAGCCAGGGGGTTAACATAATCATTGTAAATTTAGTTGAATATTGGTAACCGTGAAATAGAATACTGCTACAAATATGCATTTGTTGGAATTTCTTAACCCTAAGAAATAAATTAACCATATTTAAATACCAAATTTTAAGTTAAGATTAAAAGAATGTGATCTTTATGCACTGAACTTTATACTAAATTTTTTTTCAATATCTTATCCATTTAAAGGAGATTTTTTCCTCGTCTGTATGAAATTAAATGCATGGTTATTTATATTCATTATTTCTTTCAGGCAGTTTCAAAACGTCTTTGTTTTTCTCTTTCTTAGATCGTAACTTTTTAAAGTCGTACCCAGAACGGCGAGCGTGTGTTTTTCTGGCAACCTTGTTTTGTCTAAAAGCAAAATTCCATCTGCGAGCTCAATTCTTGGTCCTGCAGCAGCTTGTTACTATTTTCTGTGTTTTAAAGTTGATTTGGAAAGATCTGCAAACTTTACTTCTACACCATGCTTGCTTAGATCGTTGATCTGTTCTCCAATTTGAATGTGCTGTTTTTAATGCTTCGGAAATTGCTGACTTGAATGCAAATTCTTTGGATGGCACTTATGAATTGCGATGGAAGGAATTTTTTATCTCCACAGCCGGAAACTAAATCTTATTATATCGAAATCTCTCTCCGGTATGTAAACCATTATTTTTTATGTTGTAGTTCTTTTAAGAAAACTGCTTGTGAATACCATGAAAATAATAATTTTCGATTATATAGAAATAAAGAACTATTGTGCTTGAATCAAGTTTCAAAGTCTAAACAGTTTTTAAAGAAAATTATTTAAATCTGTTAAGTTATATTACTTTTCATGATATGGCTAATTCTAATAATTCTAAATGATCGATGCATTAGTAACGGCATCTACTAGGAATGTTTTCCCTTTCACACCCCAATGCGCAAGAAAATTATTTTAACCTTTTAATGAAGCGACACGTTGTATGCATTCTTCTTCGATGCATAAGTGACTCCTAATAAACTTGTCTAAACACATTGTCATTTACATAGTTGTTTAAAAGCACCCGATTTAAATACTTAAGTCTGTCATTTGATATGAAATCGGAAATAATTATATCTCTCAAAATCCCTTGTATCTTGTATTTTTACCATTCATTTATAAGTTATTTAGAAAGAAGTCACGAAGGCAAAGGTAATTTTCATCATGCTTTTAAGAAATGTAAAATCTGCCTCGATTTTTAACCGTTTTGTTGTTCAATGAACGCTTTTACCAACGTCTTTTCCAATTAGCTCGAATCTCGTTATTTATCTGTAAAATTCTATTCAATTTAGTTTGTAATAATTTTGAATCAAATTACTCGAAGTAACGGGAAGTCTACTCGAACTATTTTCTGACCATTCGAATTTAAATGTAACAGAATATTCTCAGATAGAATATTAAATTTATTTTGAATTTCTTCCATTATTACATGAAAATTGAATTGTTTGCTTTCAGATATCTCAATCTTCAATAATGCATTTTTTAGATAGAAATCGATGTATAAAGTATTTCATTTTGAAAATCGCTGTGGACAAAATATTTTGACATTTATTTCATTTTTCAATTTTTAATATGATAAGCAGTAAAAAAACCCCCATCAAAATTTGATTTCTCTGATTTTTATTAAAATGTCTTTTAACATTGCATTCAGTAGGCCATTAAGCTAACTGACGTCTCTGCATTGAATTAAGTGCTGATTTTTAAATTAAACTATGGAACATATACCATGTACGAATTATTTTGTAGATATTCTGAGTTAAAATATTACTGCCTTAAATCAGTAAATGAGAAATAATAAGTCGCTAATATGTAATGTACTAAAATGGCAAGGGCGATTTCTTTTCTGTCTTTAATTTTAAAATAAAATAACTTTATAGAAAAAGGATTTTACTATAATTTTTGGCTAACATTCTGCTCGCATTCTTCTTCTCTCCATTGGCACGCATTTTTTCTCACCTATTATGTTTCGTTGAACCTTCATTGGAAGCACATTCCCATTCCCTACTCCATTTATTGCTGACTAAGTCAAGAGTGTGTCTGATGTCATAGGCGAACTTCGAATTTGTTTCGTTCTTAGAGATTGGATTTCATAAATCTATAAGAGCAACGAACTGCCGCAATTATATTAATTAACTTTTCTTTTTTATTCCCTTTTAGCTCACGATTAAAATGCAACAATTGAAGGGTTTTCTACAAAAAGGATGCAGCTCCAATTAGTGGAATTTGAGTTACATGTACTATCATGTGGTAAAGTAAAAACTTGTTCGTTTGGTACAGAAAGATGCAGCTCCAATCGTTAGTTTTCTCGTTAACTCAAGCGACGGAGCTGTTAGTCTCATTGGTTTGTTGCAATATAGAGGTAGCTCCTGGTGTTATCACCGGTTTTCTGCAAATTTGAATAATTTGAGCTACCTTCTTTTTGCAGCAAACACTTCAATTATAACGAATTCTACAGCTAAAAACTTTCCTTCGAATTTTAAAAACGAAATTGGATTGCAAATTGAATTAGATGGAAAGGACAGCATTGCTTTCTATATAGTCTAACTTACTATAGCTTTTTTAATAAAACTTCGAAAGGAATTTTCTGTGACTTTTATGAATGTTCTGAAGTTAAAAAGTTTAAATTAGTCACGTTATTTATTTGTATATTTCTGCTGTTCAGAATGCAAAAATTCGTTTGAAAAAAATGTTTCCCTTTTAAATTCATATCAGTAAAAAGAGTGAGTTAATTCGTGTTAGAAATGTCCAGATTTTTTTTAGAGGATAACTTTTTTTCACTTCTTGAATTATGTATTGTTTATCTCGTATTGTATCTATATTTGAAGACTAGCCGCCTTTGGCGACTAGCTGGTTCGCCAATCTTACTGCTGTTTAAAATTATCAATGAAAAACTTTATGTAACTTTTCTTTTAATAGCTACTTCATCAAAATATTTTTAAGGTTCAAATTTTAAGTCATATAATTCACTCATGCAGTAATAAAGGCCTTAAGCCCGTATTGTACTATATCTCTCTAATTAACTGTCAGCCCTCGCAAAATTTCAACTTCAAATTAAAGTGGAAGTGATTAAACTGCAAAAATGTAATGCAATTATATTAAAACATTTTTTATCGAAACGAAGCATTTTTTAAATATAAGTAAAAATAATTATGTGTACTACTGAATAATTACATTAATTTGCGTAATATTTCAAGAATTATTCAATAAAAATGACTTAGATTTATCATAAAGTTCAGGTTTTGAATTTTACTTCCAAAAAGATTTAAACGTTGCGAATAATACTTTATTCTATTTTGGTCTATAAACATAATTAAAAAATTATTAAGTTTAAATTTTACACATCTTTTAGTTGTAAGGAATCATATTCTACGAAATATTCTTGACACTTCAACTTTCAAATAAATAAATGAAGGTTTCTATCTTCTGCTATCAAATTTGGTGGACTTAGGATGTTTTGAATAGAAATGTTTAGAACGTTCAACATTTGCATTTCTTGGCCAGTCAGGCTTGAAAAATCCTGGACGTTGATTGGATTATTTTTGGAATAGTCGTTGAAGGGGTTTAAAATTGCTCGTTTATTGAATAGTGATCTTCAAATATTCATAAATCAGTCAGTTTCAGAGACTGAGTTGATTTAAGTTTATCTCTTTATTTAAAAGTTAAACGTTTTTCATTTTTTAAAGGATTTATAGACTCATGTTTTACACTATGTAGTTATTTACTTCATTTATACCCTTTTAATGCATTTCTATTTTTTGTTTTAGAAATTAGCCGTATTTGCCCTAAATAAAGCTGATTTATTTAATTATAATGTAAAAGACACAAATATTTCTTTACATTTTCCTTTAAAAAAACTTATTTCTTATTTATTTCATTTCATGCAGACACGTGCTGATAATTACGTTTTTATATGTTTACTTTGCAATAATTATTTATTTTTTAATCTGATTTTTAGCCAATCTGATGGCAACGTATTGGTAAAAGATAACTTTTTCCCTTTCACTCTTATTGTGCTCGTGCAGATTAAATGTTGTTTTGTCGGAAATATATTGTTGGAAAATAGTTAATATATTTCTTTAAATATTAGTTAATAATGGAAGCTTCAATTATATATAAAAATACTGACACTATTAGAAAGCTAATTTTTTTAAATTTTTAACTTGATGTAAAAATAATTCTTTTGTGATAATAATTTCGGGAGTTATTTAGGAAAAACGTCTAAATGTAGCTTAATTTTTAATTCAAATTCTAATTAAAAATAAAAAGAGCTCCGAGGTACACATTCCCTACCTCCAAAGTATACATGTACCTAATTTGGTAGCTGTAGGTAATACGGTTTGACCTGTAGAGCGCCAACACACGCACACACACACACATTGAGCTTTATTATAAGTATTGATTTCTTTTTCACATTTATTTAAAAAATTATGATTGGAGTTTAAGTAAATATGTCCTTTTAAATTAAAAACTACGAAAATTACTATTGTTTACGCGTGTAAATTTTTTTTATCTTTCTGAAATTACTAGACATATGAAAATTATATTTGCTATAAATTTGATATAAAAAGAGACTTATTTTAAATCTTTTTTTTTATCTATATCTGTTTCTGTAATTTTTATAATATATGTATAATGAAGAAAATGCGAACAAACATTTTATTACTTGTAATCGTTATATTAAAATATACTTGATGGGCAAAAGTATTGTTCTGTTTATTCTAACTAAATTATACAATTTCTTTAATTGTTACGCATTTTGAAATATTCCTTTTTGTTTTGAAATTTCTGTAAGATTATTTTTTCCTTTACGTGTCAGTTATGAATAAAATAAGCATTTTCGATAGAAAGAAAAAGGTCATCGAATATTTTATGGAAATTGAACATTTCCTTATGAATTCATATCAAAAGTTAAGATTTCAGTTTTTCTACAGCTGGAAAATGAAACGACTTTTGCATACTGACCAATTAAAAATCATCCGTATTAAAATCAAATTCTTTTATCTTAACATTTTATTTATGCGTCATATGCTGAGAGTGCATATGACGTCATCCACTGAGAGAACCAATGTTATTGCCAGATTTTCTTCCGTATTCGTGATACAGGAGTGATTTTTCTTTCTGGAACGCATTTTGCTCAGCACAGGTCTAGACCAAAGACCTTTTTTCTACGATTTTAACAGGCTGCAATGACCTATTGGTAAGGTCCTGGCTTTCAAGACTGTAACTTGCTGACTGTGGACCAGGTGTCGGCTGTATTTGATCGTAGGTAAAACTCCTTCGTTGGCATGGTATGCGAGTTAAAAGAGGATTTTGCCATCTTAAGGGTCGTCCTCATTCTCTGACCGTGGTTTATTCAGACCGCGGGTTTCTTTCCAAAATATTCAGCTTGATTCTTAAAAACGTGACTAAAATTAAAGCTTCAATGTTTATAAAAATTAATCCTCTTCATGAACCGTAGCATTTGAATGAAACTTCATCTTCTCTAGCGTTAAATTTTAATTGCAATGAAATAAAACCCAAATTCCTTCATGGTTGTCAGAAAGATAACAAACATTTTGAAAATTTTAAAACTTATTTAGGTGCTTGGCATTTATGGAAAGCGCTCTGCGTTTTGAAGTCCGCGAATAGATGGGTATATTTTTCTTCTAATTCTTGGATATTATTAATACGGTTCATATTTACAACTTTTATTTCGGTGAACAATTATATACGACTTTACATATAATTCAAATACTTAATTTTAAAATTTGGCTTTTCAAGGACTAGTTATGATTTCCCCACCTGCTGGTTTAACTGCATAGACAAAAAATTTTGTGTACAGGATGAGTTTGGGTTCCTTTTTTCGAGAATTATTAGCAGAAAAAGCATTCTAGGATGCCAATAGGCAGGTGGTACTAAAATGTTCTGCAATAAAAGGTAAACACAAAGATAACTTCCGTTGGCTTTTTCATCGATTAATTATCTGTTAACCTTTCTTTAGTTATCCATATGAATGTATTTTAGATATTTTATTATTTCCAAACGGAAAGATTTATCTTTCGATTGAAAAATTCAAAGGAATGAATTAACATCTCAAATACTTTTCGAATTTCTAGTTTTTCAAAATAACATTCGCAAAAACGTTTCTAATTTTATTTAATAGAAAAGAACTATGTTACGTGTAAAATAAGAAATTAAATTTCAAAATAAAACTCTGTCAAGCTCTTATTGAGTGCCCATTTTAAAATTATTGAAGTTATCCAAATACATCTGACAATGTTTAGATTTTGAATGTAAATTTTAGAATTTCTTAAAAAATGTGAAAGTAGAGTCATTCAGATTATTTCGTCTTTTCAGATACTGGATATGCAGTGCTGAGATCCACTTTGATTTTCGAGTTGAGTGTTTCTCCACCCTCGCCAGAGGACCCATCTGGAAACCGTATCGTCCTGAGCCCATCTAGACGATACAGTATTGTGCAAGGAGCGAAAGTTAAGTTCCACTAATCTTATTAAAAATGATTTTTTATAATTTCTTTTAATTAAATCTCTAATAATTTCATAAATAATTTCGTTTCAAAAGTTATGACTATTATATTCTTGCGATGTCGGAATCTGGCTTCAAAACTGTCACTTAATCGCTGACTAGCAAGATGAATGAAATTTGGCATGCTGTTTTAGTATTTAAATTGTAGATTCGTATCAGATTTCGAACCATTTCATCCATTTACTGGTTATCAGTATGTGCATTTTCATGCATGTAAATGCGACAACTCAAACACAATTGCTAAGATGAAGGAAATGAGTTACGAAATTTTGTTAATAAAATATTAGTTCTGTTTCGGGATTTGTCAGGAATCCTGAATCTTTTTTTGTATGCGCAATGTACGAAGAGAATGAATTGTATTCGCTAAAAATCTAAATTCGCGATTTTGATAAATTTCCACTGTGGATTTCAGGGAGTCAAATTACAAGCGTATCTGCCCGGCGTTGTGTGAATACAACTGTAAGAACAAGCTGAACTATTTTTAATTTTTTTTTTTTTGGTTTCCTTAAGCGAGAGTTCTTATTTTGAATAGGATTCTGGTTTTTAGGAAGCCGGCTTGCCGAAATTCGACATGCGTCATCACTGGAATTTTAAATTTGTATCAATTTTTTTCCTCAAGTTTAATATTTCTTTGGCAAAACTCTGTGAGATTAACGGTATATTTCTAAACAGTCGGTTTTTTTACTTAAGTTATTAAAGCTGCTTTCTATAATGTTTAATTTTAAATATTATAACATCTTGGTAATTTTTTAGCGTAACATTTTTTTTGGGGAATTGATTGTATATTAACTTTTTTCGCTTTTATGTAACAAAAGTTTATGCTCTATAATGTTGAATTTTAAATGTTACAGCATATCCAGGATTTCTCTTTTTGTAATCTGTATAATTTTAGGAAAAAAATATTGGTAAATTTTCATTCCAGGTGATTAGGGAATGAACGAAATGAACATAAAGAAATTGATAAGGTGGAAAGGAAGAATTGAAAGTATTTGTTTTAATGAAGTTCACTTAATTGGAAAGTACATATATTAATCTGATTTTTTTTTGTAATTGAGTATATTTACACCTTAATGTTTTTAGATTTATATTTCAGATGCTTTTTATTTTTGTATGCAAATATTACAATGCAATTAAGGACTCTATGCATCCTGAAGACCAATTTTACCACTACTTGTACGAATATTCTTTTTTTGAAATGCAACGCTTATCTGTAATTCGTTTTCATTTCGGAGAGTTTTCGTTAAACACATTTTAAATAATCGAATGCAAAGTGACCGCATAGGCCAAATAGTTGAATTACTTTAATTTTTTAAATTATTAAATATATATGCATACTAAATAAGAATTACATTTCCGTTAATAAATGCAATTTCCGAACTAAACATTTCAGAAGAGGGTACTTTGCAAGAATTTAAAAAAATCACTCAAGTGTGAAATATCGCAGCATATAATTTTTGGGCTTGATTCGTCTGGCTTGATCGCATCTAGTTGTTACATTCTAAGTATAGTCATAAATGTTATGTTAAATAATTTATTTTATTTCCTGCGTTTTTATGGATTTCATCACCAAATTTTTAAAAATCTGTTGCAATAATCTAATTTTAAAATCATATCATATCGAAGTAATATAAAATACGAAATACTTTCATCAAATAAAAAAAAATGTGTAGGGACAAGTATTTAAAATTTTAATACCTTTTTAAAATACAAATTTATTTATTTTTTGCATTAAAAGTGATATTTTGAAAATCGGCGCTACAATTCAACTATAGAGCTTTTCAAATGGCTAATTTTTATGCTATGGACTATCGAAAAATTAAGAAAAATTTGCGCTGAATTTAATTTGACATTTATTAGAATCAAGTAGGATATCATAAAATATCGATTCATTTTAATATAACTAAAATTTTTAAAAATATCGCTATATACTATCTGAGAAATAACTGTTTCTTATAAAATGAAATGCCGAAAACCACTTTTAAGATTCGAAATCTATATTAGAAGATTGAAAAAGTTAGAATGAAAGCATTCACATATTAGATTGAATTATAACTCGGGAATTTTAAAAATTCATTTTTTAGTTTCTCTGGTTCGTTTGACAGAGAAATCCGATTGCTCTTCGATTTTATTTTTAAGCTTTTTATTATTTATTTTAAAGAGTCGAAATCAGTGGTGTGCCATACATCGAATTATTTTTCATTCTTCTAAAGTACAAATCAGACAAGTAGTAAAAATTTCTCGATTAAATGAAAATATCTTCTGTGCTCAGTCTGTTTAATAATTGAAAACAAACAAAAATATATTAAGAAATCGCATGTTACCTAGTGCTTATGATTCTCTAATAATTATTTCCTAATACGTTTTATTCTTTGTGCGTTTTCTTTATTTTTTTGCCTGCTTAGGCTTAAGTGCCTTCTTTGGGCTTAATGTTTGCTTGAAGATTCAGTTTTGCATTGTGAAAATCGGAATTCAACACAAGTACCTGAAATAATAATTGAATCACTAAAATTTGGACTCTTGGTTTAAATATGTATTTTTTTTAACATTTTTCAAAAATGTTTTGAACTGGAAAAGGAAATTTGGTATGGTCTTAACATGAAAATTATAGATTTTCATCAAATTTTAAAGGAAATCCATTCAGGCTCTCCGTTCGCTTATGAGAGAGCAGATACATAAAACGCCCGCAGTTCAATCGATACAGTTAGTTCACAATTTTAGCATCATTTAGAATATACGTTCATATCATATTTGGAGCGAAACCCTGCTAGGATGTTGACCCTCGACCAGTGTACTTTTGCAGGCATGTAAAATGGTTTACTCTATAACAGAGCAAATTAAATAATTTTGATTTTTATCATTGTAAAAAACGTTAAAATTCATATTCAGTTTTCTGGTACATGTGCTTTTTCTGGGATATTTGGTACATTCACGCCAAATATCGATATCGATCTTGGTTGTTCGCCATACCAAGCCGAGTACCGACTTTCCTTGCTTTGTGTGAAGAACCCAATCCTCAAGTATCGGTCTGACCAATGACGGCGCTCGCAGTCTTTTCCATGTCTCTAAGTGCGATTTGAAAAAGTGGTAGATTGTATAGCGTACGATAGTTTTTATTTCCGTTAGTTAGAAATGTATTTTTAAGTATTGCAACGCATACAAAGACGTATTTTAAATTCCTCTTAACATTGTACTCGTAGGTGATTTAAAACCGTGAGAATTATAGCAAAACGAACTAGCGAATATTTGAAATAAAATTAGTAGGACTAAAATACTTTTTAAACGGATATAAAAGTGGGTTTTGTACGCTGATATACTCTTTAATTATAGAAAAAAAAGTTAACAGTTCATTTCTTTTTTAGCTAAAAATCAAATTTAAGTTTTAGCGTCCTCATTAAATTTTTTTTTGGTGCTCAAAACTGTCATAGTAATGGTGGTGTAGTAAATATGATAGCTATAGGTGTAGAGGTCGGTTTTCCAGGAACATTCTATTCAATAATTGCAGATGCGTGTTGCATGTTATAGGTATTATGCAGGCTCAAAACATTATCATGTTTGAAATAAAAAGTCATGGATGTAAATTACTTATTATTTCATTTTTTTAATGATGAAATGTCAATGAAGGAATGATCAAAGTTGCGAATTAAACTATACGAAATTAATAAATGTTAATATATAATAAACGCTACATATTTTTTCAAAATTAAATTATTTTTATTGTAGATTTGAGATTCCTTTCAAATGGCCTTTAGCATGCAAAGAGTTAAATTTTGCAGTTGTAATATCAATGTGCTTGTACGAAATTTCATTCATAAATGTGCATATGTAAAAATTATTTTTAACATAGTTTCTTAACTCTGCTTATTCAATGCTAAGAAATTCTACAACCTTCTTCCCACTGTCATGATTCTAACCTTTCATTCCATCGGGAATGTGACATCGCGCGGTTTCGAGGGATTCAACCTTCACGACAGTCCTTCGAAACGACTTCGGGAATCACACGCTCATGGGCACGCAACCGCAACTTTTCATGCATCGCTTCTCAACATACGGGGAGGGGGTTGAAAAGTCAATATTGCACGGAAATGAAGAGAATTCGAATGATATATTTCCTTTCATACACGTCAACTCTCGACAATCAGATCACTGGTTGTTTAACCGACTTATTCCTGAGATCATTTTACGAGGGATGGTAAGTTCACAAGCAGCAGTTTTTGGAAATAGAAATTTTTGATGGGAATACTCTTACCCAGAGTGAAAACAGATGACCCAGCTATCTTAGACAGGTCGTTCCAGCAAATATTGTTAGTACTGAGACCTCAATCAGCGACAGTAATGACAAGATGAAGTGGTTTTTGGACTACAGCCTTAACTCAGAATGTTGAAATATTTTGAACTTACTTATCCTTGCTAAACATTGTGCCAGTTCTTCCATGTCCTTTCCGACCGTTTCTATCAAAGTTTTCTAAACACTAAAGGTTTTTATGCCCATAATAATGCCACGCAAATTTAGTTGGATTGGCTTCGGTTTGCTCTGTCCCTTCCATGTTTTCTGGCAGCACACACAAATTAAGGATAAGTCACAAATCAGCTTCTGAACTTGGTTTTACAAGTCTCGTACCTGCGGTACCGAAAATGAGTCACCGATAATAAAAATAAATTATACTTCTTGTCGAAGGACACAAAAATAATTACCTACTGCAAACCGGCAAGAAAAAACAAAAAGCATCCGAGATCCAAAGAGACCAATCTTATGAAACATATATCGAGTCATTGAAAAACTGTGCTGTCTCTCAAATCGGAAGTAGCAAGGAGTCGTCTAAAGAATGACATTTGCTCCTTCCGACAACAGTATGGAATATAAAAACAGACAGAACACACAGAAAAGGATAATACGAAAATGTGCTGCCTCTAGAAATATAAGAATTATTGCAATACCAGATTTGTTTGTGAAGAATCACCTTAAAAATGATGGCTATAATAGTGAATATGAGAGCGCATTGGCAGCACCTGACTCGTATGCGAATTCGCAACTATTGTAAAGTTGTTGTACCAACTGTAGTATAGCCCCTTCACCACTGCAGTTAATCTCCTTGTTATTTCTTATAGAATTAATTATCAGAATTTAAATCATAAACCGTGGCACCAAATGGATTAAAATTCCAATTTTATTATCAATTTAAATTTGCATGGAGGTTAGGGCAATGAAAATCCAGGTATTTAGGTGAATTAACATTGAAATGAATCTGTTTGTAACTCGAGACAAGATAATCACGGGAAAAACATCTTTATAAGTATTAAAATGCAAGCATTTTTCAAGGCATAAAATTGAAACAAATTTTCAATAATATACCATTTAAAAAAAATTGATTTTTTTTTTTCCTTTTAAGAAAGTTGTTCAATATGAGCTAAAATTATTGATGTAAAATGCATTGTATTTTAAACCAAGTACCTTAATGGAACGCTACGAGACTTCTGAGGTATTGGAAAACTAAGAGCATTGAAATCGTTATTTTTCACTATAAAAATATATCATGATTGTTAATTTTATTAATTGAACCAACTCAAAAAAATAACACCCATCAAAGATGCAGAATACCCATTTACATAGAATATCGTATCTCCCTCCAGAGCAGCAGTTCATCTGTCCGATGAAATAGACCACTGCGTAAGCTGAAGTCAAAACAGTGAATAAAGTAAAACAAACGTAGATATAAAACAAAAAATAAAACGAAAAGTAATAACACGCGCAGAAAAAGGAGCAAGCTATGACTCCTAAAATATATCGCTTGTTTTAATAATGTTGCAATTTTCGTTGGACTTACGATTAAAATTGTTTAATCCTTTAAAATCCTCTGACATTTTTTCCTTGATAGGAATTGTTTAACTGCCGAGGTAATAACCAGTAGCTAATAAAAGAATGCATGGAATCACAGTATTAAATTTGCTAGGATTAGAGAATTAATAAAAACTTCGTCCTTGCTGTATTTCGAGTTCCTGTTTAAATTGCCGTTTTTATAAAATTGGAATTCATTTCAATCACAGGAGAGATAATTTTTTCTGTATTCTCTACTTTCACGATCACTAATTTGAAAAAAAAAAAAAAAAAAGGTATTTGCATTTCAATTACAATCTCGCTTGGCTCTCATCTATGGCTAACCAGAAAAGTACGAATATTTATTCAGTTTAATTCAACTGTGCGATTTCTTTGATCTAATACTGCAAAAATTTTATAATATTCAAATGCATAAATTTATTTTAGGATTAATTATCGCCATTAGACTGGGGAAGTCAGCATTTTATGAATCGAGCTCCTATTTGTTGTTTTGGAGTTAAGTCATAAAAATTGTCAGTCAATTCAGCGAGAATTAAAATTTAAAAAAGTTCTTAGTAATTAATTGTTTATTCACGGATGTGCTCCCTTTACTTTTCCTATCATTCTAATATGAACATTTACAGGAACTTCACTCAAATAATAAAACATATTGATGCAAGGAGATAAAAGAAAATATTGAAAGTCTGCTTTGTAATTATATATAAAGTTCATGCGTACACGTTAAAATTTGACGTATATAAAGCAAGTTCTAGAGTATAAGAATACAATTGCCTCGTTTTATTGTTAATCAAAATTTCAACATTCTGGTTAAGGCTGTGTCAATAGGTTAAGGTTGTGTCAATAAAATTGCATGCTCAATTTCTGAGCAAATTTTGACACTCACCTGTTTAAGACATTGTAAATATTTTTAAATCCTGGAGGTGAAACCTGAGTCTTGATTTCATTACTTACTGCAGCTGGGATTCCACAAAAGCAATAAGAGGGGAGTGCAGATGTATTACAGACGAAAAGTTAGACTGAACATCGACTGCATAACTCTTTATTTCAAGTTGAACAAACTATTTTTTAAACCCTTCGGGTATTTAAAATAAAGAGAAAAACCATGGACTTGCTCTTTTTAGAAATGCAGATGTTTTATTACTAAGCCATATATATGAACAACAATCAATCGTATCAATTTACCAGATATTTTTCAAGTTTAGTTTTTGCCACTAAATCAAATGATCGAAATATAATCAAGTTATTTGGTTAAATTCAGGTGATGAATAATCTATATTTAGCATATAATTTAATAGGGTAATTACAAATTTAAAAAAGTGTCATGATATTAATGGAGAATTTATGCAACGGTGGAAAATCAAAAGAGATTAGGGGAAATTGATGCAAAAATTACGGCTGGAAAAAAATAGTAATTTTCCTTTCTTTATTCAACACACATTGAGAGGATTTTTTTGTTAGGTTATTGAAAAATCTTTATTAAAGCACTCAATAAACAATTTCTGAATCGTATTTCGCATAAGCCTGATGCTTAAAGTGTTTTATACATAATATTACGTCTAACATAATATTGCTAGTGTTTCAAACTATTAAGATTTATTCAGCGAGAATTAAAATTAATATTTTTTCAAGTTGAAAATTTGGATACAAGCAGTAAAGTTTGTTTAAAGGAAAATTTATTGCGAGATTTTTAAATCATGGACCTATTTCAGTTTTCGTAAGTGTTAAAAATCGAAAGTTTAAATTAAATTAGGCTATAGGATAAAAAAGTTTTAAAATATTTCTTTATACTTGAATATTAATTTCTATAGAAAAGTGGAACAACATGAAATTTTATTTTCTGGTAAATCCAAGAAATCTTGGACATTTGAGAGGAACATTTTCAAGAAATAAATGTCTCATTTCAAGTTTTGTCTATTTAACCATCTCTAGCGGAATGGTTTTCTGATATGTAGTTTAAAACTTTTCAGCAGACTAAACTTGTATTTCATCTTCATTATAAAGAAATTAATATTGCAATAAATAATTGCACTTCCTTAAAAAGTCTAACAAAATCCAACCTTTTCTTTTTTAGCTATTTTAGAAATTAAATTACCAAGAATCTTAACAACCTTTGTTTTCTTTGGAAGAGCAATTCAAGTCTTAATTCATGTTAAAACAAAGTTTTCTCTGTTTTGACTACAAATGCATTTCAATTTCGAATTCACATAATCCATCTGACCTCTTGAAGGTGGTTTGAATATAAATTCGTTTATGTGACGTTTATTTGTGTGCCCATTTCTCAAGAGTTGTAGCTTAATCCTATTTCAGGGAAGATGAATAGAGAATAATTCCAACTGAATGTTTTCTATATTTTTGTATCCAATAAATGATCTATAAGCAGCAAAAGGTATTGGCAATCGCCCTCATTAACGTGTTTTTATCACATTTGTATTATATTAATTTTCTTCCAGTTTTTCTATTCTGCTTTAAAAAGTACGTATTCCTCGCATTATGCGGCTTATTTATCTGCAATCTTCATCAGTATTCTGCCTTTTGATTGTGAAGTATTAATTTTAAAAAATATACATGAGAATGCATTGCAGTAAAAAATTCGGGTATCTTTCAAGCACGGAAAAATTAAAATTGTGATTTTTCCTGCGCATTAGCTTCGCAAACATATTTTCTGCTTTTTGTACACAAATGATTACTTCGTTTAAAAACAGGTGAACCACAGCTTCCGATGTTTTTATGTATGCAAAGAAAAAACTTACGAGGCATGCTCCTTTTATGTAAATTCATCTTGAAATCGATGTTCGAGGCTTTTCTTAACCGAGCAGTGGAACGAATCCAAAATTACAAAGGAATGTGCAAGGTGCTCATATCTGTTTGAAACTGAGGTAATGGCACCATCTAAAAACATAAATGCATTTAATTGGCATTAAAATAAATGTTTATATTGAAAGAAAATGACGAAAAAAAAGTGGATGAATCGCTTTCAAAAAATTTATTTTTTATTATGACGCCTATATGTATTTTCAGTGGAAGGTTTTTCATTTTCAGTCTTATAAACTGAATTTTTTAAATTGAGTGTTTTACAGATCTTTTTGGAATTTATGTAGATGGCGGTTAATTGAGTGCACTCATATGGTAAATAAAATAATGAATGAAAATAGCACTTTTTGCAGTTTTTATTAAATAAATAAGCTGCCAGTGTTAAGAAACAATCGTAAAATTTAAGATTTTTATATTAAACTTGTCATTATATTAAGTTTTAATATGTAAGCATTTTATTCTTCCTCAAATTCCTGAATGTTAAATGAAATTCTTTCGTGAGTGTCAGTGCTTGAACGCATTTAATGCGCATGTGGGATCTTTGAAACTAAAATACCAAACACAGTAAATATTCAAGTTTAGGCTTGGTCAGAGAAATTCGTTATGTGGAAAAAATTTACATAGTATTGAAAGCTAGTTTTAATAAACATTACTACTAATATTTTTACTTCAGTACGATGCATTTTTTTGTTTTGATTTATTTGGTATAATTCGCTTTGATTCAACTTCCACTCTCATGCTTGTTTTTCATTAGGAACTTCACAATGTTCAAGACTGAGACTCTGCGAAATAACCCTATTAAAAAATTTGATTTTCTTTTCAGTAAACAAGAAGTCTTCCTTTTTTGACCTGAATTTTCTTTCGCTTGATTTTTTTTCCTGTACGGTTCGGTTTTGAACAGAAGGAAAACTCTGTAATGAATGCGTTGCTAAATGAGTTCTCGCAAGATATAGCCTCGAACAGTTTTCCGCTCATTTAAGTTAAGTTCAAAATCAGAAGATAATTTGCAATAATATAACTACTGCAACCATTATAAAATAAAAAAAAAACATTGCATTGCAATAAATGCTAAAACTGAAAAATATATATGCACTTAAACAAATTTCAGATACTGATTTATTTTAGTATGCAGCATGTTTATTAAGAAGCCATTTCAATTTACCAATATAAAATTAGTGTAAAAATACCTTATTTCTAGTTTGTCTTTTAAGAGGAGAAAATAAATTATATTAAATTTCTAATTATATGATCAACTGATTATAATTTACTTGATCGAGTGTCTGAGGATATAAAATTAACAAATTTTTTCAAAGACCTTGTTAAATTAAGGTCACACACTGCGAGGAAGCAATATGCATCAAGGTAAAAATACTTATTAATTCTTTTTATTTGTCAACAATTTTTCCTACCCTGATGCACTGATGTGTTTGAATGGAAGTGAAATCGTATTTTTTACCTGCCACATATCTTTACTTATCGCAAAATTAAAAAGAAAAGTATTGCCATCATAGTGAATAAGGATTAATACTTTTTTAATTAAAGAATATATATTTAATGAAATTTACTTTTAACAACTGATACACTTTTGAAAGATTTTATTAATGCATTCCATTGTTTGTAAGTCAAAATGCAATGTCGCTTTTTATGTATATGCGATGAATTTCAGTTTTTAAGAAGCACCCCTTGATTTAAAAAATTATCATGCGTCAGTTACATACCTTTCCCTGCAAAACAATACATCTCCTAATTTTCGATAAAATGAATTTGGGTAGAGTTAAAGATTCACTAATGAATTTTCTGCTACTAGATGTGTGTTCAGTCAGTAACAAATATCTTTTTTTAAAAACACATACACTGTATCTTACTAGCATTTATAAAGAATATTTTAAATTTCCTTATGACGACGATGTGCATTCTTCACACATTTGATCAACGGAAAACTGTGTAGGTACATAAATTGTACAAACATAAGTTATGATTTAAATCTTTGCGAATGGATTTTCTTTTAATAATATGCAGCTCTTTGAAATTTCTTTTGAAGGTGTGACAGAAGACACTACAAAGAGCGAAATGCATTTTATGGGTTAATTTTAAAACTAAAATGTTTAATTAAATAATCATTGCCAAATAACATTATAAATTTGTTTTTATATCGTTATTAATAACTAGATGGGTTGGTGGATACGTTTGGGACTGATCTAATTTACTTCGAATTATTCTTAAAATCCTGTTTAGTTGGTACTTTAAATTCGATAGATATTGTTTCGTAATTAATCTGGAAATCTTTATTACTAACGAGGAATGTAAATGTTGGAACAAGCTGTGAAATTTACAAATTATTTACTACTTTAACCACTTCGATACAATGACGTGTCTGAGATGCGCATCGAATGATTGAATTTTCAATCTGCAATTAAGTGAAAAGTATTAAATGATTTAAAATTAAAAACACTTGAAACACATTGTTATTGAAGGAATTAAAATAATAGTAAATATTCCAATTACGAAGCTATTAAATTCATCATTTAATTAAGAAGTTAAGTAAAATCGTATGTCAAGTGGTTAATTAAACGGATTGAACCTGTACTAGTTCTATCAACTCGTTAGCGAAGTGTTTATCAGTTTTGTGGTGAATTCGGCAGACTTAAAATATGCTACGAGTCTGTTTTTTTTAATATTCTGGATTTACCTTTCAGATTGATTCCTTTTAGTTCAGGACCAAATTTAAATTATTACTGAGGAGAACCTTGATTTTTATTTTGAACTCCTCAGAAGAATATAAGCGAAAGCGTTATCTCTTCAATAAAATCATTTTGTAGTCAGAACTTCTCTCGTATTGCATTTTCATTCTATGTTTCAGAATTTGATTCTTATAAAAGTTATTATTAAAAAAATGTAATTGAAAATTTTAAGCCTAACAAAAGTTAAAATATGTATTAAAAGTTTAAAATGTTATTTTGAATATAAAAAATCGTAATTTTGCAGTTGAAAAACTAATCTATTCCAAAAAGTGTATAATGATTTTTTAAAAATGCAATGATGCAAAAGTCTGAATTTTCTTCAGATCCTCGCTATTTGATGATTACTGTCTAAAAAGATGGATTGCTTTATTTTCAGTAGGAAAATAATGCATTCCGTGAAATACTAATTAGATACGAAAATGTTTTCAATTGAAATGGCACGCAAAATGAAATAGACCATATTCTTTGTGCAATATTTAAAATATGAAAATGTCTAGAATTAAAATATGAAATGTCTAGAATTAGCATTTGAATTATTGTTATGACTAATAACAAATGCAGGCGATTTAAAATGCAATATTTGCAAATATAATCTTCAACTCCTTTATGTGCGTCCAGGTTGCTCATTTGTTCATCTTTTTTATTGGAAAATATTTATTAATGGGAAATTTCTGGTACTTAAATTTGTATATCAGAATTCAGATTTGCAAGAGCTTTCTTCCAGCTTTAAAACATATTTTTTGTTTATTAAAATTCTGCATCTTTTTCCAACCAAATATTTATACAAAATTTCTTGAAAAAGTTTTTTTAAAGAAATATCTTGTAAAATTAATTTTCTTTTCGTATGTTGATGTATATAAAAGAATGATAATAATCATTATGTATCTCCTTTTCTACATATATTTTACATTATCCTGACTAATATATATATATATATATATATATATATATATATATATATATATATATATATATATATATATATATATAATGAAATGTATTATTTTCTGGAAAAAGACTTGGACACCAAATATTTCTTATTTAAAAAAATCTCGCTTTGTTTCGCCATTGGAATAAGCTTTTCTTTTTTTAAAATTAATTTTAGATTTTCATAATTCATTGAAACAGGGAAAAAACTTTGCAAATGAACGTGTGATGATTTTAAATTTACATATTTAACATTTACTTTTAATTTGCAATATATATTAGAAGTATTTCCATTAAAATATAATGTTTGCCAAAATTCTTACGATCTTTTTTCAAAATTTTAATACTTTAGAAACAGTTAGTAATTAATGAATATGTCATGATTTTATAATTATTAAATTCTTTTAATTAATTTATTTTTGATTTACATATCTGCAATTTAATATTCTGTTTCTCATAATAAAAGGTTTATTGGCATATAAATAAAATAATGATGGTAAAGAAGCTGCAAACTAAAAGAGAAAGAAGTCGAATTGTGAATAAAAGTATTTAAAAATAACATTTGTTGAAATGCTTTTTCTCTAGAAATTTAAAATTTCTAGTATATGATAATTATCTGTCATTGCTATTTTGAAAACTGCAACATATATGTTGATTCTAAACTGCTGAATTATCTCTATCTGTATCTCCTGTATTTTAGCATTTCTGAAAATTCTGAATAGTTTAATGCATAATTTATTACAGTTTTTAATTTACAATAGAAATTTTTTATTTATATGAAATTAAAAATTACAATACAAAGTTAATAAGAATAGGAAATTTAGTGAAATGGAGAAACTTTACCAAGTTTTATTATGTTGTAAATGCTAAACTTTAAAACTTGTTGTTTGTTGTGGTTAGAAATTTCTTAAAAATTATGCAGTGTAGAATTAAAACAAAATGAATTAACGTTCATGAATTTTGCATGTCTGTATCAAATTGTTGAATCTGAATGAAAAAAAATCGGATGCCCTGATTGTACTCGTTTGAGGAGCTGCAAGCTTGCTGCCTTGTGTCAGGTAACCAAAGAAATTCTTACTCAAGTACCAATCGTCAAAAGGATATTCGATAAAAAATATAGTGTCCTTGTTCAACAATATAGTAATACACTGTCAATGGCAAAGAAGCAAACAGTTTGGGCAATTTATTAACAACCTGTTGCCTGGCGAGGTTTGTTCATGTAATTTACTACCAGTGGAAAAAAGTTGCATAGATTCGTTAAAAAAATGAGCAACTCAAGAATCTGCAATAATAATAAAAAGAACAACTTTTAAGTATCCAGAAAAGAATACTTATGCCCATAGTTCTATTCTGTGAATTATTTTGGAACGGTGAAAAAAAACTGTCATGAAATGCTGAAAGAAAAACTAACGAACTGTACTCTATTGAGGAGCCGCCTTGTTTTTAATTTCCAGAGAAACCTTTCCGAGCGGAATTATGGTGGCTAAATGAAATGTGAACAAATTTACTAACAAAAATGAACATTTTTTGTAATCTTAAGTTAGCATACTGATACTGTTAGTGACAGAGTAGCAGAGAGCTTGAGCAACATTGTTAACGCCTGTTTGCTGCTTGGAGATTACTTTCAATCAAAAAATATATCACTTTGATTGGTGGAAAAAGTTAACTAGTCCAAGAATCGCTAGTAGAAGAAACCTGAATATCCTGGATAAAATACTGTTGCCAAGAAATTTGTGAACTGAGAGAATGAGAACTATGATGAAAGCCTGACCGCTGCTCTTCATTTCAATTGCACGCCTATCTCTTTCAATACGGACAGTTGGATAGGAGCTTTGTATAATCATTTGCTTCTTTCTTTTGCAATCTGTCTTCGTGCCTAAGAAGTGTGCAGCTCCGGCGACACTGATTTTGAATATCGGAATCATCAGCAAGTAAAATACGCCATTCTCAAAGGTATCTCCTATGAACTTGAAATGCAATGACTGTGTTGTGATTCTTCTGTTGATACTGTGCTGACTGCAATGACTGTGCTGTGATTCTTCTGTTAACACCGTGCTGACTGCAGTGACTGTGCTGTGATTCTTCTGTTAACATTGTAATGATTGCAGTGAATACAGTGGTTCCATGAAAAGTACATATACATTAAGACTAATGCCCTAAGCGCAGCATTTACTAAGCAAGTGGGCGTCCAAAAATTGACTGAGCTTGAGAATATTTTGTAATGGTCTCTAGCTCTAGTGCGAATATACACTGTTAACGACTTAAAACATTTCACTTAATAAATGTTTACATCTTAGCAAGATGGCGAAGAAGTGTACAGCTGAGAGATTGCCAGCTCGAGTACAGAAAGATGCCATTTTAATGACATTTTCACAAATGCAAAGCTGAAGCTTGACCGCTATTCTTCATTGCAGTGACGCATCTAATGGTTTCAGTTTCAATATGGGCAGTTGGATAAGAGCTCAGTATTGTCAGAACTCATTTCAGTCTTCTTTGCCGGTTGCAGCCTTTCTTTGTGTTTACTAACTGAGCCATACGGTGGTAATATACAGTTATGAGCAAAATACGCAATTTTCAAAGGACACTTTCACAAACTTTATAATGTTGTGACTGTATTATGATTCATCTGATAACAACATTCGGTTGGATCCTTACGATGTTAATTCCAATAATAATTGACGAATGGGCAACATTTTGTTAATCCATAAAGGCATAACTAAAAGTAGGCTGAGCACGAGAAGACTTTGCTGGGCCTTTCTGAATGATTTGCAGCTCTACTAAGAGTATACATATCTTATGACTTCAAACATTTCAGCTATTAACTCCACTACTCACTCTATCAAGGTGTGACGAGAAATATACTGTTAAGAAGATATTGACTGTTCAGATGCAGAAATATGCCTCTTTAATAAGTTCTTCGCAGATGTCATGTCGGAATCGCAACAACAAACAGAAATGATACATTCAGACTACTAAAAAAATTCTCATCTGCCAAAAGCATTTTCCTAGTCGTGAAATTCTATATTTTCATCACTAATAACTGATGAAATTCATTTCGAAAGTCTTGGTGGTACTCCTTAGTCTCTGCTATTAAAAAAAAAAACTCTGTCTCACCCGTATATCAGACACACGAGCAGCCAGGCAAGCAGCTCCTTTTGAATGCATCCGAAACTTCTCATTGTGCTGTCTTAAAAAAAACACATATTTTTGATGTAAATTTTCTAGCAAATTCTCTTTATATACTTCATAACTTACTCTTGTTTTATGTATTTGTTTTTAATTATAAATAATCTTGATGTTGCAGTTTTTAATTTGTTTGCGAGTGGTCAAATGCAAAGCTTAAATAATGGCGAAATAAGGTCACTGATTTGCAATCTTCATAAATTTTTGTATATATTTAACATATAAAAGGATTATATAAGAAATATAAATAGCTTTAATATAAAATTTAAAAATAGCGTTTCGCAGAAATTAATTTAATAAAGTATTTATTTAGATACATTCTTGTTCGAGGCTATTAACCTTTGAAAAGGCCGTACGCTGTCTTTTGATTTAATCTTAGCAGACTGTCAAAACGTGATATCTGCCAAAGAACACAATCTGCGTTAATGGATTAGATTTTAATGGACTTAAATGAGAAAGTAATTAAACACGGCAATCAAATAGCGTTTAAAAGCTTTAAAATTCTATGTTATGACTGTATATTTGGAATCCAAGTGTTTTTCATAATATAAATATAGATGCGAAAATGAAGTGAAATTTATCTTCTCGGGTAGACTGCATGGACAAAATGAATTTCTGTTTGAATTCAGATTTGAGTGAAAAATTTTTCAAATATTTTATTATCTATTGAACGGAATAATGAGTCAATTTAGGAATTTACAGATATTTCTGCATAAGTGTTTGATTCAAGTAATTTGAATACAAAATATTTAATTGGATATCATATGTATGCTTGAATATAATTAAGCGTATTTAACATGCATTTGATTAAAAGTTATACCATTTTTCACTCTTCCCATTAAAACGTCCGTGCTGGTCTATCGGATTGATAATGTGTGCAAGTGCAGAATTGGAAAATTGTTTGAAAAATATATATATAATCTGATTAAATAAATGTACAAGTAGATGAATATCCAGAATACAAGCAATGCTATGTAGAATTCGTTTCAGTTTAAAAATAACTGTTAATATCTTTTTGTGTTTAGTTGTGACATGGGGCAAAAAAAAAATGACAAAAAAAATTAAAGAAAAAAAAAAGAATGAAAAGAAAAGAAAATATTAAAAAAAAAATGAAAAAAAAAAAAAAGCAAAAAAAAGAAAAAAAAAAAGAAAAGAAATCAAAGCAATAAAAAAAAAGAAAATAAGAAAAAATAAATAAAAAAGGAAGGAAAAAAATGAAAAAGAAAAAAAATTAAAAAAAATAATAAATGAAATAGAAATTGTCCACATTGTCACAAATGCTTAAAGTTTTATTTCTTGTTTTCATGTATTTTTTTCTTATGGCTTATTTGTAATTAAGCAAAAACTGATTATGTACAGTGTTCTGTTTTTATGGATTGTGAATATTTAACATTTTGACTGCCATGGTATTTCTGAACAAAACTCAAGATTCCGTGTATGTTATATAAGATCACATTGCCATCTTATTTAACATGCATCATAATATATTTAACATGCATACATAACATCATGTATGTGGAATGATCATATTATATTAAGAATAATTTCATAACTAGATTTCAGCTCTATAAATTTGATCTACTTTTATGTAATTTACACAAAATATATGGAAAATAGTGTAAATTTCATAAATGTTTAGAGCTAAAGAACGTGAAAATAATTGTAGGCCATTTAAATAAGGTTAATTTTACACACCTTTTTAATGTTTCGCATATAAATCATTGCTCAAAAAGGGTGTTAATACATGTAAATGTATTCATGGTTTTAGTGTACCATGAATAAATGCCGTGGCAGAGAAAATTGTGAAATGTTTGGGAAAAGATGCCGAGTTGATTATAAAAAGTGTCGAAAAGATTCAGCCGGAGTTGTTTTTTTTTTTTTTTTTTTTTTTACTGTAAATTAAAACGAAGTGTAACGATTACCTAACTGCTCCTAAAATTATTTCTACACTGTGCTATGACAGACATTCAGATGATTTAGCTTAGATTCTTTTGCAATGAATGTTGAATAATTTATTTTTAAAAACGTTATTAGGAAATAAAAAAATAAATTACATCCAAAGATGTAAAAAAGAATAGGTTTTTCAAAATTTTAATTATTTTTTGTTCTATTTCAATTTGTGATAGTAATTGGAAAATTTAAAAATGAATATTTTAAGAATCAAATTCATTACCATTTATTTCGAAAGTTATTTCTTATAATTCAAAAAAAATAACGAGTCACTTGTTATAGCTTATTTGAGCAACTTGGACCCATTCAGAAATCGAAGAATGAATTATGCAAATTTGGTGTAGGAAATAATTTGAATCAAATGTCAACAGAATACAATTTTTTAAATTTTTTTCACAAACTAACTGTTGTATTTCTTTTCAATTCGGTGTGAAAAGAAATTTTGTTAGCTTGTTAGCGTTCCGTAAAAATATTTTCTATATATTTAAAAAAAAATATAAGTTGTAATTTACACTTTTGGAAGTTGTTCAAGGTTTTCGAAGAATATCCTCCCCTATATAATTACAACAATGATCGAATGTGCGAAAAAAATGCCATTCCAAATCATTTATCCTGGTAACATCTAAAGTTAATAATTGGCACTAACATATCGGCCCATTCTATCGTATATCACGTTTATCATACAATTATACATACAGATACACAAATCATTTAAGATTTTGAGAGCATTGACGACGTGTAATAATATTAATAATTATAATATGTTATTTTTTATTGTTAACTACCCTGGATTGTGCCAGGCATACACATCAACATCTCTCCGGATTGAAAAAAAAAAGATATTTTAACAATCCATAAATGAATCGACGTGTCTCAGAGTGTAAGACTCAAATATCACATCAAATATTTGAATGCTTGAATGCATGCAAGCCAGTCCTTAGGCTTTAGGAGGATAGATGTATACTTCCCAGTTGCTTAATTCACCACAGAACTGCCAACGTTTATCTTGTTACATTTATACGCGAAATATTGAGTTCTGACCTTTTATATTCATTGAAATCAAATATCGAAGCATTCTAATGTTAAAAAAATTAATATTTATACAGTTCTTCGAATTTGATTCCCATTTTATTAATGTTGCATAAAATAATCCAGGGTTTTTTGTACTTGAGAAACTTGCAGTTTTTAATTCTCCTCTTAAGTACAGATTCCGATTGATTTAGAAATGAAATAATGCTTAGTAGAATTTTTTTCGTCTTTTTTTTTTTTCGAAATAGTAGTATATCTTGCCAAGCCTGCCTCAAACTCATGCTAATAAATTAATTAAATGGTTTTTGGACAAAAAAAAGTTTGAAGAATGCATATATTTTGTCTGATTGTGTTGAAAGCATCTATTAATTATTTAGTATTAAATGGGCCTGATTATAGTTTATAAATATTTTTATACTTCTTTTAACTGGTGGCAAATTCGAACCTCTATAGAATACCCTCCATAAATCAAGTTCATGGTAAACGCCTGTTGCTTATCACGCCTTTTACATTTATGTCTTGAAAAACATTAACTCTTTTGCTTTATTATCTCTCGATTGAACTGTAAAATAAATTTTGCTATAAATTCAGAAATTTATATCGAAAATATCAGTATATATTGATACTTGACTTTTAGAATTCGACTTTAAAAGTCAATATCTTTATCAGAAATATAAAACAATGTCATGTATGGTTAATTACATGTAAAAAAAACTGAAATTCATCGGCAAACAATTCAGTTTAGTTCCAACTAATCTATATGAAGCATATTGAATTGCAGATAGTTCAGCAATTATTTAAAATCCTTATCTTTTAGTGTTCTGGAAGAGAAGTCGGTCTGATTACGTTGGCAGCAAAATAGTTGCGGTAAATCAAAATGTGTTCATAGAATTTTATTAATAAAAAGAATTAAGTTGAAAGAAAGGTTCTTCTTTAAATGTATTATGTCTCAAAGGAATAAATGGTGAAAAGTCAAATAAATTTATACTTTCCATCCTAGCCTTAACTTTTAACTAAAAAGAATTGAAGAATGTCTTGAAACTTTTTCATTTTCGAATAACTTGTTTAAGCTGAGTCGATCGAGTCAATTTAATCTCTGTCGGTGCCTTTCTCTGCTGCATTTTAAAATAACTTGAATCAAATCAAGATATGCAAATTTTTGCTGATATGAATCTTTCATCAAAAATACAACTCTTTTCGATATACAAATACAACTTTCAAAATTTCAGAACGACCTCAAATCCTTTTTTTCCCCTTATCTCTGCAACTTAAATTTAAGAATGCATAAATATTTTCTTTTTCTTTTTAATGTAAAATTTAAAAAAAAAGTTGAAATCCCATTTTTTATCAGATGAATTGATTAACATTTTTTTCTAAAAATTTGATACTCAAATAATTACAAAATATCTACCCCAATGATATCTTACCAACAGGAATGAACTGGATAATTATCCTCGTAACAGTACTAATGAGCATTATGGAATACACTACAAGATCGTCACAGGACACGCTGTCACTTCCCTCGTATGAGGCGCGTTTCTTCATTGGAGTGGAGACAATTCGACCGTTTATTATTACTCTGTTCTGTAGGAAAGCAAGAACCTCACTATTAATTCTGCAATTTGATTGGATACTAAATGGAACACAAATATATGTTTAGTGCCTAATTAATTAGGTTTCCGCGCGTTGGAAAAAAAGTTCAGCTTAACTTGCAAATGATTACTGCATTGGACATTTTTCTCTTTATTTCTGGGAAAGCAAAATGGCATAAATACTACACTTCATTCTGCAAAGGAATAAAACCAATAATTAAGTAAACAGTGTCCTGATTTTATATAATTTGATTTGATGAATTTTTTGGGGGGTGAGGGGAATTTCTGTCTTATTAAGAAACTTTAAAGATGTTTCTCTCTTTTCTCTGATCCAATGCTTTAAACCATCCTTGGTTGAATTATAGAAAAAATTATTCATTAAAAAAGTTATTATTTGAAATATTTCATACCTACTTTTATAATATATTTGAAATACTAACGAGGAAATATCTTATTGAAATTTTTTTAAAAGAAAATTATACTGTAAAAGTGAAAAATATTTTTGAAGACAAATCCACATTCAAGTTCCTGCCTTAATGTATAATTTTTCTAAAAACTGGTAAAAGTGTGTCATGACAAAATATAAATATCTGAGAAAAATTTGTCATTTTTCCCGTAAAAAAAGTGTAATTAAATGTCTTCAATCATTCTTTGCTTATCCAATGAGTTAAATAATTCGGAAATAAAAACATCTCTAGAAGATTTTTTATACAAAAAAGACTTTTTTTCTGAGGAAGAATATTGAATGTAATAGGCAAAAAACACACATTGGTCACGTTTATCAAGACATTCTATGCTAGCGATGAATTGCGAGATATTTGATAGTGAGAGTGAATTTCCACTGCTCGGATTGAACGAATTAATTTAATTTTAGGCTTGAATGGTGTTTAAAATTTTGTATTCACCTTTGTGTTTACAATATCTGAATATTTTGAAGTAAAAAAATGGTTTAAACGAATTTTATTTTTGATTGTGTCCCTAAAGAGGATATTCATCATGAAATAGCTAAAAACCTTTCGGAGACTGCTATTCGATTCTGACTTTGATCATTAAGAATTGAAAATAAATGATAAAAACAATTTTGATTTAGTTTCGGAATTTAAGCAATTCTTTCTTTTCCCTTTATTTTTCTTTATTTAGAAAAATCGAAGTTCTCTTCACGATAAGAGTTTTAATATTTTAGACTATTTCTTAGTTTCTGTGGTATTGCTCTCCGAGGTCTTTTCTTATTTCATACAATGAATATTGGTAGTTCTTTTTTTCATGGTGCATGGTATATGAAATTATAATAAATGAGTTCATATTCTTAGATGAGACTTTTTTTAAAGATGAAATAACATTAATCTGTTTCCCATGAGGAATAAAATGGAGAAACAACATTGTTGGATTTACAGTTATCTTGAAAAAGTTCTCTCCAGATTTTACTTGTTTTTTGCTCCATAAACAACTTCTGTGTTCGTTTAACAAATCCAATCTTGGTATTTATGCTGATTCATGAACCAAAATATTCTGTTTGAATACGTCATGACCATTGCTCCCTTCCTAGAAATGGAAATGTCTTTGTTTAGTTATTGCTGAATGAATTTCTCATTGAGTTCCGCCAGTTGTGGAGGTCTGACTCTTCTGTTGTGTCCACAGATTGGTCTCATTTTTTTTTTGATAACGTTGTTGTGGAATTAACATTCTAAAACGCACGACTAGAATGTGAATTGAATAAGGAGCTGCGAAAATATGACCGCTTGTAATTTATTCAAAGCTTAATTTGTTCTATGAATTATGGATTTTTTTCTCTTAATTTGTATGGATGAATTCATTCGATTGCGCAATCATTGGATGTTAAATGGATTATAACTCATTGAAAGAACAACTTAAATTGCCCTATGGAACCTTGTCTGAATGACAATGAAAATACATTCTTCAAACAGATTTTTAAATCTTCTGAAAGTTTTCAAATATTTAAATTTAGGACCATTGATATCATTCTATTTTAAAATGTTATTTACTTACGATGTTTGTTTGGTATAAAAATATTCCATAGTCTCTTTTCAAATCGACACGCAAATAAATTATACTTAATTCGGAGATATTCATTCTGTAGTGTTCGTGCATGCGCAGTTCGCCTACTGGTTAAGCCTAAATAATTGTCTCCTAAAGGAACTCGATAGGTATATGATTATAAATCTCATGCCTTTCAAAAAAAATTTAGAGGATAGAACCAAAAGAATTACGAACTTCAAACATTGTAGGATATATAATTTATAAGGAATTCAAAATAGATTATAAACGAAAAAAATAATGAGTCTGTTATTTCGTCTCTGTGAATGATTCCGTTCTTCAATTTTCGTCCGTAGCTAGTTTTAATTTTAATATAAAAGAGTTATAATTAACATTCATTCTAATACATGAAAAATTAAACATCATTAAAATGCTTGACAAATTTTTAATCTTTGAAATAAGATGATATAAAAAAACAAATAGTTTTTTCCTTATGTAATTGTTTCAATTTAATGAAAATGCCGCTTTCATTCCTCTTTAAAGCGAAACTTTTTATAACAACACACATCTTCCATTAGTTTAGTGACATAAAAATTCCGAATACTAAGCCGAGAAGTCTATTTACATAACGAAGATTTATTCACTCAGACATTATCAAATTTAAACTTATCCATATCGTTAATTTTATTAAAAAAATCATGTGAAATCTGCAGAGAGAATCTGCTACGGGTAAGAATGGTGTGTTGTGGTATATTTTCGTGGGCTAAAAGTTAATGGATCTCGAATTTGTATACAAATTATTAGTATAAACAGGAGCATGTAGACCCAGCGAACTAGTGTAAGCGTCCAAATGGTTGAGTACTAATGATGTTTTACGAAAATAGGTCATATATTTTTACTTCGTCAGATGAGAGGAATTAATCAAAGTTGAACAGATTCCTGAATGGTTCCTCGGTTCGTGTGGAGTCATCGAATTGCACAAATTCATCTGCACTCTCCCGATTTTTGCTGAATCTCTCTGCTCAGATTTAAAGCTATTGGTCTTTGCTTTCTGTCACTTGCCATATCGTTAGATAGTTAAGTCTCTGTTTCTGAAAATGTCTATTGAGTTCAATTAATGTATTCTCGTATTATAACTCCACCCTTTTCCGTTCTGTCTTGAAGAACTTCAAAATTTCGAATAAAAATGCTTTTAAAATTCAAGTCAACAATTTTTTTTCAATTAGCACAAAAGAGTGATTGTGATCCCATATTCACAATCCCATATAACAACATGATCATAAAATTAACAATCCCATAGTTCCATATGATGCGTCAAAGAAAGCAAAAAGAATGGGACACCCAAATATTTAAAATCTGGAAATAAAATTACAATTTCAGTTTGATGCATTTGGAATTTTCCGTGCATTATAGTTTTAGACATTTAAAAAAATTGAGAAAAGTACATCAGAAAATTTAAAGGGAAAAAAAATGTTAAAAAAGATAATTTTTGCTCTTATTTTTATACCGGATGCAATTATGCAGATGAAACCAGTTACTATTTCCGAGATTTCTAGTGTAATCCCGAAAGTTGCATCATTTGTTGTGAAAAACTGAATTTGATTCAAATTACAAAAGAAAATTCTGATGAAATAATCTTTTAAAATAATGTTTCCTTATTCTCCTGCGAAAATATTTGCTTGTTTTGAAAGATACACTTGGGGGTCACTTCTCTACTTATCCACCAAACCTTTTCATGCATTTAACACACCACAGAAGAAATATGAAAACCAGTCTTAGTAACAATCAGGTTCCTGACAATTGAGTCATTTCTTTGCATCTTTTTAAACATTACCGTCTGACATGAACATTGTTTTAGGTAAGTGTTTCTTCAATGGCAGGAAATGGAAATAATCGCTGGGAACCAAAAAGGGGCTGGGTTGGCTCCAGACCTCCCACATGAACGATTCCCTATTGCGGTTTACCACTTGCTGTCTGTCTGCTTCAAAAGAACCATTTCATCCTTGCTGTAATCTACTTATTATAAAGGTGAAATGGCGTCGATTCACCCACAATAATCTACTTTAACGATTTATCTGTGAATGTGCGATGGGGACACATTCTTGGCCCACAGAAATCGTATCATGGCTCGCATCTCTGCGAGACCACTTCATCTTGTCATTACTGTCGGTGATTCAGGTCTCGGTACTGACACTATCAGCTCGAACGACCTGTCTAAGACAGCTGGGTCATCTTTTTTCACTCTGGGTTACAGTATTCCCATCAAAAATTTCTATTTCCAAAAACTGCTGCTTGTGAACTTACCACCCCTCGTAAAATGATCTCAGGAATAAATGGGTTAAACAACCAGTGATCTGATTGTCGAGAGTTGTAGTGTATGAAATGAAATATATCATTCGAATTCTCTTCATTTCCGTGCAATATTGACTTTTCAACCCCTCCCCATATGTTGAGAAGCGATGCGTGAAATGTTGCGGTTGCCTGCCCATGAGCGTGTGATTCCCGAAGTCGTTCCGAAGCACTGTCGTGCTGGCTGAATCCCTTGAAACCACGCAATGTCACATTCACGAAGGAACGGAATGTTAGAATCCAGACAGTGGTGAGAGGTTTGTAGAATTTTTCAACATTGTATATGCATAGTTCAGCAACCACGTTAAAAATAAATTTTTGCATATGTGTATTATGACAGGGATTTCTTATGAATGCGTTGATATTGTAAATGCAAACTTTGCTTAGATGCATTATAATGTTTAATTTTTATTTATTCTTTTAAAGCTCTAATATCATAGTAACAAATATTTTCAAAAAAATTTTGACTTATTCAAATAAAATGTCATTTTTATATTTTTATAGTGAAATATAGTGTTTGATGTACATATTTTATAGCATAGTTTGGTTTTATTGATTGTTTATGAAAGTTTTCTTCATTTCGTCAAAGTAAAAACTTAAATTTTCTTAGAAATTTCTTTAATTAATTTTATTTGTGTAATATTTTTTAAAATGTAAATGTGTTAATTCATGCAATTTTATTTTTACGATTAATTTTTAAGCAGATTTTTTTTATTTATTTTCATATATTATTTAATTTTTGACTTAATCAAGACATTGTTACCAGAAACCCTTAAATGAATTATAAAATGTTCAAAATTGAAGGTAGTCTGGATTTGTATTATTACTTGTACTAAGATAAACTAGGCAATGAACATTACTTGCGTATCAATGCAAATAAGGTGGTTAAAATTACAAGTAATATATCAGAATTTTTTGTATAGATAATTAAAATCAAAGAAAAAAAATTATCGTTATAAATTTTTAATAGTTGAAATTGTCATCTATTTTAAAATGCACGACGAATTTCAAATTGGGAATAATTGCAGCAGAAAAATTATCTGTTTTGTGGAAAACATTATTAAAGGTGGCAAGCTCTATGCTACAATTTCATAGACGGCATATGAAAATTTGTGATCTTCAGAAAGTAATAATTTCCTGAAAATTTAGTTCATTCAATCAACCATTTCTGATTTTTGTAAATGGTTGGGTGATGCAGTGAAATTCGTTCTGAGGTCAGATCAACCCTTCCATCCTCCATTTTCAGCAACGAAGTGAAAATATATCAACTAATTGATTATTTTGCAGCAGGACAGACATATTTGTAGTTTCAATGTCTTTTTTGTGTCATCACATAATAGAGAGGCAAACATTTATTTTGTCTGCTGGTAATGATCGAAGTAATGTTTGCCTGAAATTTCCGTCAAGCCGTATTAATATGTTCCCAGATGGTCTGATGTTTCTTCGCAGATGTTGCCATCAAGAGTCTGGAGATATTCTTTTGCTTGCCATTGTGTATTCATTTCTACCAAAACGTTTGCCTTTCTGCGATATTTTTCGCATGGCGGATGGGAAATGTTATACATGGGTGTTTCAATAAATTATTTATTCCTTGGTAATCTCTCAAAGCGGCTTGAGCACTTCTGCTTGGAGCAAATGTCACTGCTATTCCGGACGATGGAAGGGTCAAGGCTGTGTCATTTTTGGATTGAATTGTTTCCAGAATCAAGCTAATGAAGAGCGCTTTCTAGTTTTAAAAGATGGCTCATATTGACAATTTTCAGTTGTTGGGAAGATATTGGACAGGGCACATTTAGCAACAGAAAGCGAAGAAAAAAGCTTTCATCTAGGGTAGGATGCGCGGTTTACAATCTGTCTTTCATTGTTTGTTTGAATATGTCTTATTGTGACAAATAAAGTGGCAAACTTTTTTAAAGAACAACCCCAAACTAAAAAGCAGAGTAAATAAAAAGAATGCTATCGAAATGTTTCTGTTCATACGCAAACCAATCGATGCAACTCAAATCCAACGCAGCGAGAAACAAAATAATTCTATCAGCTCGAAACCCTAAGATCTCAGGTGTGGAGAGGGGAGTGCCAGTTCAGGTGTCGTCCTCGTCATCTGACCGGCGTTCAAAATGACAGGGTCCATCCCAAAATAGCCGAAGTGTTGCTTTACAACGGTACGTAACTATAACTAAACTAAACTAAACGGAAGACATCAGTTTCACGATATAATTTTAATTGAAATGAAAATCAATCGACAAAGTTCAATCCCACTTTCAGTTGAGTTGCGAACGGAACTATGCTATTCAAAATGAATTGTATCACAAGAGACGTGACTCAATTCCAAAACAGTGTCACACGAAATAATTAAATAAAAAAAATCCTAAACCATCAAATCGGCAAAAGGAAAGGAAATAAAAAAAAATATTAGAATAACATATTAGTAGTATTTGCTTTTGTGTTATGCTTTTTTAAACATTTTTATACTTTGACAAGTGTAATATCTGTACAATACGTATTTAAAAATAGGAGCGTATTCGAATGCAACTTTGTGTCAAATTTCGTAGTAATCATGGAAGAACATTCTAACATATAAGATTTTGAACAAACGAAATTTATGCTTTTTTTATTTATATGGATGTCGTTCATTTTTTTTAAATGGGCTTTTTGGGTCAGCTTCTTTATTTATTACTAGCCGCTTTTGTCGACCAGATGCTTCGCCAATCTTACGCCAGTTTAAAATTATCAGTTAAATACTTTATGTGATGGCATTGTCAATTAAATACTTTATGTAACTTGTCTTTTAATTACTTTATCAAAATATTTATAAGGTTCAAATTTCGATAGCTATATAATTCTTTCATGAAGTTATAAAGGTCTTAAGCCCATGATATACTATATGTCAGCGCTGGAAAATTTCAACTTTAATTTAAAGTGGAAATGATTAAACTGCAAATTGAAAGTAAAAACATTTTTTTTTTACCGAATTTACATTTTTTTAAACACAAGTAAAAGCGAATCATTATGTGTACTACTGAATAATTACAATAATTTATGTAATATTTCAAGAATTATTCAACAAAAATTACTTATATTCATCATAAAATTCATGTTTTAGTTTCACTTTCGAAAAGATTAAAATAATGCGAATGATATTTTATTTTGATCTATAAACACAATTAAAAAATTATTAATTTTAAATTTTATATATCTTTTAGTTATAAGGAATCATATTCTACAAAATATTCTTGACACTTCAACTTTCAAATAAGTAAATGAAGGTTTCTATCGTCTGTTGTCAAATTTGATCGTTTTATGGAGCTCTGAATAGAAATGTTTGGAAAATTCAACATTTTCATTCTTAGACCTATCAGTCTTGTGAAATTTTTCTTCACATTTGGTTGATAGAAAAAGCATATTTCATTTCATGCAGACACGTGCTGAAAATACATGTTTATATGTTTAATTTGCTATAATTATTTATTTTTTTAATCTGAGTTTTTGTCAATCTAATGGCAACATATTGATATTACCCTTTCACTACAGATTAAATTTTATTGTTTTGTCCGGAATATATTGTTGAAACATATAGTTAAAATATTTCTTTAAAAATTCGTTAAAAATATAAGCTTAAGTTATGTGTTAAAATATTGATACCATTAGAAAGCTGATTTTTAAAAATCTTTAATTTGATGTAAAAATCATCTTTGTGCGATCATATTTTCGGAAGTTATGGCGGAAAAACGTCGAAATTTCGCTCAATTTTTAATTAATTCAAATTCTAATTTTAATTCGAAAAAAGGGCTCTTCACAATCCCTTCAAGATGACATGTACCAAATTTGGTTGCTGTAGGTCCAACGGTCTGTCCTGTAGAGCACCAACACACACCTATTCAGCTTTATTAGTTATTTAAAGTATTCAATTGGCAATGATAGATTATTTTTAGAATTATATTAACTTCCTTATTTCGTTTCTTGGGGCTCTGTACATTGTTTAAAAAATATCAGCATACTCACTTTACTATAAGCTGCTTCCTCAGCCATACGAGACGCTGTTTTGAATTTAAAGGATTTTACCGTTGCCCCTGTTATAATTAATTTCTTAAATATTTTAAGCGTATTTTACAACACTAAATTTCATTGTTAAAATAAAGCCTAAAATGTTCCCATTTTTGCTACTAATATTTCATCCTGGCATTTTCCCCCATTGTTTTATCAAGATGTGAAGATTCAGCTTATTTTTCCCTCTTCAGTAGATTTCAAAATGAAACATGTCTTTAACAAACTTTTTTGATAAAATGAAGGTTTCAATGAAATGGTGAAAAATTTTAAAGAATTCCGATTTTTAAATACTGCCGCTCTTTCCTACGATGGAATCGGATTTATAAACACGTAGGCTTATTTTTAGGGAAATGCAAAGCACAGTGAACCGACTAATGCAAATCTTGAAATGAAAGATTCAATAATTCGAAGCTTTAAAAAATGTTTTATTGAGGAAATAATTCAAATTTTCAATACTCTTTAAACCTGGAAAGTCAAGTCAATGGATCGCTCAAAGAAGCTATTATGTAAAGGCGTCATTTTAACTCAAAGATACCTATTCTGTTAATATTTAATTGTCCTCAACTTTTCATATTTAGTTTTCAAGTACAAGTAGTAGCAGTACTCTCATTTTTTGATAAAATTCGAACCCATTTCTTCGCTTCCTCAAAATTTTAAATTGGAGACCTTTTTTTTCTGTAAAAAACCATCATTTTATTTCTTTTTTCAACTTTACACTTGATGCATGCTAGAAGGTGAGAGGTTGAAATGAGTATTAAAGTGAGGAGAAAAGGTGAGTGAGAGTGGGAGAGTGAGGTGAGAGTGGGAGAGGAAATAGGGGACGAAGAGGGTGAGTGAGGGAAGGCTGAGTAAGGGAGAGAAGGAGAGTGAGTGGCTAGAGGGAGGGAGGGAAGGTGGGTGAGAGAAGGTTGAGGAAGGAAGAATGGAGGGAGAGAGAATGCTTGGAGGAAGGGTAGGTGGAGAAGATTGCGAATGGATGGAGAGAATAAGAAAAAGGTTGAGGAAGGGAGGGAGTGAAAGTGAGAATGATTGGGGGAAGGAAGGAGTGAAATTGAGAATGGGTGGGGAAGGAAGGAAGGAAGAAGGGAGTGAAAGTGAGAATGGGGGGATAGAAGAAGGGAGGGAGGAAGAATGGGTTAGTGATAGTAGGAAGGAGAAACAGAGAGTGATAAAGGAAAGGGGGGCGAAGGAATGGGGGCAGGGTGACTGAGAGAACGCGTAGGGAAGAGACGAGAGGGATGTTTGGAAGAAACAGCTATTAAGAAAACCTACCTTAAGATAAAAGATGCCCCACATTTTCGTACTTCAAGTGTAAAGTTCAATTTCTAACAAAAAATATTAAAATAATTTAAAAGAGGAATGACATGCATCTAATTAATCTGAGCAAGCGTCCTTTTTCTTGGAGTTTACATATCACCTTTGCGGCGCTTCTCTTCGTCTATATACGACTTCGTTGATACTGATGCCATATTTTATTTTCAAAATCGTTTGAGATCGTTAAAAAATGCTACCAAATGCAAAAGTAATATTATTTAGGCTCATTTTGTATCAATAAATGTAAAGTTGAGAAATTTAATGGTTTTTTTTGAAGACCTCTGATCTTCTTGATTATACACTGATGGAAAAAAATCCCAACACTAGGAAAAAGGTGTGCTAGATAAACGAAATTTGGTAGGTGTGTTTATACATCTAAAAGATGATGTCGATTCAAATTTCGAGCCACGAGCTTAAGTGTGGCGCTAGTAGCGACACTATGAACATGCAAGTGAGGTTTGCTTTAAATAAGCGCTGTAAGGTTCGTGATCGTTATTTACAGTTGAGATTTGACGTAGTGTGTTAATGTCAGTCAAGGATGCCTCTGAGAAGACGAAGAAGCCATTATCAACAGCTTACTGAGTTTGAACGAGGTCGTGTTGTAGCGCTACGAGAAGGTGGGGTTTCTATCCCCGATATTGCTGAAAGACTTGGCAGGAATGTATCCACTGTGCATGAGTATTGGCGGCAGTGGTCAAGGGAAAGTACTGCCTCAAGAAGACCAGGTTCCGGGCGTCCACGTGGTACTACTGAGTGGGAAGACCGTCGTATTCGGTGTATGGCTGTGGCTAATCGTACTGCGTCTGCAGCTGAAATTCGAGCTGCAGTTGGCACCACAGTGACACAACGAACAGTTAGAAATCGGTTACTTCAAGGACAGTTCCGAGCCAGACGCCCTGTACAGTGCATTCCACTGACTCCAAAGCACTGCCGTTTGCGACGTGAGTGGTGTCAAGCTAGAGCTCATTGGAGAACGGAGTGGAGATCTGTTGTGTTTTCTGATGAAAGCCGGTTCTGCCTTGGTCGCAGTGATAGCCGTTTGTTGGTTAGAAGGAGGCCAGGTGAACGCCTGCTAGTGACCTGTCTGCGGCCTAGACACACAGGGCCTACTCCTGGAGTTATGGTTTGGGGAGCAATTTCGTATGACAGCAGGAGCACTCTCGTGGTTATCCCACGCACCCTGAATGCAAATTTGTACGTCAGTCTAGCGATACAACCTGTTGTGCTGCCATTCATTAACAGCATTCAAGGGGGTGTTTTCCAACAGGATAAAAACTCGCCCTCATACCCCTGTTTTAACCCAATATGCTCTACACAGTGTCGACATGTTGCCTTTTCCTGCTAGATCACCAGATCTTTCTCCAATCCAGCACGTATGTGACATCATTGGATGACAACACCAGCGTCATCCACAACCAGCATTAACCGTCCCTGCATTGACCGCCCAAGTGCAACAGGCATGTAACTCCATCCCACAAACTGATATCCGACACCTGTACGACACAATGCATGCACGTTTGCATGCTTGCATTCAAAATTCTGGCGGTTACACCGCTTACTAATGTACCAACATTTCACATTTGAAATGGCTCTTCTCGCCAATGACTCAACCTGTGATCTTGAAACTTTAATCAATTAAATATGTTACCTAGACAAATGTATTCGTTAAATTTCATTACTGTACAATAATTTTTTCTTGGTGTTGGGATTTTTTTTTCCATCAGTGTATTTTGCAAATCATATTCCATTGAAAACCTGATAAAATATTTCCATCCATTGCCACTATGACTGGCCGATTTATGAGGCTTTGAATTTCATTACTCTAAGCTATACAATATCCCTACCAAAAGCATACCACCCGCCGATTGGTGGAACTTCTTTGTAGCGATCTTTGAATTGATAGAGCGTCATTTAAAATTTACAAAGTTATCTTAAAACTTGGTTTAAATAGAAAGCTGCTCTGTATTTTAAAGAAAATAGGCAAATCACCGTGTTTTGAGTTGTGTGGGTCTTCATTGACATTCTAGAACTGCAGCGATTCCGGCCTTTTTCAACATATGAGTATAGTATTAATTGAATTTTTCATGTTGATAAATTTAGTCTATGCATATGAATCGTCTAACAACCCTCATTTGATAACTTTCAATTTTCATGATGAGAACTTCCAAAACGAATCGATTTTCCAGAGAATTTCTCTCAAACATTAAATGAGAATATAAGTAAAAGTAAAGGACAATTATCGATAAATAAGATTTGCAAAAATATTGCACTTCAAAATTTTTCAGTAAATAAATACCAAATCTAAATGTTTCTTACATATATTTATTTTAAGCCCTAGACTGCCCTTGTTTTTTACTCATCCACCGTAGCCGAGTCCAAAACTTTATGTACGCGAGTTCGGATTCAAAATTTTCATTTTGGTAGTTTTTTAAAAATTAAAACTTATTAATATTGTTTAAATGCCCTTACCTCAAACAAAAATCTTTTTACTAAACGTTAATCAAATTATTCAAAATTAATTAGGAAACATAAACTTCAGGCAACGACGAAAGATGGTACAGTGCGATATAAAAAGGAGCGAGCTCCCACAACAGGAAATGCAATAACTGCCACTGTTCTTTGCGTCTGAACAATGTAGGGAAAAATCGAGGATGAAATATTCATAGTACAATGAAAACACAAAAAATGTGTTAAAACATAAAAAATTAGTGTTGTAGAATGTATTTAAAATCTTTAAAAAAATTATTAAAATTATAAAAGAATTTGTATGGGGTTTAAATATGTCATTTTTGTACTGTAGTGTTTTTAAGAGTTATTAAATGGAAGCTCCGAATTCCCCTTATAAATTATAACCTTTGAAAATTGTTCTCACATTGCAGTTTTCCACATGACGAAGTGTGTTTATATTGGACTTCTTACTTAACTCTAGTTATCGGTGATCTATAGAGCTTTAAATCAGTACAAATTGTGGTACAATAATAGTATTATTTTCAGTTAAAGGTTTGAATCTAATATTTTTGTTTTCAATTTTGACTTGTTGTCAATTAATATTTTAGGGTTTTGCAATGAGCAGCAGCTTTATAATTCGCTTTCTAATTCGATACCTAATATTAACTTAATTCAACCACCGTGCGTTGATAAGAAATTCACAGGCGCTCGTGCCAAAACAGTTCACTGCAACTCGCAGCGAGGCCACGCAAAGGGAGCGACACCTAATAGAAGCCGTCAAAAGATTTATATCTTCTAAGTAAAGGAATTTTCGACCTGAGTCTACGCTCCTGTAAACTATGCTCCAGCAAACGGTGTCAGTCTATGGGCCTTGATCATAATTTTTACGTCAGTGACAATTGCCTGCTGACGTGTGTAGCATGCCTTTGCGACTCTGTAACAAAATCCTCTTGATATGCATAGCTCGTCTTTCCATCGCAAGTGGTTATTTATTTAGGCAATTATATGGAATGGTCTCCTAAATGTTTAAAGAAAATCCTTGCTTTATACGCATTTTTTTACTTTTTTCAAAGCATTTTTTATAGCATCCTACGAATATGTGTTTTCTTTCTTTTTCTATGCATCTCTTTTGTGTGAACGCGGGTTCTCTCGGAGCCGAGGCAGTTATCTCGCTGTGGTGATTCTTTCTCACAAGAAGATGAATGGGGAAACAGCTGGAAGAAAACAAACTTGTTACCTGAGGGGAACGATTCTTCCTTGTGCTTATCGAAGACGAAGAAATCGAATTTTCCTCACAAACACATTTGTAATTTGGACGCTTCTCAGAACATACTTCCTCTCCATGTGCTATCTGCTTATGAAAAGTATTTCGTGAATAAGGATGACTTGTGACAATATTTCAGTTAGGTTAATCATTGACTGAAGCAGCGGACTGAGTCTACCTTTCATGAGCTGACCATCTTAATGTACTTTCACCGTCTTTATTAATTCATATGAACTGATTATTTATTTACTGTTATATTTACGGCTTACGTTTTGATTTGTTTCGAATATGAACTCACTCAAAATGCCATCGATCTGCATAGTGTTATGAGTTACTCAATTCCTGTATTCCTTTTTCTGTACTTCTTAATTCAAGTAGGATTATTTTAATTCAAGACAATCGCGTTCTCCTGCAAAAGAAAAGGAGGCACTGAAGCTGTCGAAATAGGCCCATGAAAGTCCCCATCTCTCGCATTCAGACGCCCTATTTTATGAGCTGGCATGCGACAGATGGGTGGCTGGTAGGTGTGTGTGATTGTCTTTTTTTCTCTTTCCTTGAATACTCTAGAAAGATACGGAAGAATGCGATCCTTATACGGACGAGCTTCTGTATATTTGTTTTTACTTGGTCGTTTACAACGTATTTAACTCTTCAAAAATTCAGCTAAATCACGTAATTAAGACGTATTTCTACAATTTAAATCTCCTCGAGTTCAATTAACACATTAAAGAAAATATCTTTCTGTTACATAAGTAATGCGAAAATGCGTCGAGATGACTTAAATCTTAAACTTAAAGTATGTTTTTAAATTCTTATCTAATTTTGACCAACTCCTTCGCCTGCTCGAAAAAGGTAAATACAAGATGAATTTAACATTTACGTAGGCACTTATCAAATGTTGAGTCAAATACAACAAAGTGTTGACATTCTGTCTGTCAGTACTTTCAGTATTCTGTGAACGCAATGATTCAAAAAGACGCGCTTTAAATATATCAAATTTGGTATGATGTTTTGTGACTGGAAGTGTATTACCGGGTGAAGTTTTAGTTACAATTGGTTGGAAAGAAAGCGTTTAGTTCTATTGTCAGACGCTGTAGAAGGCGAAATTTAGATTATCCATCTCGCCAAAGATATCTCGATAGGTTTAGAAAAGAGGCAAAATTCATGCAGAGTACAAAAAATATGCAGCTTCTTTGAGAAAATAAGAAAGCTTTAACTCGCACTAGCTCCTCAAATATTGCAAGGTATTGGGAAATTGCCTCTTTATTAGAGAATATGTGAAAAAGGTTTGTGGCGACCATTTGCTCTGGTTTACAAATCAATCTATGAAAACTTAATTTTTATTTTATGAATACCTCCACGCGACTACTTTTAGTATTTTAATTTCATCCAACTGATCATTCTCTAATTTCAGTCTTCAGATAACCAAACAATTGTAATTAATGACTATGACTCTGTTGTTAAAAGAGGTTCGGCTGATTCATTTCCAATGATTCATTTTCCCGTCAGTCGGATATTGCACCTTTTCTGATCTTGAAATAGAATAGTGCTTGTAGCTTTCTTTCAATTAGGGAGCATGGAAATTAAACCTCTTATCTAAAATACGTTGTTTTTAAAAACCTTCTGAATCAATTTAACTATTCCTTAGGGCTTGACTCACAAGGCAAACCTCCATCCACGTTATTAAGTGTGACTAATTTTTGAGAGTGAAATGCCATGCTTATATACCATTAAACTCTTCAGGGTTGTAGAGTGAGCGTTAGTCTTACATTGGAAGAGGGATTTGTGTTTGATGACTTACCAGAGTGTAAATAGTTTCAGACCTATTCCCGAGAAGGCTTAGGATCAAATGCGAATTGTAAAAAATAAGATTGTTAGAATCAATAGTTCCATTAGGAAAGCATTTGCAAAAGTTGCTTTCTTGATTAAATGAGAAATTATATATATATATATATATATATATATATATATATACAGAGAGAGAGAGAGAGAGATGCATTTATATTATTTTAACCAAGTTCTTAAATATGATTCAATCTATGTCGAGCATCTTTATTTCCATCGTATTTAAAGGATGCGCATCTATACGATACCGCTTGATATTAGTAATATTTGTCTTGCATTGTTTACTGGGATTGAGAACAAGGAATATATTCACTTGCTCCGATTCAATTGTTTCTTACCAGCCCGAAATCGCTACGCCAACGACGAATTTTTTTAACATTTTGCTTCCACCAGTAAGTTTTTTTTATCCCTTTATTCAGGCATGCATTTCTAAAGCTGCCGCCGAAGACACTAGTCATTGTTGATAACATATTATTAAAAACAATAATCACTTCGAGATAATTATAAGGAGTAATTTGTCGATAGGTCATTCACCAATAAATGCAGGTTTCCTGCCAGAAGTTCATGTTGTAATTTTCATCGGTTTTTGGAACGTTAATACAATAAACAATTTTTTAGTTGCTGCAAATATTCAAAGAACCAGAAATAGGAACATCTTTTGCAGGTTTAACCGAGTTTGGTAAATTGAAACAGCTGTTTCTGCAAGAATTCGTAAATGGACTATGAAGCTAAGTGAAAGATGAATTTACGCGGATACATTCTAATAATGCTGGTTTTTAAAATTGATTGTGGTGCAAAATCGTGAAAATATATACAAACTAAGTTAGAAAAATATTTTTTAAAAATAAGGAAATTTCAAGAAAATGAAAATTCAAGTTTATGCGAACAAGTTGTAGGTAAAATTATACTTATAATGAAGTTCAATGTGGGTGTGTTGGCGCTCTACAGTCCAGACCTTTGTACCTACAGCTACCAAATTTGGTACATATATACTTTAGGGGTCGGGAATGTGCACCTCGAAGACTTTTTCCGATTTTTCGGAATTTGAATTAATTAAAAATTAAACGAAATTTCGACGATTTTACGCTATAATATTATAGCACAAAGACGGTTTTTACATCAAATTAAAATTTAAAAAAAAAATTTCTTTCGAATGGTATTAGTATTTTAAAATATAACTTAAGCTTCTAATTTTTACGAATTCTTAAAAGAAATATTTTAACTTCATATTTCACCACTATATTTTAGACAAAACAATAAAATTTAAGTTGCACGTTACGAATGAAAGGGGAAAAAATTATCTTTCATCAATATGTTGCCATCAGACTAAAAAAAACTCAAATTAAAAAATAAATAATTATTGTGAATTAAATAGATAAAAATATAATTTTTAACACATGTCTGCATGAAATGAAATAAATATGAAATATGTTTTTCTTAAAAAGAAAATCTAAAGATTTTTTTAGCTTTTACAATTAAATTAAATTAATCAGCTTTATTTGAGGCAAACTTGGTTTAATATATATATATATATATATATATATATATATATATATATATATTCAATTTAAGGTTCAACGGCTAATTTGCAAAACTTTAATAACAGAAATGTATGTATAAAAATGGTCTAAATGAAGTCAATAACTACATAGTAAGTGGCATGATATATGCTTTAAAAAATGAAGAATGTTTAGCATTTTTAATAAAAAGAGATAGACTTCAATCAACTCAGTCTTCTAAAAGTGACTTTTTTTTGAATATTTGAAAATCACTAATCAATAAAAACGATTAATTTTAAACAAATTCATCGATCGTTTCAAAGATGATACCCAACCCAACGCCGAATATTTCTCAAATCCTAATTTCGGATTTTTGACTGGTCTAACAATGAAAATGTTAAATGTTCTTAACATTTCTATTCAAAGTTTCATAAGTCGATCAAAATTGGTAGCAAAAGTTAGAAACCATTTATTTATTTGAAATGTTACGAATATTTCGTAGAATATGATTCCTTACAACTAAAAGATATATAAAATTTAGACAATATTTTTTAATCATGTTTATAAACCAAAATAAAATACTATACGAATCATTTAAATCTTTTTGAAAGTAAAACTTAAAAAGAAATTCTATGATGAATCTAAGTATTTTTCTTGAATATTCTTGAAATGTTACATAAATTACTGTAATTATTCAGTAGTAAACATAATGTTTTTCTTTTACTTATATTTTTTAAATATCTGTTTAAGGTAAAAAAAATGTTTTATATCAATTTTTAGTTTATACATTTCCACTTTCATTTAAAGTTGAAATTTTGTGAGAGCTGATCAGATAATTAGAGAGGAATATGCTCCATTACGAGCTTAATTCATAAATGGATGAGTGAATATATTATCAAAATTTGAACCTAAAACTTATTTTGGTAAGTAGCTATTAAAAGAGGAGTTACAAGTATTTAATTGACAATGACGCTAGGTAATTTTAAGCACAATAAGAATGGTGAACCAGCTGGGCATCAAAGGCGGCTAGTTATAAATATGCATAAATCCTTTCAGTTTAATACTTATGCCATTTACATTCGCTTCAAGCCAAACTAGATTTAAAAAAAATTGGTTCTTCTAAAATTTGTTTAATTCAGATGAATTAGAAAAACGTAGAAAAGATTTTTCAACAGTGGATTTGTTGTACAGCTAAAAACAAAACCAAATAGCACCCATTCATAAATTATTAAGACACAAAAGTAATATTTGTGAAAAAGATTCCCGTAGTCCAAACTCGGGCCTCTCGCAATGAAGCAGCAATTACCACAACTCTGGGTTACAGCCATTGTGATTGTTCTAGGTGATTTTTCAATAGTGTCATTTTCATTTATTGTGAAAGCAGCCATTATTTTAATTAAAATGTCAAAGCCTTGAGTTAAGAAAAGGGTTATTACGCATGTGCATGAAGGAGTGTCTGAACCAATCAGAAGAATATCAGAACTTGTCGAGAAGTCAAGCAACGTTTCATGACTCAATACAACGCTTCGAAACCAATAATCAAGTGGAGAATAAGGCAGCCCGTAGAAATTTTTTCACTGAAGCAGATCTGCGATTTTTTTTAATTGAAAGCAAATTCCTTTCTTAATACACTAAAACTAATTATTAGTGTTGAAAAAGTCAATCTATTTACCATAAGATTTGTTGTCTTTAAGGCAGATCTCAATGGAAGAGAAGCTAGTAAAAAACCTTTTGATAAACAAGCACAATCAGAATTAATTTCGCAAAAACAAGGTTTTAAATATGGAAGGTGCGGGGATGCAATGATTTTTTTCTATTGGAAGAATGACACTTTTACTGATTAAAGCAAATTCGATATTATAGGATCCGAAGGCAAACCTTATACCTGGAGAAAATAAAACAAACTGCCGACTAAAAGAGTTTCAAATCAACTATGATGCGTAGTGTGACATTAGTTTTAGTCTGAGGGTCTTTTATAGCCACTTTCCCGGCAACCCTGCATTTTATTCATTAGTGTATTCCTCGACAGTTTAAAGAAACATTAGCCATAATGTGTGCAGAAACTTTCTTTTTGCAACAACTGGCGATTTTATCAAGATAATGATCCGAAACATACAGCTCATTGGATGAGTTCTTATATGATAATCCTCACATGATGGACACTCCCTTTACCCCCTACAAAACTCAGATATAAAATGCGTCGAAAATTCATGGGAATATCTTAAGAAAAAAGTTCGAGAACACGCCTTTTCCAGTAAATGTGAATTAAAAACAGTATGATTGCAGCATTAGAAAAGTATCAAACCTAATTTAAAAAAAAAAAAAATTATGCAAACGTCTTTGAATTATTATAGAAAAAAAATGAAAAATATATATTAATTTAAAATGTTAACTAGTTTTCAAAATCTCATTCGTTCGAGTGGGGATTGTGCATTAATTAATTACTTCACTTTGTTTTTTGATAAAATTTCTGATAAAAATGAATTGATTTTTAATTTTTTTTATAATTGATCAAACGCACTATTGAAAATTCATCTAACTATGTTTCTTCACATTTTTGATTAAAAACTTTTTGATAGTGGGCTATCCGAGTTTGGCTTTGAGTAGAGTTGCGTAAGTAATCTTAATTTTAAAAAGAACAACACAGAAACCTGAATAAGAAAGAATTGTGGAAATATTCATTTCTAATTGGAGTGTTTTCATTTCAATAGTATATTTCTATGGCATATTGCTTCGCAAAACATTGAGAATTTTGTTGTAATTCTGTATTCTTCCACTTACGCACTTTTTTAAATACTTATTTTTTGAAACTTGTGATTGAAGTAGGTAGAGTTGGAATTGGGGAAAATGAATGATATATTCGCCTATTAGAAATAAAAGCATGCAGCTTCTTCTTAAATTTGCTTAATCAGCTAAAACTTTATTTTTAATTCGTGCAGAGTAAATATTAAAAGACAGTTTAAAAAACAAGCTACAAAATTAAACCGTGAACAATTTCGAATGTATCATTGGAAAAAACATCATCAATTGGGTATCATGAATTAAAATAGTATGCATAGAACAACATTTTAGCTCTATGTTTCTCCTGTCTACACTGAGTTACGAGAAACGAAAATTAATATTTCTAAGGTTCTTTATCGTTTTAAAATCGACGGTTGACGTTAACTTCAATTTGATACCTTTGAATTGATTTTTATTAAGTGTTGAAATTGGCGCAGTGCAGTAATAGATTAAAAGTTTTAATTTCGTTGGTGATACTTTAATGAGCCTTGGTGATAATATTTCTGAATTCTTTTCTGAAATGCAATATTTTAGAAACATTCGTCACTTAATAGAGATAAATGTTTAATAATATTTTCGATTGTAAGGAAAATTCTAAAAGACTGTATTCAAACATACCACTGAAGAATTCTGTTTGCATTGAATAGAATTTTCAATGCACTTGAAAATTCACATTTTTTATTCCATTCCGTCTGCAAGCAAGTGAATTTTCCTTTAAAACTTGGACATCCATTTTTGTATTCTTGAGAATACCGATGTTTAAATTCTACCTCGAAAGTGAAAATTGTTCCAGAACATATGTGTTTGTGCCTGCCCGATCAAGTTTAATTCTTATTTCTGGATGATTTTGCTTGGGAGTAATTTTTAAACAATGTTAATATGTAAACTATTTTACGAAAGTTTCTTGGCTAATTTCAATCGCTTCGTTTCCTATTTTTAATACTAAAAAGGAGTTTGCTCTCTCAATTCTTAAAATTACGCAGGGGCATTTTTGTTGAACTGTAAAAGCTAAAATTTAGGCTGCTCTGTATTTCTGAAATTGGCAATGAAATCGAAGAATTTGGCTTGCGCGTTTAGTAGCATTAAGAAAAGAATTCATTTTCTTTCGCAAACATGATGATTGCATGAAAATTGCTATTAAAACAGGCGGGAATTTCATTTTCATTATAAATCCTCAATCCTTCAGGTAAAATGTATCGGTTTGCAATACACAGTTTTTCCCCTCAATGAAATTTCAATTTTTCATTTAATAAAGTAAAATGTAGTATATTCTTAGAATACTCTCTTCTTCCACATAACTTCCCAGATATCTGATCACATATAAGTATTCTAGCCAAAGTAAATCATTTCTGTGATCTACAAATTTCAAATTAAATGTTTGAATGGATTTTTTTTTTAAATTGCGATTTTCAAACACCAAAAATGAAGGCCTTCCGATAATGCCAGCACTCTTGAAAAGAAGTAATTCTGTTTTGTGGAGGGCGATAAATATTATTTTCGTACAAAGTGAGGAAAGGCGAATATTTTTTTGAAAAAAAATCATTGATGCTAATTTCGGTAACTAGATTTCATGATGATATTAGAGACGTTTTTGCTTTTTACAAATGTCTACAAGAAGGTGATTGTAAAATTTTTATATTATAACCTCTTTCTTCTCAATCCTATTAAGAATAGGAAAGAAGAAATATGGAAAACCTCTGGGAATAATTTCGATTGAAATGACACGTTTACTCCAATAAATTGCGTATTATAGACCGTAAAGCAATTCGTGAACAATAGTTACGATAGAGCCTAATAGCGTGAGATATTTGGCGATTAATCACTGGGGGATGGTTGAAACGCAATTAATGGAAAAGCGAATGGGAGTCATGGATTTCTTTTTTCCGACCGATTAAACATTTGACATAGAAAGTACTATTTTAGTTGCAACATTTCATACAATTAAGTAAGCAATTGCATCTTTGAGTGACGGCGTTTGCATTATTGTGAAAATATAGATAGTCAACGCATTCGCAGATTTGTCTCAAAATTAAACGCGAATCAAAACTTTTGATTATAACTCTTTATACCAAATTTCATTTATCTAATTCTGTTCTCTTTGCATTTATGTTAATTTATATTCGGATTATATATAGATTAGGAGGATTAGCTTGGAAAAGATTTCGTTTAAAATTTCATAAAAGTCTATAAATATCGAATCGAATCTATTAACCAAATTTCACTTTCGAGGTCAAAGTGTTTTTGAGTCACCCTGTTCTAGAACCATAATCATCCTGTAAATACGTTTTTCGGACTCGGTTAGGTGATTAGAATATGATCTTTATGTATGAAATTGTAGGAACAGGAACAGCTTCAAAGAACGTCAAAAATAATATTTATAATTCTAAGAGAGATGTTACCTGACACCGAAATGAAGAAAAGCCATCTTCATAGTATCCATTCTCGCTGAAAAGCAATGGATTTTATTTAGCGATGCACATATAAACTGATTTCTTAGAATCCATAGTATAAAAAATTAAAATTGTGTAATTTAAAGTAGAGTAAAAGCTCCTTTTTCGCGTATTAAAAAAATGCGACACAATTCCTGTATTCGCGGTTTCTTTATTCGACCTCCCAGTGTTTTGGTGTGCTAATAAGAAAGCGAGTGTTACAACCACTATTTTTTGTGACTGATTCCGGAATTGTTTTGTTTCTGAAATTGAAATTTATTTTAAAAAACAGAATTTAGACTTTAAAGCACTTCTAGTTTTGGAAAATACACCAGGTTATTCTCGCGAACTTGAAACTATGCATCCAAATATAAAAGTGTTTTACCTCACAACACGATGGCTTTGCTTGAATTTATGGACCAAGGAATAATCCAGGCCTTTAAGCTCTATTAAATTAGATGAACCTTCAAAATCAAATTGGATAATATGGAATGTAATCGCGATATAAATGTTATGGAATGTTGGAAGTAATTTGACATAGCAAAATGCATTGTAAACATATAAGAATCATTGGAAGAACTGAAGCCACCCACATTGAAATCATCCTGGAAGAAACTGTGGTCTGCTCTGACTGCGGGAAATGACGAAGAAGCTGTGTAAGTTCAAACTTTGACTGCAAACATAGCCGAAATAGCGAATGGAATAGGACGACATGGATTCGAACAGATAGAATCGAGTGACATTCAGGAATGGCTTGAACAGCAAGATGAAGATCTGACTGAAACTGACTTGGAGGAAATGTTAAATTCACAGCCCATTAAAGAAGAGGCTTCTACAAGCACTGCAAACTTGACATTTAATTTGAAACATCTTAGTGAAGGTTTAAGAATGGCAAATGAGCTTTGCGATTTCTTTATGAACGTCTATGGAACGAAGTCTTATTTTTAAGAGACAAAGGGCTAATTCGACTGCTGTGTATCAGTCTGAATTGAAGGAGATTTTAAAACTACCAAGCAAGAGAAAATGACAAAATTCTTCAAACCATTGCTTAAGTCTTAAGATAAATAATAAAAACTTAAATTGATTTTTTTATATATACACTGATGGAAAAAAAATCCCAACACGAGGAAGGAGCTGTGCTAGATAAGCAAAATATGGTAGGCGTGTTTATACATCTGAAAGATGACGTCGATTCAAATTTCGAGGTGCGCGCGTAAGTGTGGCGCTAGTAGCGACACTATGAACATGCAAGTGAGGTTTGCTTTAAATAAGCGCTGTAAGGTTTGTGATCGTTATTTACAGTTGAGATTTGAGGTAGTGGGTTAATGTTAGTCAAGGATGCCTCTGAGAAGATGAAGAAGCCATTATCAACAGCTCACTGAGTTTGAACGAGGTCGTGTTGTAGGGCTACGAGAAGGTGGGTTTTCTTTCCGCGATATTGCTGAAAGACTTGGCAGGAATGTATCCACTGTGCATAAGTATTGGCGGCAGTGGTCAAGGGAAGGTACTGCCTCAAGAAGACCAGGTTCCGGGCGGCCACGTGGTACTACTGATAGGGAAGACCGTCGTATTTGGCGTATGGCTGTGGCTAATCGTACTGCGTCTGCAGCTGAAATTCGAGCTGCAGTTTGCACCACAGTGACACAACGAACTGTTACAAATCGGCTACTTCAAGGACAGCTCCGAGCCAGACGCTCAGTACAGTGCATTCCACTGACTCCAAACCACTGCCGTTTGCGACGTGAGTGGTGTCAAGCTAGATCTCATTGGAGGACGGAGTGGAGATCTGTTGTTTTTTCTGACGAAAGCCGGTTCTGCCTTGATAGCCGTTTGTTGGTTAGAAGGAGGCCAAGTGAACGCCTTCTAGTGACCTGTCTGCGGCCTAGACACACAGGGCCTACTCCTGGAGCTATGGTTTGGGGAGCAATTTCGTATGACAGCAGGAGCACTCTCGTGGTTATCCCACGCACTTTGACTGCAAATTTGTACGTCAATCTAGTGGTACAACCTATTGTGCTGCCATTCATGAACAGCATTCAAGGGGGTGTTTTCCAACCAGATAACGCTCACCCTCATACCGCTGTTGTAACCCAACATGCTCTACAGAGTGTCGACATGTTGCCTTGGCCTGCTAGATCACCAGATCTTTCTCCAATCTAGCACGTATGGGACATCATTGGACGACAACTCCAGCGTCATCCACAACCAGCATTAACCGTCCCTGCATTGACCGTCCAAGTGCAACAGGCATGGAACTCCATCCCACAAACTGACATCCGACACCTGTACGACACAATGCATGCACGTTTGCATGCTTGCTTTCAAAATTCTGGCGGTTACACCGGTTACTAATGTACCAACATTTTACATTTGAAATGGCTCTACCCTGTGACCTTGAAACTTTAATCAATTAAATATGTTACCCAGTCAAATGTATTCCTAAAATTTCATTACTGTACAATAATTTGTTCTCGATGTTGGGATTCTTTTTCCATCAGTGTATATATTATGAGCTTCGTATACATCCACATCCGTCCACTAAACTTCTTCATTAATTCTTTTCATTCCAGTTATGGCAATTGAAGCATGAATGCAATGTGCATTGGTAGGAGTTGATCGCTTAATTTCTCTTCGTTTTACTTTCTGTTTCAACAACTATGCATAAAAAAATATGCACATGCATACATAAAATATTTTATATCAGATGTAGAAAAAAAGCAGATAGATATATTCAAGTCCAATTGAATCCAGTCTCATGCTGGACGGCCATCTGGGGTTACGGCGGGTGTTATGCACTCGGGCACCACAACTGACGGTCGGTCCGAGCATCATTAACCCTCCGGCTGGCCAATTACTCTGAGTATGGCTTCTCAAAAATCTATCTCTCTCCGTCAAAAGATTACTTCAAAAATATCAGCTTCACAGAAAAGAGTGTCCGAAAAATAAATGAGCATTTTTTACTTCCCATCTTTCCAGGCCACGGGGTTAAAATTAACCCAGTGGGGAGACTGATTTGTAATCTTTCTGGCTATCTTCTTTTATCTTTTTGATTTATCACTTCCTTTCTCCTCCCCTCCACTCACCAACTTTTCGTATTGGCATAAGTAGTTTCAAATTAAATGGCGGTACGAATTCACATCTTAGAAAGGGAAAAGTATTTTCCATCAGACGTCTTAAATTTTTTAACTAAAATTTTTGTATAGTTAAATTGGCTATCACATATTTGTATTTATCCCTACATTTTTGCAAAAGAAACTGTGCTTTGTCTTTTTATTAGAAAAATATTTAAAAACGAAGAAAAGCATTTAGAAATATAAATGTGCTAAAATCATGCACCCCATTTCTACTTTTTCTGTAATAACTTAAATAATATTTAAAGTAAATAAATATTTTTTTTCCAAACACATTTAATTTTCAAAATTTGTATTTCCTACACTTTATTTTTTAGAGATTTAAGATATCTTTTACATTGAGAGGTGAAAAATTACTTCTTAATTGCGACATATCTCTAATTAATGTCGTTGCTCTTTCATAGAGGAGCATATGCTGCTATAGTCCTGTGACAGACTTTTCAAAGCTATATATTCAGTCTTTTGGAATTAATATAAATGTGTGAAAATATCACTTAAAGGCGTTCTTACATTTAATAATAATAAAAATTTTCAGTTTTTAGCTCAAATTTTTCACTATTTTTTTTTCTTTTTTTTTGAAAATTATGAACTGATGAAATCAATTTATATTGAGATTTGAAGCGATATTAATTGCATTTCACACTCAAAGTTTTCGTTATTTATTTTATATGTAAAGGTCTTATAGCCTAGTTATCTAAATATTTTCATGAAATAAACCAAAAAGCTTTTGTAAAAATAATAAATAGTGATTTTTTTTAATATAGCTTTTAAAAACAATTTCTGTCTTATATATTTTTGCCTGTTTTGAATAAAAAGTTATTTGTCAGTTTTAATACATTTTTGTTTTTAAATCAAATATCACTTTTGTTAAGAAAACTCTTTTCAGTGCTTCAACACAATCTGTCTTAAAATCTATCTTTTGAAAATATCAGAGTTAACAGATAGGTACATTTTTTTACAGTTGTGAATTCCAGAATGTGTAAGCGAACGAATCGAATGTTTCAAATTAAATGATTTCATATTTGCCATATTATTCAATGAAATCAAGAGGAAACTGAATATAAACCGAAATTAATCCTATTGGAAATGACAACAAAAACATGTTTGTATCATCGAAACAACCTTTTAAATTAATTTTACTAATTTTCAACGAAAGTTTTTGGGTTGATTCTTCTTACAAAATTTTTTAATGCTTATCTAATTCAAAGAATCTGATCTTGAAGAAACTGAAGTATCCATTTGAAAATAAATTCCCCGTGTTTAAATAGTCTTTGTTTATTTTATATATTGTTCAAAAAGTATTTTAGTGATTTATTAATAAGGCCCTGAATGCAGAAATAGTACAGTGATTAATGTACAGAATACAGTACATTAATCACGAAGAGAATCGTGTATAAATCCAGAATTAAATTTAATAAAGTAGTGAACATTTAATAAAGTAATGAAAATTTAATTTGCGTTGAGCATTTTATTTCTATTTTCAAACCAGTGTTCATTTGATTATAATCATTGCGCTCACGATTTCTATTTCTTTCTGATTACCCAGAACGAGTAGCCAAAACGCAAGATTTTTTTTTCTTTTCAAATTTAATCCTTACAAATATTTTGAAACTGTCAGTATGACATCATGTGAAATTGTAGAAACATTTTAAAAATAGATTTAGAGAATTATTATTTGGAATTAGGCTCATATATCACATTTTTCAGATAATTTTCTATTCTCAAGTGCTAATTAAGGTATTCATTCATTCATCATCAACGTCTTGATGATGTCGTTAGTTTTGATTTCATCAATTATAGCATATCATGTCAAAGATTTGTACATCATGCTACTTAAATAAGACATTAAAAAGCTCTTAAAAACTTTAACTGAAGTTACTGTTTTAAAAAAGCAGATATTTTTTCTCAACGTTAAGTAAGTAACGACGGAACGTTATGGTAAAATAGGAAAATTGATTTCCATTTCATTTCAATAAAAATTAATTGTTACAAATTATTTCAAAAATTAATTTTAAATTGTTCATAAAATTTGAAGAAAAATTGTCCCGTAAACGAAAATTATGTTTTTGGAAAGAATCTTTTGAATTTTAATGTGACCCAACAATTGCCAATAAGCTTTTTCGATTGATTAAATTTAAAGTAATATTTAATAAATAAAAAAATTAACATTTTTGAATAAGGTTTTCCTTATTGAATATCTTTTGGTGAAGAAGTAATTATGTACCAAATTTTATAAATCTAGGACCATTTGTTTATGTGTAGTTAAGTTTTTGGTGATTTTTGTTTCTCGCCATTTACAAAAATCGAATTTAACAGTATGATTGTAATATAAATATATTGCAATTTTTAATTCAGGATTTGTACTATAAATTTATGTTACAGCGAATTAAATTAAATAAAACATGAAAAACTTAATTAAATTAATTTAAACACAAATAATTAAATTAAAACACGAAATTCCTTGCAAGACTTTATGCAGAATTTTTTTTAATGAAAAAGAAAATTGAAACATTCTTACATCAGACGTAAAATTTTAACAAGCAGTCTTGATTTCTTAACAGAAAATATACCAACATATTCATGTTATGAATTTTCAGGTAAAGTAGTTAAATAAATAAATAAAATAAATTCCTTTCATTTTTGTTATTATCTTGAAGTATTCGAAGTATGTTAAAATTGTTTAATAGCAACATTTTACGAGAAAAGATGTTCAGAAATATTTTGTTTCATTAAGGAATAAGTTCTTAAACTATTATTTTGATAAGTAAAATTTAATGAGAAGATTTTTTTCCCTTAAGTTACCGAAAACCAGATGAAAACCTTCCTGCTTAAAACCTTTTAACGATAAGTTCCTTCATGAGTTCCTTTATGAGCGCTTAGTGCTTTTATGGGGGTTCTTCCACTTGGTAGTCTTATCTTAACTTAAAGTAATCTATCACTGTCAAAAATTGTCATTAACGGTGGGGGACGGTACAAACGAAAAAACACGCCTACGCCCTTTTCGATGGCTCAATTGAAAGTAGGAAAAAACCGTTTGAGCCCGTCTCCGAAACAACTGAACAGATTTTAAAAAACCAGTTCCACCCGTCTTGAAGTGAATGTGCTTTTCAGAAAATAACGTCTCCGCCGCTTGGAGGTTGTTTATGTGATTTCATTATTTTTAATTTTTGATTTAGTTAATTATTATATTTGTATGTCTATTCTTTGTGTACTTGTTCATATGTAAAAATGAAACTGGTGCAAGCAGGCACCTCACTCGCTCTCCTTTAGCGGCGAAAATTTTATCTCGTGCGCTCGTTGTTAGCTGCGCTCGCTTTCTATTTTTCAAATATATTTAAATATTTAAAAATTTGACATGTTTCGCTTGTTCGCTCTTGTTAGCGGCATTTTTCAATATTATATTCCGTGTTTCCTTGTATATATTGTGATCGTCGTCCATGTTTTGTATATATATATATTTGTGCGTGTGTAAAAATAAACAAGAAAGAGTAAAGAGGAATTTTTCCTTGGATTAAATACACACACACACAGCGCTATACTATATACGTGTATTCAGAGGGTTAAATGCAATTTCAAAGATATGGAGTTAATGCCTCCATAAATAAAAACAAAAGCTTTGAAAAAGAATAACTTGATTACAAGCATGTGTTCATGCTTAGAATTCTGCCAGCATACTTCTGAAAGAAAAGCTTGAATGTACTGAGGCGAAGATTGCATTTAAGGACGAAATAGTATGTGATAAGCAGAAGTAATGAAGAACGCGGAGATATTTTGACGTCCATCTCTACCTACGGCCTAAATTGCTCATGAAACAAATTATAAAATATGCCAATTTTGCAACCACTTTAGAATAAATATTAGTAAAATTGAAACATTTACAGCCAAGGAATCAGAATTAATAAAGAATCCGGCCTGAAGATTTTTTCAAAAGTCCCCCTCAGACAGGGATTCAAACCAGGGATTTTATCTTTGAAGGGTCTGACTTTCGTCAAGAAAATGAATCCCAGAATATTGAGGACTTGGGGATAAGATTGGTATCATAAAAGAAAAAAAGAAAAACACTAAATTTTATACAATAGTAAGTCAAAAAAATCTTACCAAGCCAGAAAAACGCGAGACCATAAAATCAAATTTGTCGACTTAAGAAAGTAGAAAGACCGCTAACAAGTAAGACCAATTTTGCACCATCTGTTTGCCTCAAATTTATCGCGTTTATTTAGAGAAAATTGCCATTAAAATGATTTATCCATCAATTTTCCAATTTTCAGGTAAATTCCAAACAAATCCCTTTGAGTTGAAAATAGGGAAGGGATGTTATGAATTAGGGCAACCGGATTAATCCATTAACGTGAGAGATTTGATGATGGGGGACCGCAATACCAGTATTTATTCTTCTGTTTTGAACTAAATGCAAATGGTACATTAGCTTGAAAGGGTTGTCATGCGGTAGACATGCTATTAGTAACATAGAAATGTAAACAAATCCATTAACATTAATTACTTGTGGCTTGTCATGAGTAATAATGCATTGGCGTCCAAATCAGATTATATGTTCCGTTTATTGAGTCAAATGTCTAATACATTAAACACATTCCAAATTTTGTTTTATAAATTACGTTCTGTCACATGGTTTATCAGTTCTATTCATGATGATAATTTCTTAAACTATGTCATGAAACTCAAGCAGAAAACAAGCAATATAAAACAATTTTTGAAGTCAATTCTTACTTAGACCAACAAAAAATTATTTTAGTTACTTATACTAATATTAAATAATTACAATTAATATAAATATGTATATACTTATGACAGCATCACAATATTAAGTATCAAAGTAGAAAGCGAATTTCCTAGCAGTTTTCCATTCATTCTATACTATCCATTCTATTTTTTGATTGTTACTATTTATTCACTTTCTATTTTTATTTTTGTCTCTAATATATGAGGTCGATTGTGGTCTATAACTTCTCATGGCAAGAATTGAAATTGCATTTTTCACCTTCACGTGAAAAATATTGACATCCTCGCATTGAACTATTTGAGCCTATTTATTTCAATTTTCATTACAAACTGCTAAAACTCTATTTAAAGCATTTAAAATTCTTTTAATGGAATTAATAAATCAATATTTGAAAAAAAAACTGTGTTAACACAGTAAAGGAGGGAGTCGTAGTACTACGCTTTATCGCCACGTTACCTAGCATACTTTCGTCAAGATCCCTTGTCTTTAATGTGTTAACATCAAATGTCAGCCACAAGAATTTTAAAAGGATGTATTTGAATTTGAGTCGATGAATAAAAAGTATTTTATTAGCGATTTAAAATTGGAGCAAGATATATAAATAAATATATAAAGGGAGAGGTGAACTAATAGTAAGAATTAATAAAAGGAGGTACAGATCTTTCAGTTAGTTGTCCCTTATATTTTTTGATACATATTGAGAAAAATATTGCTAGCTTGTATTATATTAAAATTTAATGAATAAGTAATTTTTGATTGAATTGGTCACCAATTAAATTCATTTCATATATCTTTCAACGATTATGTTGAAATCAGTTTCCAGCTAAAATTTTTATCGCAATTTTTTTACTCTTATGTGAATTTGTCAAGAAATAACAGTGTAATCATAAAAACATTAAAGACGGTAAGCTTCACATTTCGGATATATTTGAACATAGAGTTCCTATTTTTGGTAGTAACTTATTTCCTATTTTTGCAGTTCACCTGTCTGATCGTTAACTCGATAGCTGAAGTGACAAAATTTAATCTTGAGTGACATTGAAATGCAATGGCAAAGTTTGATATCTACCTAGATTTCTTCACAATTCGGAGGACATTCGTAGATCTGAAGTTCATCGATATTTCTCTCGATGTCTTCACAAGATGACTGAAAAATACAGGGTGTGACAGGATAATTTGCTGACTTGAAGGGGCCAATAAAGCAAAAGACATTATAGATACAATTCTAAATATTTATTCATAATATGTTACATACATGAAAATTTACTTGTGCTCTGTTTTGAAAATATCGAAAACTCTGTACTCTAAAATGTTTTGTACAAAAAGTTCTGTGAATGCAATATATATACGGTTTCATCATCAAAATGGTAGAAGACAATCTGGACAATGTTTTGAAGATCTACGAAGGTGGGTTGAAAAGTTTCCTGGCTGACCTAAAGATGGCGTTCCCAGAATTATTTTCTCTAATGTATTTCAAAGTGTTATTTATTGTGTATTTTAAAAGAATTGTGTTTAGTTGTTTTCATATCGTGCTGTTTTATAAACTTCTTTTGTTTTTGGCCGAGTACGGAAAAAGCTAGAGTGAGCTGCTGTAATGTATTTTTTTAAATAAAAGGCTTACATTAAACGGGTATTAAAACTGAGCTAGGTACCATACTTGGTATCTTCTCCTTCCTTTATAACCGTCAAAAAAGGATTGCAGACTTTAAATGTGATCGCACAAACCACCCTGGATGCGGAGCTTTCTAGAAGATCAAAATCAGTCACTACAGATGAAATCCTTAGAAAAGTTCACAAACGTTTTATACATGATCACCAACTGAAGTTGACAGATGTTGTTGAGATTGTTAGTATTTCCAAAGAACGGTCACATTACATGGATCCACACTATAGGTACTCCAAAGATCAAACAGCAATCAAAACAGTGGACAGAGAAGGACGTCTCAGCACTAAAAAAATCAAAAAGGGTGCCGCCTGCTGGAAAGGTTATAGCGGCAAATTTTTGGAATGCTAAGGGATGTTTATTGTTGGATTACCTATAATAAGAGATAAACATCAATGCTGCCTATTACGCTAATCTTTTGGTTAAATTTTATTTCAAAATCAGAGAAAAAATATCAGGTTTAGTCAGGAAAAAAGTACTTTTCACCAAGACAATCCTCTTGTCCGCAAGGCTGTGATTGTGATGGGAAAACTTCATGAATTGAAGTTTGAAATAATTCATCATGCATCCTATTCTCCAGATATGGTCCCTTCGGACTACATCCTTTTCACGTATGAAAAAATTTCTGCCTGGAAGGAAATTTTGGATATAGAAGACATCTCAGCGATGTATGCCTACTTTAAGACCGTAGAAAAAAGTTCTTATAAAGAGGTGATCCAAAAATTACCGCACCACTGAATAAGTTTTTATTGTTGTATATATTTTTTAAAGTTGAAAAATAAAGCAATCATTAAGCAGAATAATTTTATTTTTCTTGTTTGGCCGGAAACTTTTCAAGCCACCTTCTTATATAATCGTGAATTTTTCAACATGCTAACTCGCACACGCAACTCTTTAATTTAATGTGATTTTGTATGCTGTTTCATGAGCAAAATTGAAATAAAAATTGTAAGATGTGTCATGTATTAGATCCAAACGAATGAAAGAAAGAAGATGTTGTGAAGTGGCAGCATGGATTTCGATTGGATTTTAAAAATACGCATATAGGTGATGTTGAGAAAGACATGGTACTCAAATTCTCATTTTCCTAAGTGTATATTAGTATAAAATCTTCGATTAAGATATTCATATAATCCTATTCCAGCATCCAATTAAACTAGATTGGTGATTTTAGTAGCATATAACATTTCATTCAAAATGAAAACCCAGATGTATTTAATATTTAGAACTGATTATTGCGCTATACTTTTAAGCTAAGTGGTATGAATGTCTTAGATTTTGAATCATGTATAAACGCACGAATCTGCCATGAATTGATAATTTCAGGTATCTTAGAAATACATACAGCAAAAAAAAAAATTTTAATGATTTATTACAAATTTTAGTTAGAAAAAAGAATTATTGTAGAAATATGAGAGTATTTTATGTTTTCACTTTCAAATAAAAGTACTAATGATTCTGGAAACTGTTTGAATATCAAGAACTTGCGTGAAATTTTATTATTCTTCAGGATTAGTTTAGTTATATTAACAACTCATTTTAAAGTAACACAAAGCTTAATTTGGGATGGACCTCACCATTTTGAGCAGCGGTCACATGGCGAACACTACACCTGAGCTGGCACCCACTCCTCAAGCCTCCACATCATAACAACGGGAGAACATTTTGCTTCGACGGATTTAACGTGCGCCGGGCTAGCTTGCATGACGGTATTTCGGAGTATCTGGTCCCGAACCTGAAACCCCTGTTTGGTACCGTATCTGAGACTTTATCACTTGGCCACTGGTACCCTCATTATTCTCCAGAATCCAATTTCTTTTTGACTATTGAAAATCATAAATTTTTAAAGATAACTTTATAATAAGAAATATTAGGCTGAAAGAAGGAATTCTGGTTTTCAATCAAATTTGCTATACCATTTCTGATAACAAAAGTTTAGTTTAAATACAAAATTAAAAATACATACTTCGCAAAATAATTAAAGGTATAGGGAAAAAATTAAGGCCTGTACTAACAAATGCAGGAACTATCACAGAAGAATTTAAATAATTAATCTGTGACGCAGAAAAATTCGAAGGTAAGTTTAACTGGTATCGACAAAAGAATTAAAATACCATAATTAAATTGAACAAAATTAGAATAAATATTAGTAATAAATAATACATTTAAAGCGAAAGAAACAAAAAGTAATAATGAATCCTGCCTGAATACTTTCTCAAGCGTCACCTTCGGGCAGGGATTCAAACCAGGGATTTTTTTCTCTGAGTTGTCTGACTTTCTTCCAACAAATTGACTCCAAATGACCCGAAAATCCAAGAAAATTGAGGTGTTAGAGATAAAATAAGTATCCTAAAATTGAAATAAACAAAAATTTTACAATAGTAACTCAAATCATTTTCAATCCAAAATAAATCACAGCAAACCGGACAACACAGGACCATAAAACCAAATTCATCAAAATATGAAGGCGGAAAACACTTACCAAATTGAAGAAGCATCTCTAAAAGACAGAATGAAGTAAAAAAAGCCCATAGAGTGCACTTCGTTATACTAAATTAAATTTAAGAGCGTTTGAAGTTATATATACCATTACAATCAAGCCCGAACCGGGATTCGAACCCAGGACGCCCAGCTCACGGGGAAGATACGCTGCCCCTATACCAGGACGCCTATTAGTAAGCAAATTAAATATGTTTTTCAGAATTTTTAATAATTATATAAGATTCTTGCTGTACTGTGATATAAATAAAAATGATATGTACGCTTGTATCATTACACAGTTTACGTTTAGTAAGGGGAATAGAGGGTACATTTATGTCGTTAACTTCTTTATAAGATAGAATATTTAATGCATTTCAGTTTTATTGAATCATCAATAAAATTTTCCGGCGAATTTTTTTAACATTCGAAAATATTTACTTACATTTAAAATCACGGTCAATAAAATGATGTGGATAAAAATGAAAAGAGTGCGGTACTTTTATAAAGAATAAAGCTTTATAAAACAGATTCTTCTAACTGGCATTTCAAATCTGGATATCAAATCACTGGATATCAAAATTTTTATGAAAATTCATTTTCCTGTGTAATATGACAAGAAATGGAAGTTAGATACTGCAAACGTCGATGAGTTTTTTTTTTTTTTCGTTTTTTAAGAAACGAGTATAAGAAAAACGTGCGAAATAATCCGCGTAAAGATTTTTTCCCTCTTTCTCTCGCCTTTTTGTTATGACAAAAGACTTTAATTGTACCTATTTATTATATTTTTGAACATCCAGTGATTTCAATTCCCTCCTTTGTTTCCTATGTTGTTCCTTTCAACCTGCTTTGTTTGAAAAAAAAAAACTCGATATGACTTATACTTATGAGCTACCTTCTACATAAGCGAAGTGACATATATATTTGTTGTAGATTATTCTTTTTTTAACAACGGTATGCTCGTAATGACTTTTATATTTTACGAATAGAAAATCTTTAAGAGGGTTATTGAAAGTAATTAACAGACATATTGGTGTTTGTTAAAAAAAAAAAACAGATATATTCTTAATTCACGCCAGCGTCATGGCTAAGTGGTAGCTTGGCTTCTCCGTGATCTGGGTGTCCTGAGTTCGAGTCCTATTTCTGACATGACTTTTCTTTATCCTGTTTTCTATCTGTGAGGTGTGTGAAAGAGACTCAGTGTAAAAAGGGGTCACCTTCATGTAAGCTAGAAGTCAAATTTCTGCCGTCGGGTTTTCAGGGGCCTTTACCCTCCAAAGCTGAAGCTTAAATTCGGCTTAAACGGCTGACTTTTTCAGCAGACATTTTTATGGAAAGTGACATAAGTAACAACAACATGCGTACTAAAAATTATTCCCACTTTGTTATACAGATTTATAATCAGTCAAACCATATGTTTACATTACGAAGAAATATGGAACCCAATAGATTAAAAATGCTCAATTGGAGGATAGAGGATCGATCAAACATGCACTCACTGTATGATCATGACAGACATAGACGTAATTAGGGTAGAGTGTAGTTGTGGTTTATTTCAATTATTGAGATGCGTTCGAAAAATAATTTTATTTACTTTTAAACTTAAGAAAAAAAAACTGCTTTTGACTATAAGTTTCGCTGAGAAGAGTGCGAGATCGTTCTTAAGGGAAAAGAGGCAAATAACTTTTTAGAAGCATCGCGCTTGTCAATCCTGGTCAATAGGCAGTAAGCCAATTACGTCAAACCCATCCTTGATGGAACCTATACACTTTACAGATTCATATTGATGTATGATTTATGACAGGCACTACAGGATTCTTCATCTTCTATGTTTTATGTGTGAATGCCCTCCCCAACTTGTTAAAAGGAGTTGTGTGAGTGGATATGACGTATAAAGTAGCCAAATCGTTCTCGTGGTCATAGAAGGTGCTATCGAAAAATGACAGAGACAATGGGACCTGGAGATAAACAATAAACTTCATATGATCAAACCCAATGTGCAAATTTGGCCCTCATTAGCGAACAGAAAAGCAGTTACTGTTGTGACTCGTTTATGAATTGGACACACTAGATTTACCCATATTCATTTATTGTTAGGTGAACAGCAACCATTGTGTTCGCGATGTCATTGTTAAATGTCTGTGCAGCATATTTTGTCAGAATGCCCACATTTCAATGCCCAGCTCTTACACTATTTTCAAAAGTCTTCTCCTTCATTATTTTTTCTGCTTGATAAGATACCTCATGTCCAGCTTTTTGCTTTTTTAAAGTCCATAAAGTTTTATCCATTTATTTGAATCTTCATTTACATTTTAGCTCCTCCTCATATTCCTTTGGGTGACTCTTTTAAAGTAATATAATTTTACCCATTGTTTGGCACTGTATGGTCAATATCATGGCTCTTGCGCCATAAAAACCCAAGCAAATCAAATCAACAGAAAAAACAAGGTCCCGCGATGGCCTGGTGGTAAGGTCTCGGCAGGAGAGTTTCAGGTTCGAGACTCGACTTCACCGAAGAACCGTGGTGTGAGGGGGGTTGCATGTTAGATTTGTCAGGTCAAACTTCCTCCCGCTAGAGTGGAGAGGGGGGTGCAAGCTCTGGTGCCGTCGTCGTCATTTGACAGTGGTTCAAAATGACGAGGTCCATCTCAAAATAGCCCTAGTGTTGCTTTACAGCTGGATATTAATATAACTAAACTAAACCGAAAAAACAAGAGACGCTTATTCGGCTTAAATCACTAACAGTTATCTGCCAGTGGTTTTGTAAAGGGCCATAAGTTACAAGACATGAATATACCTGAAAATAACTATGCATTTTCGGTTGATGAATTATAAAATAATTCATTATCTTATTAAAATTTCCAGTACTTCTTCATTATATGGTAATAATGAAGAAATTTCCCAAACAATAAGTTTCTGCAAAACTACAAAGGAGATTCATCATTCGCCAGTTGAGCTTGAAATTTGTAATCAAGAGGTAATTTAGTTAAAACAAGAAAAATATTCTTTTATAAATTTATTAAGTGAAAATAAAATAAAATGAAAATAAAAAAGCGATGGTCTTAAGATGCTGTGGAGTTATCTTTTGTTATTCTAAGTCTCGGCTAAAATCGGAAGTCTTTTCAAAATGCTCTTCTTAAGAGCTATTAATAACAAATATTAATTTATTTTTTGAGCACTTAAGTGAAGAGCTTTCGCTTCTAGGCCTTGGTTATTTTATTAAATTATTTAAATATTTAATTAAATATTTTTCCCTTGAAACAGCTGAGATATGATACTCAAAAAAATAATAAATAGTATTTCGCTGATTTTTGTAAGCACTTGAAGTTTAATGTTCTTGAGATATTTCAGTGAATAACTATAATGATTTGAGTTTTAATTAGTATTTTTTATGACAACGCTAAATTACGCTAAAAAACGATTTTTTTTAACATTTAGGAAGATAATACTTATATATTCAAGGAACATTGAACTATGGATACATCAAATATTAAATTTCTTTAATGTCCCTTAAAATAATTCGGTAATTTTTTCTCCCATTTTCTAAGGTTGGTTGATTTTAGTATCACAAGAGCCAAAAAATAATCTATATTATGCCAATCATCTCGTTTCATAAGAAATTGAGCTTTCTAGAAAATTTATTTTTTAAATATTGACTAATTTTTTCAAGAATTATGCAATTTCAAAGCGACTACAATGAATTAATGTTTTAGACATTGATTAACTCTTAACTGTGGAGGTAAAATTTTAGAATTTAATTGGGGAGGTACGGCATAGGAAACCGCATTTCATTTACACTCAAATTTTCTAAAGAATGTATTAGTATGAAAAACTGCCAATATATTTTGCAGATATTTTTCTTGATATATATCGATATGTTTCAGAAATTGTTCGAAATATATTATCATTGAAAAAAATAAATGCTTTGGAGGATATATTTTCTTCTCGAATTACATGTTATAATAAATAATATTTTTGCAAAAGCGTATTATACTTTTTAAACCATATTTAATTTTCCAGTAAATAAAGGTATATAGAAAACAATATAATTTAAAATACAACAATTGTATGAAAAAAAATGACAATGAGTAAAATTAGTCCTTTTTTATTGGCATCTGTGATGTCCATAGCATGGCTTTCTAGGGGATATTAAACAGACAGGTTAACATAAAAAACAACTTATAAGTTCTGTACACATGTTTCTTGGTATATTGATGTACACTGATGGGAAAAAAATCCCAACACTAGGAAGGAGCTGTGCTAGATAAACGAAATTTGGTAGGCGTGTTTATACATCTGAAAGATGACATCAATTCAAACTCCGAGCTACGCGCGTAAGTGTGGCGCTAGTAACGACACTAAGAACATGCAAATGAGGATTGCTTTAAATAAGCGCTGTAAGGTTCGTGATCGTTATTTAAAGTTGAGATTTGACGTAGTGGGTTAATGTTAGTCAAGGAGGCCTCTGAGAAGACGAAGAAGTCTTTATCAACAGCTCACTGAGTTTGAACGAGGTCGTGTTGTAGGCCTACGAGAAGGTGGGTTTTCTTTCCGCGATATTGCTGAAATACTTGGCAGGAATGTATCCACTGTGCATGAGTATTGGCGGCAGTGGTCAAGGGAAGGTACTGCCTCAAGAAGACCAGGTTCCGGGTGACCACGTGGTACTACTGAGAGGCGTATTCGGCGTATGGCTGTGGCTAATCGTACTGCGTCTGCAGCTGAAATTCGAGCTGCAGTTGGCACCACAGTGACACAACGAACTGTTACAAATTGGATACTTCAAGGGCAGCTCCGAGCCAGACGCCCAGTACAATGCATTCCACTGACTCCAACCCACTGCCGTTTGCGACGTGAGTGGTGTCAAGCTAGAGCTCATTGGAGGACGGAGTGGAGATCTGATGTGTTTTCTGATGAAAGCCGGTTCTGCCTTGGTCGCAGTGATAGCCTTTTGTTGGTTAGAAAGAAGCCAGGTGAACGCCTGCTAGTGACTTGTCTGCGACCTAGTTACACAGGGCCTACTCCTGGAGTTATGATTTGGGGAGCAATTTCGTATGACAGCAGGAGCACTCTCGTGGTTATCCCACGCACCCTGACTGCAAATTTGTACTTCAGTCTAGTGATACAACCTGTTGTGCTGCCATTCATGAACAGCATTCAAGGGGGTGTTTTCCAACAGGATAAAGCTCGCCCTTATACCGCTGTTGTAACCTAACATGCTCTACAGAGTGTCGACATGTTGCCTTGGCCTGCTAGATCACCAGAGCTTTCTCCAATCGTGCTCGTATGGGACATCATTGGACGACAACACCAGCGTCATCCACAACCAGCATTAACCGTCTCTACATTGACCTCCCAACTGAACAGGCATGGAACTCCATCCCACAAACTGATATCCGACACCTGTACGACACAATACATGCACGTTTGCATGCTTGCATTCAAAATTCTGGCGGTTACACCGGTTACTAATGTACCAATGTTTCACATTTGAAATGGCTCTTCTCGCCAATGGCTCTACCTGTGATCTTGAAACTTTAATCAGTTAAATATGTTACCTAGACAAATGTATTCCTAAAATGTCATTACTGTACTGTAATTTTTTCTTGGTGTTGGGATTTTTTTCCATCAGTGTATTTTATAATTTTTTCAAAATATATTATCACTAGAAAAATTAATTATGTTTGAACATACAGGTCATAATCAATTGAATGCGAACTTTTATCGAAAAACTCTTCTGTACAGTTATCTTTATCACAGAAATGACTTTTTGCTTCATTTAAAAGTGTATGGGGCATTGCTTCATAATAGAATCAGTAAATTCATATTTTTTGGTCCAAGTTTTAGCTCATCTACTGATCCTTGTTTATCGCGGGGTCACTAACAGAGAGGTGCGGTCTCTGAGACCTCACCTTAGACGGCACCACCACGGTCTTAGAGACCTTACTTACCGAATTACTTTAAAAACCATCCCCTGAAACCGGTTGAAAAAGTGCAGGTGTATTGAATTAATGATTTTAATTAATAATTATTTAAGTATTAACAATTTATAACTAGTAAATTAATGATTAATTAAAATAATTTAAATAATTAAATTTTCATTCAGATAATTAAATCCGTATAATCAAATTCATGTCCATCAATGTTTCAATATGTCCTTTTTCTTAGGCGTTTTATGTCTAACCTTTGAAAGGTTAGACATAAAACGCCTAAGAAATGTGATTTATTACATAAGTGTTTTTGTCAGCAAAATTTGAAAAGTAGAAGCAGCAGCATTTTGAGATTTTTTTTTGTTAGGATTTATTTCAATATCAATTAACTTTTATTTATAAAAGGAATGTATGGAAAAATACAGTTTATTAATTATGCTTATGATGTGAATCATTTATTCATAATGCTTATGATATGCATCATTTATACATATTTCTTATGATATAAATCCTTTATTCGTTTATAAATTATGAATAAATCATTTAATTATAATTATGATTATGATTGGTATTGTTTATTCATAAACGCAAAATCAATATTTTTAGTTTTAAATGTTCAAATGTTTACTTAGTGGTTAAAAAAATTAGAATTAAAAAATTCCGAATGAAATTTATTTAAGAATACGCATTGTGATAAGGAATGTTGAAAGTATTTAGAAGTAACATTCTCTCTTCACTTCGAAGGAGCGAAAAGATAGAGCTTAGATAATTGACCACATCTTAAGCGTTGCTATGAGAGTTAGAATGCATTAGAGATTATATCTTTTTCCTGCCAGAAATCGCCAAATTATGCAAACTTCTCTTTTGATTTTTTATGAATTTAGCATCTTTATAGTTTTATTTATTGATCCTTCGAAGAGTGTTTTTGCTCTCTACATCACATTATGAAGGTTTCATTAAACACTGATATTATTAAATAATAGATTTTCAAATAAAGATGGGAAGTTATCCTTTTAATAAAGTCTGATTCGTCGCTGATTAAATAATAAAACCCAAAAAAGCGTGCATTTTGACAAAATAATATATAGTAAGCTTTACATATAAATTTATTGAAAAATTAAAAATAAACACAGTACCGGATTGAAATAAGTTAAAATCTTCATGAACACTCGAATCAAAATTAATAATCACAAAATTTCACGAAAACTCAAATCAAAACTTCTAATTAAAAATAGATAGAAACATATAGTTATCTACTAACAGAAATAAACACATTGTGAAATACACATTTTAAAAATAGGTAACAAAAAAAGTTAAAAGAACTTCCAATCGTCCCTTAAATGAAGAATATAATCAATCAGCATTATAAAGGTTGCAGACCTCAGCTCATAGATGTTTGCTACAATCCAGTTGTATTTTAGATTTGAAGGATCAATGTACTTTGTGGTGAAATAAAGATCATTCTGATTCATGTAGTGGCAGGAAGATAACTCATTCTTTTGAGAACATTTCCCTAATGATCACATTTCACACAAAACATGAAAATACAAGAGAAGGCATTAACACGCGTGCCTTAACAGAACAGCATATCATCACATTTTCACCACATTCACTAGTGAATGCACTAGTAGGATGCGTACCTAATCAGCATCACCATCTATTGTCCAAAATAAGATAGAGTAATGCATCTGCTACAACTTGGATTTTTGGAGATTATATATATATATATAT
>JAPMOQ010020268.1:862722-885886 GCA_026543055.1 Argiope trifasciata | reverse complement strand
CAAGCCGATGAAAAAAGCGCCAATTTTACCCATATCATTTTTTTTCTTATAATTGTTGAATTTTACATTACTTTGTTTTTTATATATACTTTTATATATATTGTAAAAATAAATATTATTTTAAAAGTATAAAATAATATGTTTTTTCAAAAATATTATTTATTGTTACATGTAATTTGAAGAGAAAATATAAGTTACATCGCATTTACTTTTTGCAGGGATAAAATATTTTGAAAATTTCTAAAACACATTTATATAGTAAGAAAAATGTCTGCAGAATATATTAGTTGACTTTAAATTTAATACTTTTATTAGAAAATTTGATTCGAATGTATAAAAAATGCGGCCACGTAGACCGCACTTCCTAGTTAAGCCCTAAATTTTACATTCCCAGTTAAGAGTTAACTTTTTTTCATTAGAAGAGAACTAAATACAAAAGATTTGACAAAACTTTCTTGATAGAATATTTAATTATTGTAATTTTTATGAGTTCTTCGAATTCAAGAGACATCCAATTTCTTGGCCATCTGAGTCAGTGTGCACAGGCATTGAACACGTTACTTATAGATCCTTTTTTACTTCCACACTGGAAGTCGAACTTTGGTCAAAGAAATGTCGATGATTCTAAATTGTCCAATTTCGTTGATATCTATATATATTTTTTTATATTTATAATAAAGCTCATTTTATTTCCCTATGAAATCATTCCCGGTCACAATATTCAGAGGGCAGAATAACAAAAAAAATTGTTTTTAATATATTTTTTGGCTTTGAGTTTTAAATATAAAAGCTGAAAAAGCTTCAATTTAAATCAAACAGTCTTCCTAAAACACTTAGCTTTTCGACGTGGAATAATCTGCAAATATTTGATTGAAGTAATTGCCAAAATCTTTCGGGCCGTGGTGGCCCGGTGGTAAAGTCTCGGCTTCGGAACCGGTGGGTTTCAGGTTCGAGACTCGATTCCACCGAAGAACTGTCGTGTGAGGGGGTCTGTTGCACGTTAAATCTGTCAGGCCAAATGTCCTCCCGTTGGTGTGGTGTGGCGTGGTGTGGAGAGGGGGGTGCCAGTTCAAGTGTCGTCCTCGTTATCTGACCGTGGTTCAAAATTACGAGGTCCGTCCCAAAATAGCCCTCGTGTTGCTTTAAACGGGACGTTAATATAACTAAACTATAGTCAGGAAAACTCCCAAAATCTTTCAAATCAACTACAAAAACATACTATTTTCGATCTCAAGAACTGAAATACAAAAGAAAATCTTCCGATCGAAAAAACTTTTACGCTAGTTTCGTCTTTTCCTATAATTCCCCATAAAAAAATTCTGGAAAAGTGTTTTGATTAATCATCAGGTTTGGGTAATGCTGAAAGAAAAAAAAAAATGTTATCAGTTTTTTAGCAGAGAGAAAAACTTTTTTAATTTGTTCTACATACCTCCTGAAGATATTTGCATATGTATTTAAAAATGAATGTTATTAGAGCCACCTTATTTGTTTAACCTTAGTGTTTCTACTTCTTTTTTGAAGTTAGCTTTTCAGATCCGAGTAATTGTTGGCAAAGAAGATAATGTTTTTCTAAGACTAAGTGTTTCAAGGTTGGGAGGTTAGTTTGGGAAACATTTTAATGTTAATATTGGGGTAGAATCTACTTAACGTAGAAACTTTTTAACAATTATTTTTCCATATATAGCTTTGAAAGAATTAAAATTTGGTAAGGAAGTAAAATTTATCTCTTGCTAAGCATTTTACGAACACAATGCAAAATAAAGGTTTAGAAAAATCTAGAAAAAAAAAATTAAATGTAATTTTCTAATAATTAAAAATACGATAAACGTATTGATACTTAAAATAACATTACGAAATAAAGAAGTTTTAATGTTGTTTCGTCTGAAACTTTTATGTTTGGAACATTTCCAATAACACTACCGCTATAATTTTGCTGTAGTATACTGCTTTATATAATATTCTATACTTATTTCTAAATAATTCATGATAAGCCAATAAAGTTGATTGAATTACAAAAGCGCTAAATTGTTGAAATTTTTTCCATTTTTAAAATTTAAAGATTTAAATAAAATATAACTTGTGAATTAATTAACACTGACACATAGCATTTCTTTTCTTGTTTGATATAACAATTCGATAATTGATAAGAATATAATTTGGTTGGAATGCATCATGTAATTGATATGAATATAATAATAATAACTTAAATCAAATTTTACCTGAAACTTATATAATACATTTAATATATTCAAGTGAATTGAAAAAAAAAACATATTTATTTCAAAAAATAAGTTTACTATAGGTATTTAAGTAAATATCCCATCCATGATTAAATCTTATGGTAAAGAATAAATAAAGTCTTATTTTTCTTTTCAACTGGAAGCTAAATTCCTTTAATCCTTTACACAATATTTACGAAGAATATCAAAAATATTTATTCCTTAAAACACAATTTTTAAAATAATAAAACTGAATTACAAAATTTCTAAAATATTGATTGGTAATATATGTATTATAAATAAAATAATAACACAATATAACACCCCATTAGATTTAAATAGCATGAAGAAAAGCTATAGATAAAAAAATACGTACCATTTTTTGACAGCTATTTGATGATAATATTTATGTGGATAGCCATCAATGAATTCTTGTTTTACTGATGTTATTGTCCACTAACTAAAGGTTATTCTGTCATATATGGTCCATCAAAATGTTTTTAATTTATCCCAATTAAAAAAATGTTTCTTAATGCATTTCTCCCAAAAATAGATGCATGTAATAGGATTTTCATTTATTACTGATAAATTTCAATTTAGAGTTTACTGTTAGAATTTTCCTCTTAATGTGTGAGTACGTTTTTACAAGATTTTCGATAAAATTTAAATTTAAAAATAAAATATTTTTCACAGTAAGTCATTAATATATGTTTTAACTCATTTCAGTGAGAAAAAATAAATTACACTAATTATTAATTAATATTTAATTAGCTAATTAACATATTCTTTGAAATATGATGTCTTAAATTCTAATTTGTACAAACACTCAATTCTAGTTGGAAATTATGATTAATATTAGCCTTCCTGTTGTCTCTCACAATCAAGATATAAAAATATATAGTTTTTTAACATTTTTTTTATCAACGATGAGTAGAACAAGCGAGATTGCGTCTACATTGATGGCAAAAAATTCCCAACACTAAGAAAAAATTATTGTACAGCAATGAAATTTTAGGAATACATTTGTAAAGGTAACATATTTAATTGATAAAAGCTTCAAGATCAAAAGTAGAGCCATTGGCGAGAAGAGCCATTTCAAATGTGAAATGTTGGTACATTAGTAACCGGTATAACCGACAGAATTTTCAATGCAAGCATGCAAACGTGCATGCATTGTGTCGTACTGGTGTCGGATATGAGTTTGTGGGATGGAGTTCCATGCCTGTTGCACTTGGACGGTTAATGCTGTAGAGCATGTTGGATTATAACAGCGGTATGAGGGCGAGCATTATCCTGTTGGAAAACACCCCCTTGAATACTGTTCATGAATGGCAGCACAAGAGATTGTATCACTAGACTGATGTACAAATTTGCAGTAAGGGTGCGTGGGATAACCACGAGAGTGCTCTTGCTGTCATACGAAATTGCTCCCCAAACCATAACTCCAGGAATAGGCCCTGTGTGTCTAGGCCGCAGACAGTTCACTAGCAGGCGTTCACCTGGCCTCCTTCTAACCAACAAACGGCTATCACTGCGACCAAGGCAGGACCGGCTTTCATCAGAAAACACAACAGATCTTCACTCCGTCCTCCAATGAGCTCTAGCTTGACACCATTCACGTCGCAAACGGCAGTGGTTTGGAGTCAGTGGAATGCATTGTACTGGGCGTCTGACTCGGAGCTGCCCTTGAAGTAACCAATTTGTAACAGTTCGTTGTGTCACTGTGGTGCCAATTGCAGCTCGAATTTCAGCTGCAGACGCAGTACGATTAGCCACAGCCATACGCCAAATACGACGGTCCTCCCTCTCAGTAGTACCACGTGGCCGCTCGGAACCTTGTCTTCTTGTGTCAGTACCTTCCCTTGACCGCCAATACTCTTGCACAGTGGATACATTCCTGCCAAGTCTTTCAGCAATATCGCGGAAAGAAAACCCTCCTTCTCGTAGCCCTACAACACGACCTCGTTCAAACTCAGTGAGCTGTTGATAATATGCTTCTTCGTCTTCTCAGAGGCATCCTTGACTAACATTAACCCACTACGTCAAACCTCAACTGTAAATAACGATCACGAACCTTACAGCGCTTATTTAAAGCAAACCTCATTTGCATGTTCATAGTGTCGCTACTAGCACCACACTTACGCGCGTAGCTCGAAATTTGAATTGATGTCATCTTTCAGATGTATAAACACGCCTACCAAATTTTGTTTATCTAGCACAGATCCTTCCTAGTGTTGGGATTTTTTTTCCATCGGTGTATAATTTTATCTTTAAATAGCTATTAGAAATTTATTTTTATGAATATAAATTTGATTGAGGCACAAAACATTTACTGTTTCATACAGATTATTTTGATACATAAATAATTCTATTTAATTAATTTTTTATTCAGTTATGATTGTTGGAATGAAGCAACATAATGGAAAAATATTTTCGTAAAATTAGTTTAAAATAACCGAAACAATAGCTTTTATTGAAAGTTCCTTAAAAAAAATCCTTATAGCTCGAGAAATATTCTGAATATGGATAACATCTTGATATCGTTTGAAAGCTAAATTATCTGAGAGCCTTTTGAAGCAATAAAAATATCCGAAATTTTGACACTTCTCAAATTTATGAATGCAACAATTTTTTTGTTCATGTAATTATTAAATTTTCCATTATATTATTTTCTGAAAAAATAATCTAAAAAACTAATACAATTTTTTTATACTTAGAAAAATAAATATAATTTAAAAAGTAAAAGTACTAAGTTACTTCAAAAACTAAAATTGCTGTGACATGCAATTTGAGAAGAAAATGTATGTCCAAACGAAATTACTTTTTTCAATGATAAAATACTTTGAGAAATTTGTTAAACGTATTTATATACCGAGAAAAATATCTACTAAATATAGTGACTGATTTGCATATAATTTCATTCATTAGAAAGTTTAATTAGAGTTGAAAGAAAATGCAGTCTTGTAGACAGCACCTCCGCTGGTAAGACTTAAATTTTAACCTCCCTAGTAAATGGTGAAATGTTGCGGAATTTACTATCAAAACATGTTAATGGACTGAAAATGATAAATATGGATGTAATATCATTCAGATGAATCGTATAGTACAGAGATTTTATATCATCAGATTAAGAAATATTGAACGATTCTAAATGTTTTAGTAGTTAATGATTTGACGATTCTCAATGTTTCAGCGAGAATAATATTCTAATATTGTAGACACGAATTCGGATTGCGAAATCGTGATTCCATTGTCTCTAACAATACAGCGAACGTGTGTCGGCCATAAATTTCTTGGATATTACTTGCATTCTCTTATATCTAATGGATTCATCATTCCCCTTCTGCATACCTAGTTCCGAATGCAGAAGCTTAATTAATAAGACGGTTGCTCCCGTTACCTTTCAGTGGGAACCAGTGGTTCCTCCTCCTCCAAAGATTATATGAATAGGAACGATTCTTATCTGAACAACCCAAAACTTTAAATGAGCGCTTTCATTTTCTTGAAACATTCCGAAGGATGGTAATGATTAAAATACAACGATTCTTTTCCTCAAATCGATGAACCAAAATGTATTATCCAAAGAATTTATAAAACAAAATGAAATGTTTTAACGAGCTCGCTCTGTTTATGTACACTGGTCTTAATTATGTTAAACGCGTGACATGATAAATGAACTGTTCAGACTTTTGATGATTGTAACTGAATCATCGTAATAAAATGTATTAATACAATTAAGTCATGTACATTGATACAACAGTTTAAATATTGAGGAAATCTGTTTCATTTTGAAATCTTTGATAATGCATTAAAGGCACTACAAAGTCAGTTTACTTTTATTAGCGGTTTTAAAGAAGCACTAAGGCTAATTGAGACGAACCTCGTAATTTTGAATCGCGGTCAAATAGCTGGACGAAACCTGAGTTGCCACCCCCAATCCTCTTCATATCATACCAGAATGAGGACATCTGACGGAGTTAATGTGAAAGAGACCCTTTTACACAGTTGTTCTTCAATGGAATCTGGTCTGGAACCTGAAACTCTACGGTTCTCGAGCCGAGACCTTACCATCAGGCCTTTGAGGTGCTACAAGAATAAGAATAATCAAGATATGTACAATGAAATTTCTATTTAAAATAATAAAATGTGTTTTGAATTTTTCAGTTTTTAATGAATGTACATTATTTTCTTTCTGCTGTTCTTAATAGGAAATAAAAAAATTGCTCTGATATGTAAGAGAATTAGATACACTTTATGAACATATTTTTTCACCTGTTTAAAAGCAGGTATATCACCATTAATCAATCGATTTTTACTGTACCTATCATCACAGTATTAATCGTTCGAAAGATGGATAACACAGATCTGATATCCATCTATGCTGGAAGCGGAATTCGATTCATAAACTTTAAAATAGATAAAATATATATTATATACGAAATATATTTATTTTTAAATAAAACCTTTTAACTAATATTAAATTTGGGGTGAGGAAAAAGGATATAATTATAGTAAACTTTATTAGTCCGTACATATGGTACAAAATTGTATCATATTAAACAATATTTGAAATATTACGTTATTGAATAGATAATAATGAAGTAAAATATCGCACAGTATTGTATAATGGTATGCAACAGTCTGTATATGGGTGATTCTGTTCTCCTCATTTCTGATGGATGGAAGTTTTCTATAAGCCAATGATAGTCTTTTTGTAACTAACTAACTTGGTGTTATTATTTCGGTTTTCTCAATATTCAAGAGCAGGTTAGAGAAATATTGATGTTTTTATAATTAAGTGTTTTGAAAAGACATAAGATTTTTTTCCAATATTCTGTTTTGAGTTTTTTGAAATCTAAGTCTCAAATTACTTACGTCACTTTACAACAAGGTTAAGTTTGGATATGTTTTTAAATATATTTTATTATTCAATTAAAATAAAGTTTTAAATATCAGATTTTGACAGATTATCTGAATTTTTGAATTATGTCTACAAGACAGAAAGTCTTTTAACTCCATTTCATTTATAAATCTCTTGTTGAAACTAAAGGATATTTACTTAATTTCATTTATTTAAGATTCTTTTTTTCGATGTGATTATTGATTTTCTTATGAGAGGCTTTCATTTTCATTTGACTTGAATTTTATCTTGAAGACAAAATCTTAATAGCAAAATTTGAAGTTCTACATTTTTCGTCTTATAGTTCAGATTTCTTGTTTGACGGCTTTTAAGCTGTAAATTCATCTTCTTAAAAACAGATATAAATAGATTTAATTAAAATATAATATAATCTCACTTTATTTTGAGATTGCGAAGTCAGATTGTATTTTTTAGGGTTCGTTGTTATAACTAGTTTTCTTTAAACTTTTAAAGATTTATTAGTATCATATTTAAAATGAATTGTTTTAGGAAATTCTAGATTATTCTATATGAGGTATAAATGTAAATGCATCTTAAATTTCCTGGAGTATTTTTCATCACTATCTTTATATTAGAAGTTTTAGTGAATTTTTGAAAACATTTTTAAGAGTTGTTTTCAAAAACTGAATTTTATTCGTACCAAATTTCTATATTTAACATATTAGCATACTTTTTGCAGCAAAATATACCTCTTTAAAATTTATCTAGCCTATCGATTCCGATGAGAAACGAGACTACTAATTAGATTAAAAATTTCCTTATAATATAATCTAAGAGCTAAAAGTCAATCGAAAAGGAATGTATCAAAAGCATTTTTGAAACAGTCAGACATATAAACTTTCTTTGAAATGACATCGTTCAAAATTTGGTAGAAATCTATAAGTTTAATCGAAGCTCCATGTACCAAATTAAGAAGTCTAGATCAAAGCAGTTATGAATTATTGTGATCAAAAATAAACAGAGAGATATATTAATAACTTTTTTTTCAGATGAATCTCGTCAAAATATCAGGCTCAAATTTTTAGATGGTTTCAACTATTTTTCTATTAGTTTTTTTGAAAACAAGTTAGTAAAAAAAGTGTTTGACGCTATGATCCTTGAGTGGGTTACATCTGTTTCGGCTTGATCTTGTCTCATATATATATATATATAGGGAAACAAACCTACTTCACTAGAATTTTTTTTTAAGAATCGGAATCAATTTTTTTTTATTCTCGAAGTTACATAATAATACCTGAAAATTATTTATTTTTTCGGGTAAATTCTTAAGCTCAATACAAAGATTCAGTCCAGACCCCTTTTTTCACTTCGAGTTCTTAGTACATAAAAGTTGATGATTCTCTTTTTAGGACACTTTTGGAAAAAGTTTCGCAATATTGCAACTTATATAAAATAATAAAACAACAATCTCAGTAAAGTCGTAAAATAAACAGGTTTTATGGCAAAACTTGGAACCGAATTTTTTTCTATTTTCTGTTAGAAGGAAATTAATATAAGAAATCTATGGAAGTTGGGTTTATTGGTTTTTTTTTTTTTACTCTGAATATAAAATTTTAAAAATAAATCATGGATTATCGTTCAGTTAATTTAAAAATTTTATAATTATTTAAAATAATTATCTCATAAAAATAAAACTTTTATAAATGAATTAAAAGCCAGTGAATCGCTACAATCATAAGTGCGTCAATTTATCACAAAAAATATTGATAATACATTTCGAATATCAATAATTAATGTATAATTAATTCAAAAATAATAATTAATTCAAATTGATTAATAAAATTAATTTAGCTTCTGTTACTCTTGCTTAGCAATCATTATTTCACATTGGTATTTGAAATTTCCAATTATGCAGATTTAAAAACTGATCAATTTTATGTGTTGCAAATAATTCTATAATCTAGTTAATATACAAGGGGTGTTCAAATGAAAAGGTACGAAACTTCCAAACAACGTAATCGTTAACATATTTGCCTATGCCCTATGGGAGAACGCAGCGAGACATCTAGAGATGCAATTGGAGTCTCTGGCGTAGATCGGAGCATGCGTCGGAGAGAGCAGAGAATTTTATAAATAGTACCATCCATTTGACGTGGCAGTGCATGTGAAGACAAGATGGTTTACACATTGGAAAAGTAGACGATAAAGGAGCAATGCGCCATTATCCGATTTCTGACAGCGGAAGGTGTTACACCGGCCTCTATTCATTGCTGTATGGTCACTGATATACGGGGAAGACTGTGTACCAGGCAAGTGTGTATGAAAATAGAGTATCCATTTTCGTGCAGGCCCTGAGTTTGATTGATGATCCCATATCAGGCCAAAGCAGTGTCCATCTGCATGCATCTTTTTCAGTCTTGACAGCCGAGTTGGTGGAAATTGACCAAGCCCTTCATAATATTTAATTTCCCAATCAGAGATTGCTCTGTATATACACTGACAGTATAAGTTCGCTGGAAACTCTTTCCTATTTCAATTACGATATACATCCAGCTGCTGTTGAAACCTTAGAGCGTTTACAAACTCTTAAATGTAGGGGATACCATATTTTATTTTTCTGGCTCCCCAGTCACGTAGGGATCCATGGCAATGAGCAGGCAGACCAAGCTGCAAAAATTGCCACTTGTTTCTCGAATCGTAGTATACCATATTGTGGTGCAAAGAAGTTCGTTGCGTGCCGAGTATTTTTCCTGTGGCAAGCAATAGGGGGTTTACGCGGGAACAATAAATTGCATTCAATTAAGCCTTTTATAAGCTTGTGGCAAATCTTACCTGTGCGTAAAAATGATGTTATATTAGCACGCCTTCGTATAGGGCATACTCGGTTTACTCACAAGCATCTACTATTCTGTGACAAAGCACCAATATGTTCCACATGCCGCACAGATTTTACAGTTCATCACATTTCGATCGAGTGTCCAGCTTTGATATTCATCGTAACTAGTTTTTTCATTCATCACTCATAACTCTCACTGATTTATTGGGAGAGAACCACCATACAAACATTTAAAATTTTTATATGCTATTAAACTTTTACCATGCATTTAAATTCTTCAAGTGCTTTAACTTTCTAAAGCTTTTTTTCATTGTAAATGCATAATCATGTGCTACTGTTTCCAGTATTTTTTATCTATTTTATTATTCTTTCGTGCAACCATTCATTTATTTAAATTTTAAAGAACATTTAACCTCTTCATAACCACATAGATGGTGTACTTTGGCCAAAGATGGCTCTTGTACCAAAAAACACAAAACAACCAACCAAACAGTATTCTTTTTTTCCTGCCTTTGTATTTTTAACTGGAAAATACTGCATAGTATCCTTTCTTTTCTTTGGACCAAACCGAGTCATCACGGCCGATCTGGAGCCTTCGAGGAGTGCTTTATCTTCTATGGACCTTGAACAGCAGAAAAGTGGAAACGGTTTTTCACTTGCGCCTGTAGTCTACATCCTTTTTCGTTCAATTTTTTTCCCATCTCCCTTAAAGGAATTTTGCTAAATAGCTTTCAATCTAAGAGTAATTAACAGTTTCGTTACACTTTATTTAGTTGTTGATAATTTTATATGCAGCTGATAAGTATAATTATGCATGAATATAATAAACACATAAATTGTTTGAAATATATATTAAATGACTTTAAGCACTAGTATTTGGCATAAAAAATAATTTTAAAGAAGAGCCACATTTTTTGAATGTAATTTTAACAAGGATATAATTCTTAATTTTATCTCTGCTTGTAAAATTTGATCTATAGAAACATTAAAATTACCACCACACAGCTGTCTGTATTGACCAAGTCTTTCTTCTAGATGATTGGTTTGATATTTGCCAGTTAAGACGTAATTATTGGGAAAATTTGTAGCTGATAAATAATTATATCCCTTATTATTTTGGTCGTATGTTTGAATGAACAAAAGGTTTTAGCAATCAATTTTCCCTGTTTCTTTTTTTTTTACTCGAAGTATAATTTTTTGTCCATTAATTTATCGGTTTGATGTATTTTTCCAGTAACCTTATGTGTTTAGACTCTGCAATGAAAAAGGGATGACTAATGCTAAGAGAAAAGAAAGGATTTTAAGCTTATTCCATATTTCACATTAAAACATATCTCGGGGGAAAAAAACTGCTATTAAAGAAAAATAAATAGTCTTAATACTCACATGGTAATCAAGTGTGATAATGTACTTCATTTTAATAATCAAAAGGCGATATTATAGAATTTTAATTCAAAAAAATGTCCAGAAAACTTCGCAATTACAGGCGAACGCACGTTAAGGACGATGGACATCTACTGACCAAAGCTGATAAAAGCCCATCACTTAGTTCAAAACTCGTAATGGCACCAACGGTCACTGTTCCAGACCCATAATTTTTTTTATTGCTCTCCCGTTCTCGCAGGTCCTGACTGATCTCGTCGAGAAGGTCTGCGACCTAGTAAAAGGAAAGCTTTTAAATTCGAACGGCGAACTCAAAGACGCTGTAAAGGACTGAGTCTAATCGCGGCCACAGGAATTCTGGAAACAAAAATTCCTTCTGCTCGTTAATCAATGGGATCGTTGTGGTCAGGTCTGATGTATATACTTGGAATAAAGCTTCATTTATACCCACAGTTTCGTTTCATACCTTTTCAGCTGAGCGCGCCTTGTATCTATAAGTTCGGAAATTGAAAAATAATAAAAATAATTTTATTTGAATGAAATAATTAAGCTATTTGTTTTGGAAATTTTTTGTTTATTTTCATTTATCTGAAAATAAGAAATTTATTGAAAGAGTATATTGTAATATTTTAATGAAGTTTTCTTTCTATCATAAGGAAAGCTGCTCCTATACCAAAAAGTGAATAGATATTTCAAGTTTAGATTTAATACGACACAAGATGATTATTCCCTTTTTAGATTTCCGGCCGCGGTGGCCTGGTGGAAAGGTCTCGGCTTTGGAACCGAAGGGCTTCAGGTTCGGGACTCGATTCCGCCGAAGAACCGTCGTGTGAGGGGGTCTCTTGCACGTTAAATTTGTCAGGCCAAACGTCCTCCCGCTGGTGTGGTGTGGAGAGGGGGAATGAGAGTTCAGGTGTCGTCCTCGTCATCTGATCTTGGTTCAAAATGACGAGGTCCGTCCCAAAATAGCCCTCGTGTTGCTTTAAACGGGACGTTAATATAACTAAACTAAACCCTTTTTAGATTTCAATATAATAATTTAGTCTTCTGGAAATACGCACTTTTTTCAATAAGTATACTGAAATAATTTAAAAAAGAATGAAAGTGAAACACAAAATAGCTTCAGTAGAAATTGGTCTTTATAAGTATTATAAAAACAAAATTATTAAATATGGATTATTATTTCAATTATTTCGGACCAATCATTCATATTTACTCAAAATATATTTTAATCATAATATTTTATTTATTGGTTATTCCAAGTTTTAAATATTAAGTTTTTTTTTAAAGTATTACTTTTTTGTGAGAGAAAAATTTTATTTATCTGTAATTTCTGGAACTAAAATATTTTTCATAGCATTCAGCAAGAGTCTTGCGTTCGTGTTCTGCTATACCATCAAACGGTTCTGCTTAGCTCCTGAATGATTCACTGGAATTTAGAAAGTTATTATTCTGCAAAAATTTTATCTACTATATATGGACTCTGTGAATCAACTACAATCTGTTAATATAAACTGTGTTCTTGTAGCAAAAGAATTTTGTAATAAAAAATTTTAGTTTGATTCATTCTTCATTTTCTTTTTGTGAAATTCTTTAATGTTCACTGAAGCCAATCGGTCATTCACTTAAAAGTTATCCTTTTTAAAAATTTCGCCAAAATTTTTGAAACATTCCGCATATTAATAAAATTCATTTGTACGAGGTTGGTATAAAATACATTTCAATTGAGTAAATTAATACATCTTATAATGTTTTGATTTCCCATATAAATCTAAAGTTTGGGCCACCAGAAATTATTATGCTGCATTTATTAACTTTTTAATATTCCCGAATTTTCTATAAACTTCCGTTGGCGATCAATTGGTGTTCTGTATTATTGATTCAGTTGGAATTAAATTAAATCTCATAACATTTTTTAAATTCAAGAGTTATTGAACAAAGTATGATGAGAATTCATTGCGACAGATGTTAAAGAGTAATTAATTTTACAGATTTCATCTGTTATGCTGTGCACGAACGTATCAAATGCAATCTAGTATCATGATATAGCAGTGTTATTAACCCTTAACTGGGGACTTGCGGTCTGTGAGACCACTAGCGATGGACTTTCAGTTACCTCTGAAATATTTTTAACTCAATTGAATGGATTGATACTGTAATTTCATGTTGTGTGACTTTCAACACACTGACTCTTTTTCAACCGATTTTAACGGATGCTTTTTAAAAATAATTCATTTATTTCCTTCTGCGCGGTGTCTATGACCTCTCCTTTCACTTAGTGTCCCAGTGCTAAAGAAGGCTTAGCAAATGGCGCTAAAACTCAGTCCTCCAAATATCATCCGATTTACTGATTATATTGTGAAACAGTACTCAAGATATTTTTAAATGAAGCAGAAGGGTATTTTAATGTTAAAGATAGCTGTACAGAAAAGTTTTTCGATGAAAGGTCGCATTCATTCAATTCTGATATGCATTTTCAAACATAATTAATTTTTCTAGTGATAATGCATCATGAAAAATTAATAAAAGATGTTAATATACATAGATAGAATTTATAGGTTGATTTTTTACTAGTTCTTACCCTGCATGTTTAAAATGCCCTAGAAAACCGTGCTATGAAAGTTAAATAGGCCGATAAAAAAAGGTAAATTTTACCCATTGTCAATTTTTTAAAACTTTTTCATATAATTGTTTAATTTTCCATTCTATTGCTTTCTATATACTTTTGTGCTTGAAAAAATAAGCATGATTTAAAAGTAAAAAGTAGTATTTTTTTTCAAGAATACCGTTTGTTGTAACATGTAATTTGAGTAGAAAATGTATGTTACAACGAATTACTTTTTTCAATGATAATATATTTTAAAAAATTTTCTAAAACTGATTTATATATCGAGAAAAATATTTTTAGAATATATTGGCCAATTTTCTTACTGATATATTCATTAGAAAATTTAACTTGTGCGTAAAGAATATGTGGTCTCGAGAACCGCATCTCCCCAGTTAGTTTTAAATTTTGACCACTCCAGTTAAGGGTTCATAACTCGTTTTGTTTCGTTAATAATTGCCAATTAATGCACTGATTTTTGTGATAATTTAATCCAATTTCTAACTCTTCATGTAAATATATCAAAAAATTAAATGAAGCATTCTTCATAATATGAAAATCATATAGCTGAGTGTTAATTAAAGAAGGGAGACGGTTTGAATTGCATTAAATTACAATAATTAAATTTGCGCTGAAAATAATTTTACAAAAATTACATTAAAAAACTATCATAATGCTGAAAAAAACTACATGGCAACTAAACTGCATCGTTAAAGAGACAACTTTATAATATTAAAGAAGAGATCACTTTTGATCAATAAAGTATTTTGAAGATACCGCATAAATGTTCAAAAATCTCATTAAATCCTTTTTTAAAATCTCTTGGAGATTTATATTTTCTATTTCCTGTATATGTGTGCTGTATTTTGCAACTTCATTTATATGAAATTATCCACTTTGAAGAATGCCGATACAGCCACACAGTCATCTTTAAAATAAAACGAATATTGCTTTTTTATTACATGGACAGAATTATCACAAACATTCGGTTAGCAGCAAATGTTCACGTTCAGTGTGATGGCAGTAAGTTACTAGAATGTCTGCACATACTCTCTAATAAGATATTTTCTATTTTTTCTTTGCTAAAATTAAGAGATAAAAAAGATTTTATTCGGTAAGGCCTTGTATCACAGGCATTAAACACTGTTGAGAATGTGTTAATCTCATTTACCCTATTATAAAGGAAACTCCTTTTTTCAAACATTCAGTCAATTAAAGGTAACTGAGCCCTGAAAATTCTAATAAAAATCCGTCTTTTGATTTCTAATCTTATTGTTAAAGGAAACGAACATGTAGCATTTTACATTTCCCTTTTACGTAATAATTAATTTAACACTTAATTTTGCTGCTTTCTTGCTTTTAATTCACTGAATTTTTACAACTATTTTTGTTTGAAAATCCTTACTCAAATTTTTCTTTTCAAACTTTAAAACTTTTTGGAAACGTTTTATATCATCCGAATTTCTGTACTTATATCTTATTTCATTTTAGACTTTTTGTACTCAGTTCTTTTCAATCTCGTAGGATTTCATACAATATGCTTGGCGCAGCTTCGCCAAAAATTGATCTTGTGCCAAAAATTCCATCCGAAAAATCTGCGGAGTAATTGCTTAGGATGCCAGTCATTTCTGAAATTCATTTACTTGAATTGTCAGAAAAATGACAATGATATAGATATTAGGTTGTCCCATGAGTTTATTTCTTATTTCCAATATGAATTTAATACACAATATTTATTGTATAAAGTAATATTTATTTAATAAAATAAGAATCCATTTACTCTATGACCCTTTTCCATCTCTCAGGCTGGATCATTAAACCTTATTTCCAAAATTGTTGTGTTTTGGACAAGAAATAATCCTTGAGGGCGCTTTTAATTCATTGATGGATTTAAAACCCTTTTCGCATATATATTTTGTTAAGGACAGAGAAAAATAATAATCAAATGGACCGAGATTTGGGGGGTATGCAGGATGCGGTAAAACATCCCATCAAAACTGTAAGGTCTTTTCTCTCTTACGACTAATGCAATATGTGGTCTCGCGTTGTCATGGAATACAACACCTCATAGGTTCATTAATTCTGAAGTTTTTTTTCAATGGCAGCTTTTAGTTGATCCAGTTGTTGATAGTATTTCTTGGAATTTATTGTTTCATCTTGAGGAAAAAGCTCGTAGAAAATTCGTCTTTCTATTCGCACCAAATGGACAAAAAAACCTTTTTTGGAGTGCAGTCCTCGTTTTACGATTGTTGACATTCTAATATCCAGCACCAAGTGACACAAACGGCTAGTAGATAAGCCTACATGTTTTCACAAGTACAGCCAGATAAAGGGATTCATAGCGCGAGGTAAAAGAAACTTTTAGGATACCCTAATACCATTGCCATTCTATACACAGTGTAATAATTATATTAGATGCAAGATAAACCATGCTCTAGTCGTTATATCATTAAATATATAATTATTATAAAAATGGACAGCAATATTTGAATCAGAAACTCAAATTTTGAGTTCCTATTTTATTCTGCTATATAAAATTTTTTTAAACCTTCATCAATGATATCATAAGAATTTTTTAAACTTTCATCAATGATATCAACGATTGCGAAATGGAGTTCGTATTTGTTTGTTTCTGCAGTTTCCAATCAAGGAAAGGGCTCAAGCCATATTTAGTAACATCATCCGTTTGAAAGTTTCTTTCAAAATTAAACGATGCTTCGCGTGTCAGTCATGAAATTACTGACGTGACTAGTCTACGCGTGAATATGATAATACTTGCAGATACTTCCTGCGTGAGTCGTGAAATGAGAGGGAAGAAAAACTACTTTAGTTACTCACGTACTATGTTCAGTTCCAGTAATGGTTCCTGAAAAGGCAGATCTTATTCAACAGTTCCTTTAATTTATTCTGTTTCTTTTGCCGTTTCCTCAAAAATGTAAATTTTAATGCTCCTGCTAGAGAGAGTAAAGAATAAAGGATTTTTAAAATTATATCACACTGAATCATAAACCAAAATTGATCTTCTAAATTTATGCAAATATTTATGCATCGAAGTATTTATGCATCATGCAATGGAGGATAACTTATATAGAATTATTCTATGGATTTAGGGAATAAGGCAGTTTATAACCAAGCAAACTGGGTGATGTAGTAATAAAAAATGTTAATTATTGTTGAATATTGAAATTATTATTTTCGAATATTATTTTTGTTCATTATTATTGCTGTTAAGTATTATTATTATTACTGTTATTATCGTTATTATTTTCGTTGATTATAATTATTATTGCTATTATAGTTATTATTATTGTTTGAATGTTGAAAAAGATTTAAATATCACGACAAAAATATAATACATAAAACTGGTAATTTAAAAAGATAAATTTTAGCAAATATGCCAAATTAAAAAAAATATTATACGACTATTATTTTAGTATTATTAAAAAAATCAATAAATCAATCAATGTAAATTTAAAAAAATGAATACTCAAAAGTGAAATTCACTTTTGCGCAATAAATTTTCAACATTTATCACAAATCCCCTCTCACACACACCTAAATTCAGCTTAACGTTTAGTTATTGAAAATTCAAGTACTAAAAATAAAAAAAGCTGTTCTGAAGTACACATTCACACATTCTAAAATAAAAATGTATAAAATGGGATAGATGTAGATGAAACGATCTGGTCTGTAGATTACTAACACATGCATTTTTGTCTTTATTATCATTGTACCGAGATCGGGGTTCCTGTAGATTGAGACGTTTACGACAAACCCAAGACGTTTATTCATCGAAATCTCTAGGCGATAGAGGAAATTACAGCAAGTATGAGACACAATAACTCAGTTTCAATTCAGCTAATACATCAAGAAACAGCTTTCTAACATAGATGTCTCTAATATCTCAGACAGATAACAGCTTCTGTGCACTCGACAGAAGCTGTTATCGCTTCAAGTCTCCACTTCACTGCTCTCTAACCATCGTGGTCAATGGGGTGGTGGTATTTATACCTGACTTGGCGTGAAAATCTGACTTTCGCCTGGGTTATGGAATGCTCTATGCTATTTCACTTGATAATGGTCCCAGAGTTTAGGTGATGAAATTTTTCAGAAGTATCTATTTTTCGCCAAATCTCGTCAAGTAGCAAAGAATCTCGCGAAATGGTCGTCAAATCACTGGAAATGCCGTTTTCACTCTAAATACACCTAAGTTACTCGATTTTCGTACTGAAATACTCATCTGAGTATTTCAGATCTATCTATTTAAAGATAAATACAAATATTTACAAAGTTTATAACATTATTGAATACTTTGCTTTAAGAATCATGAAATACTTGATTGAAAAATAAAAGGTCGTAAAGTCAAGCCCAAATTTGGTCACATTTGGGCCCATATTTGGTGACCTCGGAAGATAAACACGCTCTTCGCTCGCCATAACACTTGGCGCTATAAAATCGTTCGTTTTTCCGCAGACATACTGGTGGGAAGTTTTGTAATGGTATCTTAATTAGCCAGTAACAGCCACTAAACATTGACGTTTCCTTTTTCCAGTGAATATGCTGGGCGACTGCAAATTGTAAGGTTGCCAGTTCGATCCTTGGCGGAATTCAATCTCCCCATTGGCGCGACATTACACTTCAAATCATCAAAAGCATGCCCTTCTTTTATGTATTTGAAAGGAAAAGAGATATAATAGTTTAAAAAGAAATGTGAATAATAAAAAATCCCCTACATAGCTTTTCACTTAGCTACCATAGATATAGATAGGAAATTGGAAGATACTATAAAAAACTCTTGTAAACAGCACGAGAGTGTTTAACTTAAACGAGGGCTTAGATCTGAAATAAATGTAAAACGATAAAAATAACGACTTTCTTACATTTTACAATGTCTGGTTTATTGGTGCATTTAAGCGGAAAACTACTGATGGTGTGTAAATCTTTGCCGAACAACAGTTAACAAACGTCATTTTAGTTTTTCATTAACTTCAATTGGTGTTTACAGAATATATTTTTCTTCTTCGTGAATTAATGATATCGGTTCATCAGTTGGTTATACAATCCTTCCTTTGTTTTATTTTTCTATTTCTCTTGACTATTTTTTTTGAAAGAATCAATAAAAAAAATTTCTGCTTTTATCTTTAAACACAGTAAAGCGAAAATGGCAGCAAAGAAATTGAGAGTGGCAGTTCAATCCTTATATGGTAAATACACTGATGGAAAAAAATCCCAACACCAAGAAAAAATTATTGTACAGTAATGAAATTTTAGGAATACATTTGTCTAGGTAAAATATTTAATTCATTAAAGTTTCAAGATCACAGGTATTGCCATTTGCGAGAAGAGCCATTTCAAATGTGAAATGTTGCTACATTAGTAACCGGTATAACCGACAGAATTTTGATTGCAAGCATGCAAACATGCATGCATTGTGTCGTACTGGTGTCGGATATCAGTTTATGGGATGGAGTTCCATGCCTGTTGCAGTTGGGCGGTCAATGCAGGGACGGTTAATGCTGGTTGTGGATGGAGCTGGAGTTGTCGTCCAATGATGTCCTATACGTGCTCGATTGGAGAAAGATCTGGTGATCTAGCAGGACAAGGCAACATGTCGACACTCTGTAGAGCATGTTGGATTACAACAGCGGTATGAGGGCGAGCGTTATCCTGTTGGAAAACCCCCCTTGAATGCTGTTCTTGAATGGCAGCACAACAGGTTGTATCACTAGACTGACGTACAAATTTGCAGTCAAGGTGAATGGGACAACCACGAGAGTGCTCCTGCTGTCATACGAAATTGCTCCCCAAACCATAACTCCTGGAGTAGGCCCTGTGTGTCTAGGCAGCAGACAGGTCACTAGCAGGCGTTCACCTGGCCTCCTAACCAACAAACGGCCATCATTGCGACCAAGGCAGAACCGGCTTTCATCAGAAAACACAACAGCTCTAGCTTGACATCACTCACGTCGCAAACGGCAGTGGTTTGGAGTCAGTGGAATGCACTTTACAGGGAGTCTGGCTCGCAGCTGTCCTTCAAGTAACCGATTTGTAACAGTTCGGTCTGTCACTGTGGTGCCAACTGCTGCTCGAATTTCAGCTGCAGACGCAGTACGATTAGCCACAGCCATACGCCTAATACGTTGGTCTTCCCTCTCAGTAGTACCACGTGGCCGCTCAGAACCCTGGTCTTCTTGAGGCAGTACCTTCCTTTGACCACTGGCGCCAATATTCATGCACAGTGGATACATTCCTGCCAAGTCTTTCAGCAATATCGGGGAAAGAAAACCCACCTTCTCGTAGCCCTACAGCACGACCTTGTTCAAACTCAGTGAGCTGTTGATAATATGCTTCTTCGTCTTCTCAGAGGCATCCTTTACTAACATTAACCCACTACGTCAAACCTCAACTGTAAATAACGATCACGAACCTTATTTAAAGCAAACCTCATTTGCATGTTCATAGTGTCGCTACTAGCGCCCCAGTTACGCGCGTAGCTTGAAATTTGAGTCGACGTCATCTTTCAGATGTATGAACACGTCTACCAAGTTTCGTTTATCTCGCACAGCTCCTTCCTAGTGTTGGGATTTTTTTTCCATCAGTGTATTAAACTATTATTGCTTTTTCAAAGAACAAAACGCTTTAGCATATTGAAATTAGAGGCGTTAGAAAGATATTTTATACAGCATTTTAGATGTTATAAACAAATGAACAATAGCAAATTTTGGCTGTATTTTTGCATTTTAACTCGCATTTCAGTTTTTTCTTCAGATTAATTTCTCTGTCGTTTTAGGTTTTATCATCCAGCACATCGTAGGATTTCAACTTTTTTTAAAAGTACCTTTTACATAGCTGTGTATTTTTGGTAAAAATATCACAATGAATTAAAATTTAGGCCCTTAGATTTATGTACGAATTCACAAATTTTAACTTAAAAAATATTTGTGTAGGAAGTAGAAATAATAACGATAATAAAATCAAAATGTTTGACTATTTATCTGCTGGTCTTGTCCAGAAGATTTTGCTGCCCTTCAGAGCTTTCAAATCTTTGCCCTTATCTATAATGAAGAACGTTTTTCAATATTTCATTCCATTTAAAAAACATAGAAATACTTCCCGCTTAAAAAATTACTTCTTACATTTCTTTTTTTATATGGATTTATAATTTTTTTAATTAAAATTAGCAAAAGGTATTTTTTTCATGGAAAAAAAACTTTAATTATTTTATAAAATCTATTTGTAATAGATTGAATTTACAAAAGTTAGATTAGAATTTATAGATAGATTTATAAAATCTATTACAAAAATTCTGTTCGCAATAATTTTCTTAAATAATTATAGCAAATTAGTTATGAATTATATATCATTAAAGCATTATTTTGATTTACCTGAACTATTTGTAGTTTAGAATGTTTTATCTTGATTCTTTTAATTTTTCAAGCGTTATACTGATTATGAAATAGTTGAGATTTTTTAATTGTAATTTTTGTGTTACTTTTTACTGTCTAACTCTTCAAACTCTCTTTCCGCTAACCAGTTCTGATTTAACCTACAATGAGATTCATTAACAAAATGAAAGAAATGTTTTAAAGAAATTATAGCTATAATTGTTTGAAAAATAACTATAAAAAGGACCAATGGGCTTTTTTAAATCGAATTTCAATATCTTTTTAAGAGCCAACAGCAAAATTTAAGGTTTTGGAAAAGTTATCTTTATAATCAAACAGATTAAATAAATGTAAGAATACGCTTTTAAATAAATTACATCTATCATTTACCTATTTGCAAAACTTTACCTCATTGCTATTATTATTATTATCATTCATGATCTAACCGGTGATATGCCATGGTGAATGCCTCACATTTTCAAAAATCACAACCCGGGTTCGGAAAGATATCTGTTATTTTTGGAGGATGCCCTCGAGCATGAATGCTATGCGGGAAGTCGCTCTGGAGTGTTTTTAGTTGGGGTTGGCAACAGGCGCGATCAGACAGCTCACGCTAGATTTCGAAGTGGACACACTAGTGTAAAACGTCACGTGACGGGTCACAAAGCTTTTTCCATATGCCGAAAATGCAATACAACTCAAGCTGCTCCTGCCCACATTTTGGCTTGCACCGATTTCAATAAAGGCCAGCTGTTCTCGGTTCTTGAGGCAGTGTTGCATTGTTTGAAGTGTTTGAACTCATGGACCTAGTTTGGTGTTACTATCAACCAGGTGGGATAAGCCACAACAACATTAATCTCATTAGGTCTAATTAAACACTTTGTAAGATTTTAATTACATAATATAAATATCTCTTGGAAAAAATGTAAGAAACTAACTGCTGAATTTATTATATTGAATTCTACATTTCACAATGTTCTTATTGTATTAAGCGGAAAACGCGAAAGGCGATTTATTTTCTTTTTATTTAATTTCCTTGAAATCAATATGTTATTCATTTTGGCAACCTACTGAAATGTGTTGATCTTGAACGATAAGAGAATATAACTTCAGACAATTCGTTTATTTACAGTCATATATTTATATAAGAAGAACTTATTTTAATTTAGGTTAAAATATTTGATATTAACACCATTTTGAAGTTTATTATATCTACACAACAATTGAAAGCTGAAGGTTTATCGTTAAAAAAGTTCTCCATCAATCCGGTGAAATAACAAGATAAAACTATTAACAAGCTGGTTAGTTCACACGGCTACTCTAAATTGGAGTATAATTCACCAGTTCGCAATCCAAGAAGTTTCTCCTTCTCCTTGTCTTTCAAACAAAAAAAAAAGCCCCCACATTTTATCTCTGTCCAATCTCTGCCTCACATTTCTTACTGGTACATTTGAGCTCAGGATTAACACAATTAGAATACTTTCTCCATTCTATTTATAAGAAAAAGTAAAAACTGCTTTCCAAGAAACGCAAAATCTCCATGGTTCGCAAATAAAATTAACGGCATTTTCTATTATCAATTTTTTTCCCAAATCATCAGTAGAATCACGTGATTGAAAAAGGAAGCGTAAGTATAGATTTTGGTATATTAAAAATAAAGTACACCAAGATGAACCCATCAGTCTAACATTTTGCAGAACATTAACTGTAGATTGTTCAACCAGAAGGGCGACTAATTGTTTGCAAAGTCAGAAGATTGGATTGTTGAGTGTGATTGGAAGTGCTCATGTGATTGATGAAAGTTACGATGACATCCTTCAGACTGCCTTGAACACATTCAAGGCACACTAAATTAATCATGGGCTCCATTTGTAC
>JAPMOQ010020268.1:842201-862622 GCA_026543055.1 Argiope trifasciata | reverse complement strand
TTTTATAAACTTTGCTTGAAATCGTCTTTAGTTCTATCTCAGAATTACAAAATATTTATATATGTCTTATGTTTAAAACCTAGAATCTACTAATGTGCCTATATCTGCTGAACGAATTCCAGATAATTCAAAAGATAATAAATCAAAGTGGCTTTAAAATTGTATACATTCTGACAATAAAAATATTAAGACCTATAAAAGGGAGGGGGTGTAAATGATCCATTTTAGCAGCAATGGAACGATAAATTTCTAATATTTTGGCTATTCATTCATTTACATAAAAAATATTATCAATTTTTCCTACCTCATTATATTTAACTTTTACTGTTTTACATTTTTGTATGCATAGTATTGAGGAAATATGATAATAACTAAAAAGATTCGTTTTAGAGAATTAGTACTTTTAAGATGCTGTAAGAAGATGGTAATAGAAAACTCAAAAATTTAAGTAAGAAAAAAAAAATATTGTAGGTAATTCAGCTGAAAAATATAAAAATATTGGATGCACTTTTTTATTAACTTCTATTTTGAAGCAAATCATTTTTTTTCTTTTAAAATCTGTAACAAAATGGCACATTTTCATATTTTTAATGAGTTTTGGTTTTATTTTATTGAAAATTGCTTCAAATGTCTCTTTCAACAGCGTAAAAGTATTTTTGAAAATATATTTTTAATTCTATTTTTTTAAAAGTGTATATTACTCGTTTCTTTGCTAATTCCGCAGGCTAAAATCTTTTAAAAATAAGTGAATTTATAAATTTTATTTTACGAAACAATTTCTATTTCTCTCTAAAATATATAAACATTCATTTTAATATTTCTTTAAAGCCAAATGTGAATTTCAACTCTTCTGGCAAAACAAATATGAATTTTAGAGAAAGACTTTTCTGCTTGTTATAGCCATTTCTACTACTAACAAAGAGAAATACGTCTGTATTGGCAGTCTACCATCCAGACTGCTTTATCTAGGCTGTCACACAATATATTTATACCTCAGAGAGTATGAAAATCCCCCTCTAAGGGATTTTATTGAAAGTTTATTCAGGATTTTATTTATTTAAAAACGAAGTATAATTTTGAGTATAATCATGAACATCGAATCATCTAAGTTAATCTCATCCAGTTAATGATGTGTTATTACGAAATCATGGCTCTGAATAATACAACTTAAACATTAATACAACCATATTAACAATTATTACTAGCTTACTGCTTTATTACCGCCGGGGTCCTTTCATAGGGGAAGCACGTTTTTCTTGTGATCTGGGAGTCCTGGGTTCGAGTCTTGGTTTAGTTTTATTTAGTTATATTAACGTCTCCCGTTTTAAGCAGTACTGGGACTATTTTAGGACGGACCTCGTAATTTTGAACAGCGATCAGATGACGAGGATGACATTTGAGATGGCACACCCACTTCAAATTTCCATACCACATCAGTGATAGGAAATTTGACCCTGATGGATTTCACGTGAACCAGGCCCGCTTACATGGCAGTTTTTCGGTGGATTCGGGCTCCGAATCTGCAACCCTCCGGTTTCGAAGCTGAGACTTTACCACCAGACTACTGCTGCCTGTGATAGAATTTGTTCTCTATGAAGTCTCGGTTCGATCCTGGTTGTTCTTCTGTTCAATCTGTGAGATGTGTGAATGTTCCGCTCTGTAAAATATGATTGTGCAATTGAATGGGTGATGCTTGGGTGACAAAGTCGTAATCTTGACCCTACTAAAACAAGAGACGCACCCTATCGGCTCAAATCGATGTACAGTGGGCTTGTCCAGGCCTTTAGAAACAACAATAATCTTATTTGTTAAGCAAATATTTTTTTATGTCTTTATCTTGGTTTGGGACATAATTCCTCTCGGTATGTTTTTTTGCATGGTTGTTCTATCGCTTTATATTTGCTACAAATAATTCCGTATCAAAAAAAAAATGAAAATAGCTTGCTTTTACGTGCTTTTACAAGACAACCGTGGCAACACATGACCAGAGAGTATTCTAAAACACCTTATTTAAACTTTCCCGCCGCAATGCATTTTCATAATAATATCTATCTAAAAAAATATATTATGTGCTTTAAAAATGATTGTCGACAAAACATCTCGGGCCCATTTTGTGATTCCATAATCTCTGTGCAATTAAGCCTGAAAATTATCTTAACAATTAATGGACAATCATCAAAAAGAATCATTTTTAAATTTCAGTTTAAGAAATATGAACAATTCCATTAATTATAACCATTTTAAAGCTGATGCCTGACAATTAATAAATTTAACTTCCAAAGCAGCATGTATTCTTATATCATGCCTCGATTATTAATTCGTATATTATTACTATTGCAGTAACATTACATGAAATTTATTTTTACTATACAATAAACAGTATTCATATGCAAAATTGAAATTTTCTTTTTTAATTATAATATTGTTTCAAAAATAACTTTCATCTATTTTAATTCCATTATTTTTTTCTAAGATTTATCCGAATTATAATTTTTAATGCCTTGCATGATTTGAATTTAAATTAAATTAAAGCTTCTGTCTTTCGAAGTTTGCAAGTAACATTAATTCATATATTCACAAGACAAAAATACAGATTTTTAACACGCATCGCATACATTTCTTTGTTTATACTATACTTTTTTGTGACATAGGTAGCATTATTTGTTAAATGACAGTTTATTGTGTAAAATTTGAGTAAAATGAAAAGAATATGACGAATTTCTTGAGAAATAGATGACAACGAAAATAAATTATTAACCCTCTGACTGCCCAATTTGTGGAAATCGCTTCGAAAATTGTGTGTGTTTTTGTTGCATATTTTAAGATGATATATATATTGGAGAAATAAAAAATTCATTTTTTTCTTCCCAGAAAATATTTTTATATAGACTTTTATCATGAGAAACTAAGTTGGTTGAAAAACCAATTTCAAATGTTCACCAAATTTTTTTTAAATAAATTTTAGTTGAATTACAGTTAATTTTTATGTATTGTTTAATATAAAAAAATAAAATCTATAGAATATCAAAAGGAGGAGGGGGAATATTCTTCAAATCAATTTTGTACCACTATCTAACGCTTTGCAAATTTATCGCGTCATTTTATAGAGTCTATTGAGAAGCAGTTCGAAAAATCTATATCACTACCACTATCGCTTTTAAAACCAAAATCGCTTTCGGAATCTGATAAGTCAGAAGGAAAATACTTTCTGTCAATGGCTGAATGATTTCTAGCAGCCATTTCTGTAAGAACAAAGTGAAATGTCAGTGGTGGTATTACATCTGCCTTTAAATACCGTTATTAAGTGGAAAACTGAATTGCGGCAACACCGGCATCTGTTGGCCAAAAAGTAAACTAAATATCTAATACAGTGTATAATTTATTTTAATGGTTAAGTGGGGAAAAATGGGACGCGCTCCTCAATAAAGGAATAAAAACACATCCCTGCGGAAATCGCGGGATGAACAGAATGTGCTACAATTGAGTTGTCTCCGTGGAAATCGTGGTATGATCAGCCAGAGGGTTAAGATTATATATAAGAATTGGCAAAATTCTTTTGATCATAATCATCTTCTAACATACAGAAGTAATGATTATCATTTAATTTGTATAACATAATTAAAAATAAAACATTTTAAAGATGATTTTTGGCAATCAATAAGTTTGCATGCTCAAAAACTTCGAAAACGCAAGGAAGAAAACGCACTTTTTTATAGAAGTTATTTAAATTTTTAAAAACAGTCCAGTTCTCCTGCCCCTCCTCCTGATAAAAAAGGCACCTTCAATAAAGAAAAAATGTGAAATGATCAATCGGAAACAGGTGTTGTTGAGAGATTATATGTAGATTTGGGAATTTAACATTTATAAAAATCAAATATCGGAGGCATGAGAAGAAACTGTTTTGAGAAAAGTTTTTAAAAAACCCTACTGAGATGAATCTATTCTGTATAAAAGAAATATTTACTTAGGTATTAGATTCCTCACATATAAATTTATTTTTCATAACTTCTATTGAAATGTTCTCTGGAAATATCAAATGCTCCTCTGATTCAAAGCGTCAGTGTCGAATAAACTTGACAGGGGAAAAAATCTGTGCATTTTCGCAACTTCTCTCTGAAAAGGAATTCTTATTTCTCCCGTATCCTCTCCTCCTTGTAGAAAAGCTGTCATCACATGACAAAGGAAAAAAAGTGTTAAGAGTTCTTTCGACTTTTCAGCATTTTTTTTCCTTTAATTTCTGATGCATGCGTTTCAACCATGTATTTAAAAAAAGTGTATGCTTTAACGTCTTACAGTTTATAAAACTTTAGAAAATTAATCAATTTTGAACTGAAAACTGAAAAATGAATCCATTTTTTTTTTCTAGTTCGTAATAGATTCCTTGCTATAATTTTTTAGTCAATGAAAAAAGAATATCGTTTAAGATTTCGCTAAAAATATTTCTTTGAATGTTTTTGCCAAAATTATTTATGATCTTTGCAATTTCAGATTTAAAAGGGTAGCCTGTAATTTTTTTGCAGCAATCCTGGTTTGAAAAAAAGATTTTTTTTTGGAATGTAGAATGCATTTCAAAAACATCATACCGCTTTAAAATTTGAAATTGTTTTGTAGGATTACAGAACGTTAACAAATCCAAAGCTTATTGTAATAGTATAAGCAAAATACATTTATTTTTCTATAATTCTAATTTTTTGGATTAAAAAAATTTGAATGTTGTGGAAGTTTAAATATGAGAACGAATTTCTGCAGATTTTGGTTGGCCTACCCGTTTAAACATATCCAATAATACATCCTTTATGATATTAAATACAATTCTTGAATACACGCTATAACTGTCAAAATCAGGAATATATTTAAAAAAATTAAATTTAAAAAAGACGATGCTAATATTTTACTTATAACGTTTTTGATGAATCTCCCTAAAAGGTTTTTTTTTGTTTATATTATGTGTTTACCAATATACTTGAGCATACAAATTGTATTTTAGTAGGTTATAAAAAATTTAAGCATTTCCATTTTTTACTCATAAAAGATTTTGTATTAAGATGTATTGGATGCATATTTCCCGATAGTTAAATAAATGGATAGAAAAAAGCAACAATAGTACATCTAACTACTTTTATTACTTTATGCGAAAATAATACGTTTTTTTTTCATTATAAAAGAAAATATGGTCACTTGAGAACGGAAAATAATCAAACGTCGTTTGTCGATAAATAAGTAAACAGAGTCATGGCTATAGCAGAAAATTTTGAGTGAAAATAAAGCTGATTGAATTATTCAACAGAGAATTTTTTTATTATATATTGACTGAGTGACAAGCGATATATAATTTTTGTGTCAGAAAATTTGATTCTAAAATAAAAGAAACATTCTTTTTTTAAATATTTAAATCGATTTTTATTCACCAAAGTTTCAGAAATTATTTATTTTGGGTAAAAAAAATGAGATCTTGACATCCGTGAGTTTTTGATAATTTGTGTTCTATGCAATAATTTGTTTACCTGATTTATATACCTGAATTTTATTTGTATTTTTATAGATACGTTATTTAATATTTTAGAAATATAATATTATTATATTTTAGAAAAGAAGGTGTAAATTTTTACACTTCTATTAAAATCTGGATGATTTGAAGGTCAAAAGAAAGATAATCAAATGAATTAACTTATCACCTATTCAATCTCATCGAATAATATTTTTTGCATATTTTAATCTTAATATTTACTGTAATTCAACTACAATATTATTAGTCTTTTACACTTTTCAAGTAACTTGCTATGTAATTGTATAAACCGAGAGAACGCTTATATCGTGATGAATCACATACATGGTTTTCCACTTAAACAGGAAATGTATGGCAATCGACCAAAAACATTGAATACCCCGAAACAGTGTTAAAGGCTGGAGCTTAAACGAGGTATTTAAAATTGAAATAAATGTAAATCATTGAAAATAGAAATTGTGTATCTTCAATTGTTCTTGGTTCAGTGTTATAGTTAAATAGAAAAGTGTACCTTGTTCGCAAACTTACACTGAACAACAGTAAACAAAGGTCCATTTTCATTGCTTTCAGTACCTATCTTTTGGACATTTCTTTTCTCCACAAAAATTAAATATAGAATTTTCACAAATTAATAAACAACTTCTCTATTGTTCTATTATTTTCTGCAGATCTTGTTTTGAATAATGCTCTAGTACTTATTGTTTCTTGATCAAAATAATATGAAGTTTATAAATAGCTTTTAAGTTGATAAGGGTTGATTTCTTTTGGGAAACCATAGGTTGATATTTTTGGTTTGGTAAGTATTGAACTTAAAATAAATAATAACGATAAATTTAAAAATATTTAGAGGAGTTATTAATATATAATATATGATATTTTATGAAATCTCGTATATTATATACTAGGTTTGGCAAGGTTTTCCGTTTTTAGCAGACTGGATACCATATACCACTCTGCTTGAAGAATTTGTTCAGGGGCGTTTCGGCCGTCAACAGTGGAGAGTCTGTACGTTGCCTGCCATCAACTACTATTACATATTTGATGGCAAAAAGTATTTGTTCAATATTACCTCCGAGTTTTATTTGTACCGAAACGCCCTATGCATTTCTTGATACTTCCAGTCAGTCTTCGAAGATTTTACACTGCTCGACCCTCTCACGTACTTTTTTTTCGTGAAAGAAGTAAACTACTCCTTCATGAGTCGGAATTGCGGGATGTGAATATTCAAACAGTTGATTTTATCATTCCCTCCTTGAGATGTTCCTCATTTTTATTTTTTAAACCCTTTTCAAGGGTTTGATAAGATGATGAGAGCCCCCGTTATTTTTTCAAAGACCTTTTGGTTCTCTTCGCTGTTAGTAAGCAGCATTTTTGCCTACTTTTACAGATGGTTCAAAGTCAAATGATCATGTTGGTTGTAATATCGTTTTTGGCACGCAAATTATGACCTACAATCTGCCCTTATTGTTTTCGGTTTTATCTGCCGAGCTATTGGCAATACTTTATGGCCTTCAAAACATATCCCTCTGCTCTGATAGCAAATTCTGTTTATATACTGATAGTATGAGTTCTTCAAAAACACTTTCAAAGTTTCATTCGCATTCATCCCTTTGTTCTGGAAATCCTGGTCCTTTTAAAAAGCCTACAAAATAGAGACTTAAAAATTCTTTTTTGTTGGATTCCGAGTCATGTAGGAATCATGGGAAATGGGCAGGCAGACAACGCTGCATAAACCACATCTTTGCCTTTAGTGTGAGGAACACCATATTGTGATGCTAAAAAATCATTTGCACATCATTTGTACATTCAGTGGCAGGAGTCATGGGACCATAAAACTAGTAACAAACTCCACTCCATAAAATCAGTAATTTCATTTTGGCCTTGTCATTCAATGCGGGAGCTGGATGTCAAATTGAACCGACTCAGCATTGGTCATACTCGCTTGACCCACAAATATCTTTTATTCGGCGATCGAGCTAATTTGTACTCAAAATGCCAGATGATTTTAACAATTCGCCATGTTTGTATTGAATGTACCGATTTTAATTTCTATCTTTTCCAATTTTTTAACTCCTTGTCCCTGGACATGTGTATACTTTTGGGGAAAGACCCTCACAAAAAAGTTTTTAAGTTTTTAAAAGCAATTGGTATTTATCAACTTATCCAAAACTTTTCTGACCAATTGTCATTGTTTCTATGGTTTTATCATGGAATTTTTTACATCGTTGGTATTTGTATTTTTTTTGTATTATCATATAATGTTTGTCTTTTTGCTCAACCATATGTATGGCGCAATATCACCTTTTCGGGCTCTTGTGCCAATAAAACTAACCAACCAACCAACCATCAATTCTAGTTGTTTCTTTACTTATTTAAAAGTGTATATATTTCGCATTAGATTTTATACTTTTCTTGAGAATTGCCACAGTCTTGAGTGTTTAACGTTTGTTAGCAATTTTATTTTTATGAAATAAATGTGAGAGATTAAAAACGATTCCTTTCTGCATGAGATACAAAATAATTAAATGATATTAATTTTATAAAAATTTATTATTATAAGAAGAAATATTAATTTAAAAATATCTTTAACTATTTATGTCAAGGTCTTGATTAACCATTATAAAATACTGATCATTATCTGCTCGATTTGTATAATATTTGAGAGCAGGAAAACATCGTCAATATCATAAAAATTCTATAACAACGTTGAGGAGTATTTGGTATCGGCAGTAATGTTTATTCTGTACCTCTAAAAAACTTCATTCACAGTACGGTCTCTACATTTTTGTTAATATTTCCTGCCTTTTATGTGACACTTTATAGGTCACTTCTGTAATAACACCTTCTGTAATAACATCCTGCATTTTTTTCCAATACAAATTTAACAAATTTTATAATTCTGTAAATGAGCTTTAAAAAAAGGATATATTCTGAAAACGATGGAATATTATTATTATAATATTGTCATAAATTAATTCTATGACAGCAGTAAATAAGTTACAAATTTACACATTTCGTAAAAAATCTTTTTATTTAGACATTTTTTAAAATTAACAGCAGAAATATTCTTGGATTGCTTTTATTTTTACAATAGATTGCACCAATATGAATGATACATATTAATGCTCCTTTTTTAACCAGGCTTTATTATGTACTCTTTTGGCGTTGATCAATTTTGTCAAACTTAAGCCCAATTCCGACGGCCTTACAGATTTCGTCATCAATCTGCCATCTGACCCATTGTTGGGCCATCCCTGCCTGTATCCGCTATCGGGAGCTTCCCATAAACTGTTTTTAAAGAGAACAGTCATCAATTATCCGCAAAAGAGGGGAAAGAGCACAAGGTATTCCTGGCTGAAAGTGGGCATAGATTATCGGAGCAGGGATTTATGGTACAAATAATGTGCAGCCAATCGAAAGCATTGCCTTTTAAAAATAATTTTTCGATACAAAAACATAAGTTAATTACAAAAAATATTATAAATACCTTTATCTTGATTTGAATTTTAATACTGTCATTAAAAACAACAAAATGTCTATTTCTGATTAAATCATTAGTGTAACGTTACCCTTTCCCATTCTTGATAAGTGACATTTCCAGCCAGCTGTACCTGTTAAAACCCTCGATGGTTAAATGCCTCCAGATTATCAGATGGGGAATCTTGTCACCCATCTGGTTGCCGCATTTAGTCATTAAGGATGTCCAGTTGAAGTACCCTTCGCGTTGATAGTTTAAGAGAAACTTACTGCAACTTCAATGATCTGGATGTGAAACAATCTTTTGCCAAATGTTTCACATTGTGAAGGGACTATCATTAACACATGTTCCAGAATGGTCAATTACAAGTATGCATCATTAACGGACTTTCCCATTATCATCTAGTAACACGGATGGTGGGGTATTTTGTTGATTAACTATTGGGTGATCGAGAGCTTTAGTAGACCAATGTGAAATAACAGGTGGAGTTTGGGCAGAGATAAAATGCTGGGTTTTTTGAATGAGAAGAAGAGAGAGACTTCTTGGATTGAGGAATAGCCATATTAACTAACAACCTGTTAGTTTTCTAGTGATGTTGTTTCTCCGAATTGAAGGAAAACCTTTTTCAAAATAAACCTTCAACCTTCGACTGTTGTGTAAGTATCATCAACTTCTAAGTAGTATAAATAGAAAACATTTTAACCTAGATTAGAACAATTTGTTCATATGTACATATATGGCTGTAAAGAAAAAAATTATCTGAAATTATACTCTCTTATTTGATCACTCGTTATCAAGACATTACAGAACTAAGGCTGAGTTACAAGAACAGAAATTCGCCTGAAGCTGAATGTTCCGTCAAAGCTTCTGGATATTAAGTTCCTTAGTTGTTTTAATATTGTGATTCTTTGTATATCATTCATTTATTATTCCTATAGATGCACTTAATGACTTAGCAATTTATTGTTGGATCGAGAGATTCTTGTTAATTCCGATTCCACTTTAGAAATACGTGCTATTTCGGGTCTGCGTATGGAGTCTTCTCCCCTTGTAGAATCAATGATTTCCTGGATTGCTTGTGATTAATGATGTTACTTATTTTGCAATTATAAATTTTTATGTTATGCATTTCACAACATTTTTGGATTATGGAATAAGAATATTTCTCTTACAAAAGCATATAAACATATAAATGCACTTTTTTTACTATACTGATTTGTTTTGATTTAGTTGTTGATCGATCTGTTGTGACAGATCTCATTTCAACGAATAAACTTTTCCAGAAGGTTTTATTCCAAAAAATTTACTTTAAAAATTCTATATCAGAATAGTTTTAAAAATATTTATATATTCTCCCATTTGGCACTTCTTCAACATAATTTTTTTGAGTATACAGAGCTATCATCATTTGAAATGAAAGAATATTTTTTGTTAAAAGAAATAAACTCTGACTATCTGTTTTAATAGCAGTAAGGTCATGTCAAATATTTCACATCTATTGCCAAGAATATCATTGCTTGAAATTACTCACATTGATCCTTCTTTTTTAAAACTCCTTTTAGTCTTAATTCATGTTTTTCCCTCTTTTTAGAGGTAAATAACCTCACTATAATCACACGAACCGTAACCGTCGCTTTATGATAGGAATTATTTAAACTACAAAATTCCTTAAAAATCGTTATGAAAAAGAGCAAGAACTGTCTTTAAGGGTTAATTAAACTTCAACAGCCGCAAGCTTAACAAAAATGATTATCTGCGCACAAAAAAAAATGAGAGAAAAATTAGTATTAATTATTTGCTCTTAAGCAATTTTCTAGTTTAATTTTACTACTATTAAGCATTCCAGCAATTCTTGAGAATCATTATGTAAATAATAGCCAAATATTTAATCATATATTGGAAATTTCTTTGCTATAAAATAAAAATATAGCAAAGATTTTCAAAAATGTAACAAATAACTAAATGCTTTTGGACAACAAAAATATGTGTCATAACCTTTCTACTGGTAAGGAACATATTTTGTTTGCCTGAAACAATTTTGAACTTTCCCTGAAATCATTGGCATAGTTGTAATTTAATAATGCCATGTAAAATTGATGGGACGAATATAATAAATTGTTACTGCAGTGTTTTAAATTACCATAATACGTCTGATGTCTTAGAACTCTATCAAGGTAGGTAATCTGTCTTTGATTTGGTTATAAATTTGAACATCTTTGATTTGTTTGGAGAGTTTGAGCTCATTCATTGGTTTGATTGTTCGTTTTGTTCCTGAAGCTATATACTGAGTTAAGTCATTTTGTCAGATTTTTTGTTCTCAGCACCATCACTTATAAGATTTTGACTAGAAATTCTGCTCATTATTTGGGGAACTGCTGTTTGGTATTTCCTTTTGCTTGAAGAAAACAAATAATATTAAGTAGAATTCATGATAAATTTTTTCATAAAAAAAGAGCAGTGATTGCTACTGACATTAGCAGTCGCTTATTATATGATCTCAACTTCTTCCACTTCTTTGACTGTTCAATAGGAAATCGGATGCGAAAAATGCATCTTTGGTATTAAAAGAACCGTATTATTGAATTACTAGTTTAGAAGTCTACTCTTTGCTTATATTGCTTACATTAGTCTATTTTCATTTGATAGAGTTCTAAGACATCAGATGTATTATGGTAATTTAAAACACAGCAGTAACAATTTATAATATTTGTTTCATTATTTTTACATGATGTTTTTATATTGAAACTATTCCAATGATTTCATGGGATCTATTCTTGTAATAATGAAAATTTTTCAAACTTTTTTTAAAAATAATTTTCCTGATATGATTAAAAAACATGATAGATTGTTCGATAGCTATCATTTATTGACATTTCAAACTACCCGTTATTTTCTTAAAATCTATTATAATTGTATTAAACGCCCAATTAAAAACCAAAAAATCACAGAAATTCAGTCGCAAAAGAGAAGCACCTGAATTTCATTCCAGAATTTATTTTTAGTTCATTGGTTAATAATTTGTATTGTTTTTGAAAAAGGTGGAAATATTTTGACATCTTATAATGTCTCGAAATGAATTAAAGAGAAATGCTTACTGCAGAGAATCATATTCACGTTTAACTACAAGAACTCAGTTGAATGGAATTAAAAGACAGAGTGTCTAAAGTATCTACCTATTTAAGAGGTCATGATTTTTAATCCTTTTGAAATCACTGGAGGATGAATGGTTTTTTTCGATAGTCTATGGATTGTCGTCTTTACTTTCTTGCATCAAATCTAGCAATCACTGCAGATGAATGATTCCCTTCTATAGTCTGTGGATTGCTATCTTTATTGTCTTGCAACTTGTCAAACGATCTCTGAAGGATGAAAGATTCCTTTAGATAGTCTATGGAATTTTATCTCTAGTCTTTTGCAACAAATTTAAGAGTCACTCTAAGATGAACGTGATTGCGTGATTTCTTTCGATAGTCTGTGAATTGTTATCTTTATTCTTTTGTAACAAATAAAATAATCACAAATGCTAGTATATGAAACGTGATGGCTATAAAATGATCAACATAATGAAAGCTGAAAGACCACATGGATTTTAAGAAAGAAAATTGATGCTAAATATTCAGTAGTGCAACTTATAAACCCGCCTGAGTTTGATTGGCGCATCGAGGCCAGAATTGGCTTTTGTGTTAAAAATGTAGATAACCAATCACCTACACTAACCTGTGATTTATGAAGAATTCTATTTAAATAGCTTCTATCTACTTGTGTGCGTAGAAAAAAATCATTTTTACGCTTAGCGTTTATAACAGTTGAAGACACATGAAAATATTATTTTAATATATAATTATTATCAATCCATAAGGAAAGGAAAAATATTGTTGCAGATTTTCTATCCGTCGTGTTCGTTTACTAGCATAGTGGGTGTGTATGGTGTAGAAGATAACCAACAATGATCAGTTCTTCAGTTGAATACCCAACGGGGAGGTTTATTTACACGAGGACAGGAAAGCACAAAGGCAACAAATATTTATAGACAACTATATACTACCGAGCACACAGCAACACTCTATAGCATACAGCCATAGCACATAAAGCGGCCAAAAAGAATTCATAAGGAGAGGGGATCCACGTAGACTTGCTTTATGGTCTCTCCAACACGGCTGAACTATTCCTCTGCATCTTCTTGCTTCAGCTACCGACTCACTAATTCACACAACGAGCTACGACACAAGACACGACGATGCCAGAATAGGGTACACAGCAATTCAGCGCTTCTCTGTTGCTATGGTATTCTTTCGGCGACTCCCCAACCTTATTCACCACCTCTCAATTCAGGACAACCCTCCAGGGCTCCACGATTGACTAATATTCCTTGAAAGTGTCAACCTTTCATAGTCCCCAGGTGGAAGGACTTGAAATTTCTGGACCAGTTAGGGTGTATCTGGGCATATTTCGGTTGGAAATAGACGGATAGAAAAATTCTCGAAGTTTCGGGTATTATCAATTTTGTTGCCAAAGTAGGCAAATTCGTAAAGGAGTCTCCAAGTTGTTGCTAAGTATACGCCAATCTCTGGAATTTCTGATGCGACACTCGGGCCCCGTCCAATACAGTTGACAGTAAATCTTTTTTTTCTCTTTAGGATGACATTAAAGGATGATATGTGCGGGAAAAAAAATTACAATAATCATGTAACAATGTGTTCGTAACAATATTCTTAATGGATGCAGTATATGAACCAAAGTAGAAAATTTTTTTATCCTCAAATGTAAACCCATGAAACCACAATAAGATAAAAATGCACAATTATTAAATTGATTCCTTTTAAAATTATTAATGATGACAAGTACTTTTTTGGGTACATTTTTTTCAATTTAAGAGCAAAATATATTTGATTGACGTATTGTCTCCTAACATATTACAAAACGTTAATTACATTAAGCTCAACCTTAAAAGAAATTGATTGCTTAGAAAGTCCGAAGATTAGATTGTAAGGTATGATTGAGGGTATCCTTGTTATTGATGGAAGTTGCAATGAGATCTCACAGACTGCCTTGACCACGTTCAGAGAACATTCAATTTATCACGGACTTCATTTATACAAGCTGAAAGGTTGCATCCTTTGTATGTTGAAATAAATACTTCTTTTGACAAATGTTTCTGATGGTTCTTAGCATTATCCACTGGCAAATAGGATTGAGAGCCTCCCAACTTAAATAAATATAAATCACTTTTATATTGGACCCATTTTAGGTATTCTCACTTTGAAGTCACCTACTTTTCTATTATAGCATTATTAAGTATTTATATCTATTTGATGCTTCAACTCTGCAACCTTCTATCTGAAAAATGTTCCTATACTTGTGTAAAGAATTTTATATTACGCAAAAAACAACATATAGGTAGTTCTAAAATTCATAACACTCTGAACCTAAAAAGTAAAAGACCTGCATGATAAAATTGATCAAAAATGGGAACAATGACTTTTAAAGCATTTTTTTATGTTCATTCATTTTCTAAACCTAATTAGGCATAACAATTTACACTTTTCCATTACTTTTTATATGTTCCTCCATTTTTTAAAATTCTTATTTTTAAACGCATTTTATACCTTCAAATGCCAATCTCATTAATTTTAATAAGAAAAACTAAATAAATGTAGGCAGTTAACTTGAAAGTAATAATGGTGTTCGAATAGTTTTTTTTTTCTAAATTTAACTACGAATCGCAGTCAAGTGTTTGGGAAGTCAAAATATTATTTTTAAGGAAGTCATGTTGCAATTTTAATAAATACTATTTGCTGTATATTAATATTTTCACAATACTGACTGTTTTTATTTTATTTTTTTATTATCTTAAATGGCTACAGCTATTTAAAAGCACTTTTGAAAGACAAAATTTTTCATTCTATTTTATTGCAACTAAAATCTTTAAAAAATAGATCAAATTTTAAAATTTGTTTCATTCAAAGCTTTTGAATTCTTCCACAAATCAAATAAACATTTAGTTTTAAATTATTTTTATACAATTTTAATATGCTAAATGTAAATTAAAAAATATATCTATTAATAATAAAATTAAAATTAAATGTATCTATGTGTTTGCATTAACAGGTCTAGCTATTTGGCTCAGATCTTTTGAAGTTTTACACTTATACTTCGAAGGATGGAAATGTACATCTTGCAATTCTTGGTATTTTTTTATTCACTGAAACACTAAGTAAAATTTCTGCCATTTAAATTTTGTACAACCATTATTACTGTACCCATCATCACTTCAAAAAATCTTCTCTTGAATGATATTAATTTACAATTCTCAAACATTTCTTTTCTGAATTTGTGAAACTTTTAAAGATAATTTTTACCTAATTTTCAAAATATTTTAAAGTCAATTTCATTAAAATAAGAATATTTCTGAAATTAAACCCAGCGCTACTACCTGGTACTATTTTTACTTTGTAAACAGTGTTTGATGTTATCTTCACTCAATGTTTATAAAAATGTGTATGGGTACTTTAAAATTGTAATATGCCATATTTGCAAATATAAGTTATTTTAAAATTGTGAAGCTATTATTTAGAAGATGTGCCTGTAGACATTTCATTGTTTCATGGAATTTGCATAATAATGCAAAAAAGCATACATGAAGAGTACATAAATTAAAAAAAATTAACAATTAATAATCTATGCCAGAAAGGTAGTAGATATCAAATATAACAAACAAATTTTTGATAAATAAGCATAGAATAGAATCTATGAAATGAATATTGACGATAATCTATAATGCAACTATTGGTGAATAGTTAGATCACAATGCACTATTACACAATGGATAGAATCTATGAAGTAACTATTGGTGAACAAGCTATGGATATAATCTAAGAAATGACTGAAAAAGAATGATAAAGTGATGATGGACGTAATCTTTCAAGTGATTATGTATGGTTAGACGATGGACATAATCGATGAAATGATTGTTGATGAATAAATATTTCGCACAATCTATGAAATGACTCTGTTCTATCATGATTGAATAAATTTATAGATTGACAAAATTGGAAAAAAACAAATCCTTTCAGATACTGGAATACCTTTTTCAACCTTTTGTGTGAAACTTCTCATCTTCGCGCATTTCAAGGAATTAATTTTCTTTATTCATGTTCATAGGATTAATGATACATTTCTAAATTTTGGATTATTACTTCATTCATTCTTCCGCGGCATTCCTTTAACAAAAATCACAGAATAATAGTGTTTTTTTCTTTTTTAGTCAAAGGAAGACAAAATCCCACAAAATATATTTTTTTAATTCGAGAAACTATAACTTTTTGATGCGATATCAAAAGACTGTTTGTGGTCTGATTTTTGATTAATAGCATTTGAGAAGGAAATGCGAAATCTTAAAAGCATCACAGCAGCATCCATTCGTGCTCTGACAGTCAGGTTTGTTTCTATAGGGGTCTTACTCCTGTACCAAAGATCCCTGTATAAATTAATATAAACCACTAGCTTTCATAGTTTTTTTTCTGGATATCAATAACAAAAGTTTTTATTTTCAATAATTCAAGATACCAAAGAATGAGTTTTTGCCTAAAATCAAATAAAATTAAATGTGGTTAAAATTTATCAATAAAAATAAAAATAACATTCTTTGCTTTATTTGCTGTAGAACAATTTTTTAAACAGGAATTGCTGAGCACAGATGATGATATAAATTTCAGTTTTCTTTCCTCAAAAGATTTTTATTGGCTTTTTCTAAACTGAAAAAAATTATAAATAATGCTCAATGATTTTTTAATAGATACATTTAATGTTTGTCTATTATATTTCTAAAAAGGTAAATTAAAAAAAATATGGAAATCGAATCCTCTTTTTTTAAAAAAAATTAACAAACATTACAAGACAATATTTTAGATATGATTTCATCAAACTTTAGCTCTTTCTGAAAGTAATGGAGATTTTATGTATGATTCGAATGTTTCTATTTTTTTGGAGGGGGGAATTATCTCTTAAATTTAATTGTAAATTATTCTTAAATATAGTACTATTATGTGTAGACACAAAGAAGTTATGTTATTTCGCAACAATATGTACATGTATGTATAAATGCATTAAGCAAAAAATCATGTAAACATAGTCAAGAAGTATTTAAAAATTAAACTTTTTTCCCCTCAAATGAAAGTGATACGACTGAAATTCTAAATGTTGAATTGTGAAAATAGTATTTGTATCCTATTATACAATGAGCGTTCGATAACAAACTTTAAAAATTTGAATATTTTGATTCGACATGAAATTAAATTAAAAATCTTAAAACCAATTATTAATATAATTCAATAATAAGTATTTATATTTTATGGTAACTGAAATTCTAACTGTGTGACTCACAGATAGGTTTTAGCAAGAATTGTTTTGTAAATAATGAACATTTCCTGATGCAACTTATGGATTATAGTCAATTTTAAGCATTCCAAAATTGACTGGAATAAAAAGAAAGGTAAATACCCTTATAAACACACATAAAAGCATCTCTATAAGTTGTATTTTAATATTTTTTGTGACACACAAACACAATAAGTTTTCAGAATTTATTATTTTATATTTTTCTGTCATTTAGTTAAATTTAATGTTTCCTGTGTACTTAAAATGATTTTCAAAGCCGAATAACTAGCTTTTCAAGCTCAAAGTATGATTTTTTAGGTTTTGTGAATTTTATTAAAAAAAACTATGGAAATTAAATAAATCATTTTTCTCTCTCTCTCAACGCCATTACCAAGAGAATTGTTTTGAAAAAATATTTTTAATGTAGGCGTACATATTTTGTAAATGTTGCCTGATATTAAACACTATTCATAGTATTGAATAATATCTCTGAATAATGAAAAATATTTATAGTATTGAATAATGTCTCTGAATAAGGAAAAATATTTATAGTATTGAATAATATCTCTGAATAATGAAAAATATACGTAGTATTAAATGATATATCTGAATATTGAAAAATGTAGCACTGTATTGAGGAAAAGGTTGTGCTTAGATACATTATCTACACTGATAAGAATCGATAGATTACTGTACCCACATCTACTGTTCTCATTTCCCCAGCTTTTATATCTGATGAAAGCTTATGAGTTATTAATGGTCACGAGTCCGAACAGCTACACCTTGCGCTTTATTCTGAATGAAGTTGGCCAATATGACTAAATTGAAATGGTGAGTAAACAGTGATTATAAACTTTTTCACATTCTTTCAAATAAACAACTTCATTGTTGAGAGTTTGTTATTTTTCAAAACTCGATCGCTCTATTTTCTTTCTTACTTAATAAAACATAAGCACAAGTGCAAGCATGAATTTTTTATGCTTTCATTTAAATCTTTTTTTTTATTTTAAGTATTCTAGAACACTATCCGTTTTTCATTACCTTACATTGATACGATTTTAACCTTGGTTTGGAGCAGCATAGTCTGAACCATGGCACTTGCTTCAAATGACCAACATTGATAACTTGAGATACTAATGATTTTTAAAAATTTTAAGAATCACGAATGATATTCAAATTAAGATTAAATTAGATTGGGAACTATAAAACTCTGTTCAATCATTTTTGTGAAAGCAAATAGAATTTTTACTGAATTTTTGTTAATTATAAATGGAAATACTACTTAAGAAAAACATGTTAAAAAAAGAGATTACTTGAAGGCACGGTAGGAAAAAATATGAGACTCAAAAACATCTATCATCCTGACATGTTTATTTCGGATGTTGTTGTTTCGGCTACGTTTGAAGTTCTAGAAAATTCTTCCAGTTAGTTCTATACGAAAAGGCTGGAAAAGAAACTCAAAGAAACCATACATAAAAATTCTGCATCTCAGCGACAGACGGTGCTCTTTTCAAACGTTCTTTTTGGCATATTTATAGACTGTTATTCACCAAACTCGGATATAGTTGATAAAACTACTCAATTCTTTCCGACGCACGTTTTTATTGAACTCGAAGAATTCTTAAACAAACAAACAGAAAGATGAAAAACTTCCGGGGATTGAAAACTGTATTCCCCAAATAAATTCGTCTTCTTTGGTGCTTCGTGAAGAAAACTCTTTCTCTTTTTAAAGAATGGCCTTTTTCATTTGGATAGGATCGCCAATAAAAACTTTGAAGCGTTGTACTTTTTTTTTCAAAAATTTCTATTTGTAATTTACAGCATTACATATATAGAACAGCAGTCTGGCGTTATTTCCATTACATATATAAGTTCTAATGGCATATCAAAAATATGAGCTGGTATTTGTTGAATTTCATTTGCAATTTTCAATCTCGTATCAATGTGTGTGTAAATAGTACCTTTAAAAATAGTATTATGAAACAGTCACTCTTAACCCATATCAGATTGATTTATAAAGTAGCAAAATACTGAGATTTTAAGAATAATATCAATTTCTAATATTTTGAATACAAACGCATAAAACAAATGAGAGTGATTTTAAAAAATGTAATTGAAAAGATACCAAGATTGAATCTGAATTAATTTCCAAATGTTTATTTTAAATTAGTGCATATTAACTTTATTCTAAAATTTTACCTGATTTCATTGAAAAATTCTGCCGGTGTATTGGCATAGCAGTAGCGTGTCTTGCTGTGATATGGGCGTCCCAATTCGGGCTTGGTAGTACTTCATCTGTTCTATCTGTGAGGTGTGAATGTGTCCTCGTGTAAAAATAAGTTGTGCAAAAGCATCTGATGCGTGATTAGCTGAGACTCTAGTTGGCGATTTTAAAACAAGAGAAGTGCTCTCGGCTTAAAGTTACTGACTGAGACAGCTGATTTTCTATGACAGATGTTAATAGAAACGACAACAATTATAAAATTTTGCTTTTTTAAAAATTAATTTTACATGCATTCTATAAAACTGCCGCCTTCAGCAATTCCTCAAATTCCAAATGAAGGGATACAAATCCCCGATATTTATAGTAATCATTTAATGATACCTAAAATTCCTTTCCAAAATCGATACGCGGCAAAGAAATCTCTATGAAAATTTCATAGTAAAATCTATGTTCTTAATAATATTGCTCTTGCGTCGCGATATATATATATATATATATACACACACATATATATATACACATATATATACCCAAAGTACCCGAAACATCAAAAATTTTTCCGATCCGTTTATTAGGAGCCGAGATACATCCAGATTGCTCCTGATTGGTCCAGAAGATTCCAGTCCACCACTTCCATCACTATATAAGGCAGGTGGCTGTAGACGACACAACAGAGACGTTTATTTACAGGAAAGCATAAAGACGATAAATATTGAAAGCACAACTATGCACAGGAGATAACTATAAACAGCCATGACGAACACTTAGGACAGCACACTGCAGATAGTAGTGTGTCATCGTCGGGAACGGAGCTGTCCTGAACTAAGGAGTGGTGTG
>JAPMOQ010020268.1:808920-842191 GCA_026543055.1 Argiope trifasciata | reverse complement strand
AGAGGAATAGCTTCAGCCTGTTCCGGAGAAACCTACCTGAGCGTAGAAAAGAATCCCTTAAAGATTCCCTCTCCAGATGAATCCTGTCTGGCCACTTTGTGAGCTGTGGACCTTGTCACTACGGAATTTCTGCCTGTGGACTACTATCTGCAGTGTGCTGTCCTAAGTGTTCGTCATGGCTGTTTATAGTTATCTCCTGTGCATAGTTGTGCTTTCAATATTTATCGTCTTTATGCTTTCCTGTAAATAAACGTCTCTGTTGTGTCGTCTACTAAAGTACTGATCACTGTGTGCTCATCATCTTATCCTCTATCACAGCATACATAACCACTATACAATGTAAAAGGAGCCCGACGGATTTAGTGTAGCATAAGAAGGAAATTCGTAGCAATACCATTTTCATTCATAATTTTAATGTTTTTTGTTAATATAGATAAGTTTTAGGAAAATTGGAATACATCTTTACATCATATAAGCAATAGTAATAGTCCAGAAAATACCTAAAACTTACACTTTTAAATATGGAAACAATCCCTTAACAAAAAGAGTCAAATATTCCGAATGTAATCATGGTATAAATACCGATACTTGTAGGAAGGGTAATTTTCTCCCAAAGAGTCTATTCAAAGCATTATAAAAAGGTGTTTCTATAGAAAATTAGAAAGTTCGTAAAACTTCAAATATAAAAGTAACATTTCAGGCGTATCTTTTTTTGCATGCATTACTGCCTTCAAAATGCTCATTTTAATCTTCCCATGCGATGATTGGAAACTGAAGAAAGCTGGGTATCTCTGGTTTTTCCCCTGGGATTTACAATTGCTAAAATAAATTTTAAATTTTCAACAAATCTAAAAAGATAACATTTTGTAAAAAGAAGAAAAAAATTGATATTTTTCATCTGAAACAAGTTGTTGATAATTAATATGGAAATAAAGGAATTTTAGAAAATAAATTGAAAATAAAAGAGGGAAAATTACAAATAGTTTTAAGGACTGAAAGTAGAAATGTTATGCTAAAAATATTTGTATAGTATGAAACTTCTCTCCCAAAATTTATTTTTCATAACTTTTATTGAAATATTCTCGGAAAATATCAAATGCTTCTCTGCTTCTGATTGCCAGTGTCGAATATACTTTTTGGGGAAAAAGTTGAGCAGTTCTGAAGTTTTTTCTTTTAGTAAAAGAATTCTTATTTTTTTTTTCTTATCTTTCTTGTCTGAAACTTGTCATCACATGACAGAGGAAAAAAAATTGTTATGGATTCTTTGAAGTTTTCTGCTTTTTTCTCCTGGAGCATTTTTTTGTTTACGCCTCCGCCGTCTATTTGCACTAAGGTATATTTTGATATCTCACAGTTTCTGAAGATTCTTTCATGTTTTATCATCCGTATTGAATATATGCAATTTTTTTTTATTTAATAAAAAATACATTAGAATTTATTCTTTCTTTTAAAAGTTTTTCTTACTATTTTTAAAAAAAATCAAAATTGGTGTATTGATGAATAGATTTGTTTAAAAATACTTAACCCTCCAGTGAGTAAAACTTTAGAACATAAGGCAAAATTTAGGAATAGGTATTAATTCACCAGCTTCCCTGCTTGGAAAAAAATGTATGGTGAATAATATATATTCCAGATCAAATTGTTCAATATGGAAGTGGTTCCCAATGTGTAGTTTAATTTTGAAATTAAACTTAGATTAAGTAGAAGTTATATGAAGAATATATATATATCAAATGGTATTTTCATTATGCGTTTTGACTATTTACCTAAAAATAAATTCTAACTACAATTTATCTTTAAAGTTAATTTAGTTCAAGTCTATTATAAGATTATATATTTTTAAATATGCAGGTAAGGAATTTTTAAGAAAATTGAAGCTTATATCAGTGACTGAATAAAATTTTAAATAAAAAAGCAAATTTGCACCTAAGCAAATTCATAGGTGAGATTTTTTTCAAAATAAATGATTTACAGAGAGATTTATCCCTCGTACATGTTTTTTTTTGTGTGTTTTTCAGTGGATAAGAAATCAATAAATATTGTCTATATAACGATGCCTACTCATAGCTGCCTATTTATTGAGATTTAAGCTACCTATTTATTTGCCACTAATTTTTAGTAAAAAGAAATCCTTTTATAAAATGATTTAAAATTGAAACAACTGATGTAAGTCATTTCTTTCATAGCTGGATAATAATCATGAAGGAATAGTTATTTTCACATTGTTTTTCAAGTCATAATAAATTGTTTTTCAAGTCATATTCACCTTCAGTAATACAACATAAGATAAGTAACTACGTTCAAACAGTTTTTTTGTGTATGTGTGAGGGAGGGTAAGGACGTTCTAAAAGAACTTTCATGCCTTGAACTTCTTGCACAAAAAATTGCGATGACTTCTATAAAGCTAAAATATACTATTTAAATGTCAAAAATATTTCAAAAATTGTAAAAACACCCGTGATTTTCTATTGGCCGAAAAGAATGGTATTTGCATTAATAAGTTGACGGTTTTTCTTAATAATTTATTGTTGAATATCTTTATATGAAAAATTTCATTAAACTTTCTCATACTTTTATTGACTAATTTGAATGAATAGAACTGGTATATTTACCATAAAATACATTCCGTTTTTATTACAATTATACATTTTAATTAGTTTCTTCTAGTCTTTATTATTTCCATCTTGTATTGTAATGTTAATTAATAAAATTTTATGAAGAGGTAAGAAATCCGATAAAAAAAATCCGATGGTGCTCAAATATTTCTTAAAGATCTTGGAGTCTTTAAATTTTTTGTGATTACAGAAAAAAAAATAAGAAGTAAAATAATACAATTTAAAAAAATCAAATAATTACTTATTTATTAAAAAAGCAAAACATTTTTAACCATATCTTTAGATAAACATATTTACAAATAAAATAAAAAGTGCATAATGCATTTCTATGGCACATAATAAGGCTTTTAATTCTCTCTTAGGATTAGAAACTTTTCTTTATAAGAAAGCCAAATAATAGTTTCCCTAAAATATATGCTATTGTAAAATGGCATATTTAAGTAAACCGATTATATTGTAGAAAAACAAAGAAACAAAATTGAGTTTTTTTTCAGGGACAAATAATTTATATATATATATATATATATATATATATATACTGTTTTTATCTCGATGCCTCTCAAATAGTTTATAGCTAGAATTTTTGACAACTACACATTTGTAGTCTATTTCACATTTTCATCACTAGAGACTGCAGAACTATAGGTAAATCGGTATCTTTGAGAATATTTCATATTAATTTACTGCATTTCCGGCAGGCTATTTATTCACTACTTGATCCTTTTTGACAAAAAGCGAAGTAAGGAGAAAAATAGAGAAGGACATCCTTCCACTACAGTGTCCTCAGAGGTCATTAACACTGTAAAATCGACTCCAAGGATTAAAAATATGTGACAGTGCACTTTTCTGTCTGCGTAGATTTCTTATAGGAACGGCGATATGAAGATGCATGATCGTCAAATATTTACGATCATAAAAATGAAATCTTTTTAAATATGTTGTTGACTAAGTACGCTCTGGAGGAATCGTTCGAATATCCGCAGGAAAAATGCTTTTTTTTAGTATTAGAATAAATTTATAATAAAAACATATGGAAAGAAAGCAATAAATTGTAGATATAATATTTAGAAGAATTTGTGCTTTTGGACTTTTTGGAATTCATTTATTTTAACATAGGAGACTATTGCCATGCTTCTACTTCTCGTAAACATTTTTCAATATTTCCACAATAATAAATAGTGATAGTTTATATTTTCTCAGCCTTTCAATTCTAATCAAGCAAATAGATATAGAAATGTTCAATTACAAACTTTACATGCTACGTTATAAAATTAAACTCATTTAAGCATTGTATGATGGAGAATATGGTTCATTTCAACTATGAAAGTAAATAAAAATGTAACGATAATTTTGAAACGTTCCCCTGTACCATGCACGATAAGTGGCATTTTCAAACAGCTATTCACCACCTGTTAACGCCCTCCATTGTTAAAAGTCCCCAGATGGCTAGATGAGGGAATCGCCATATCGTCGAGTGGTTCGCACATCTGGTCTTTAGTGTTGAGCTGAAAGACCACACGTGAAGCCCATTGTTTTGGAGGAACTTTTAGCATCTTCAAGGGCAAGGAGTAACCTCCTATCTGAATGCTTAATGGTCTCCTCTGAGAACAAACTATCATTGACACTTGTCCCAGACTGGTCAGTATCCAGGACGTATGAATGATGGATTTCCCACAAGAGGCTAGAGCCACAAATTAGAGCATTCTCCTGAACAGCTATTGGGCAATAGAGAGGTGAAATGGGCCAGTGGGAAGTAAGAGGCGAAGTTTGGATAGAGATAAAGTGCGGGGCTTTTCTTTGACGAGAGAAAAACATTTTTGGATTGCAGACTGTGGCATTTTATGCTCCACCCAAGAGTCATAACAAGAGTCACCCACCATAAGTCATAACAAGATGATATAAAATGCTTTTAACATATCGCCTTAAAATAATTGCTTCTGCCCGTTATCGAATTAATTAAGTTATTAGACTTTCGATACTCTTCAAACTTTTTAATGTGCAATATTCACTTTAAATATATAAAGTTCATATGACTCACTATGTAAACTTAATAAAGCTTTTTATACATAGTCACTAATAACACAAGAAGTTGCCATTTTCTGTTTGCGAATTGCGCTGCTTTTATTCCACTTCTAATTTTTTGCGTTAATTTCAAATAAAAATAATTTTAAAACGAATTTATTTATGTTACAAAATATAGTTAAATGACTCACTGCCATGAAATAATATCAAATGTAATTTAATTTTACTTGTTGCACACGATATTTGCAAAAAAAAAAAAAATTACTACTTTTATACGGTATAGATTGAAGGCGGGGAAAAGAAAAAGAAAGAAATAAGATCGAAACTTTAAATAGAGCGTTAAAACAAAACAAAACAAAATGGAATATCTAAAAGTAATCAACATTGGGAAATAAATATGTGCAGTGCGGGATACCCAGTAGGTATATCTCCCATATACACTGAAGATTGGGAATGGAATTAGAAAGCGATAAGAAATAAACTCTAAATAAAGCACTGAAATTAAAACAGAATAAAATATCTAAAAGTAATCTACATTGGGGAAATAAATGCGACTTGTTTCCACATCAACCAAGAGGTACGTCGTTTGGAATGCATTACAACTTTTCAAATTGCGCAGTGCAAGATACCCAGTAGTTATATCTTCCATATACACTGAAGATTGGAAATATAAAAAGAAAGCAATAAGTAATAAACTCTAAGTAAAGAATTGAAATTAAAACTGAATAAAATATCTAAAAGTAATCTACATTCGAAAATTAATGCGACCGCTTTCCCCATCACCCAAGAGATACGGCACTTGTAATGTATTACCTCTTTTGCAGATCGGGTTTCTTATTTGGTATATCTCCCATAGATAATGAAGACTAGAAATAGGAAAAGAAAGCAAGAAGATCTAAACTTTCAATAAAAAATTGTAGTTATAATTTTTGATTATTTTCCTTTTAGTCCTTAACGTTTCCAATTCATATCGAGTCATGCGGATGAATAAAATTCCATTAAAAAGGAAGGAACCATATAAAATTTTAAATATTGCTTTGAAAAAAAAAACTGGAGATTTTAACTTGTTAGTACATAAAAAATTAGCAGATTTAATAAGAGAAACAAAATAAATGTGATATTATTAATTAGTTATTAACAAAACAAGATATTTGTATTGATAAGTTTAATCTAAAAATTTCATGATGAATTTTTGTAGTAGCTTTCTTTTGCGCTAAAGGTTGAACTACATTTATATAAATTGAAATCAATTCTACAAAGTACAGTGATTAGTATTTGCGTTACTAATTCAGCATTTTTAAAAAATTAATTTTTGCTGAATAACATTAAAAATTTCTTTTCAACTTACTAGAATTTTGTTTGACTTTATGAAATGAATTGAACTGAAATATGGAATAAATTACATTTTGTTAAAATTTTAGTAATAATTTAAATTTTTTTCCTCTTTTAATCCTTACTATTTCCATTTTATATTGCTAATAAAAATTGATAAAATTTTATTGAGAGACAAGAAATCATAGAGGTCGATAGTGTTATTGATTTTAACTTTTTAGTGCTTAAAAATTAACATATTTAATAAGTTAAACAACTCAAATTTCTTGTAAATGAAACTGTTAATTATTTATTAGAAAATCAAGATATTTACATTCATAGCTTTAATCTAAAAATTGTATAGCGAATTTCTCTGAAACATTATAAAGGTTTTAATTGTCTCTTATGAATAAAAATATTTATTTATAAGGAAGCTAAATAATAATTTATCCTAAAATGTGCAATTACAAAATGTCACATTTGAATAAATCTTTTCTATCACAGACAAACTAAAGACCAAAATACCTTTCTGTTCAGGGAAAAATGCTTCTTTTTAATAAAAAATAAATAATTTTATACTCGCGGTTTTTAAATATAATAATCATTTCCACTTCTCAAAAATATATTGCAAGAAAACTTCTGACAATTGCCTATTTACAATATATTTGACATGTTCGTCCCTATAGCCTTTTGTTTCCTGCAGCACCATTTGTGAATCGGTATCCTTGAGATTATTTCACTTTAATTTATTGCATTTCTTGAGGGCTATTTATTCGATTCTTGACTCTTTTTAACAGAAGGCGAAGTAAGAGAAAAAAAAAAAAAAAAAAAAACAGAGAAGGAGAAAGACATCCTTCAACTTCAGTGCCCTCAGAGGTAATTTACTTTGTAAAATTGGCCCCTAGGATTAAAACCATCTGACAGCACGTTTTCCTGTCTTAGTAGACATGTTACAGAAACGGCGATGTGAAGATACATGATCGTCAAATATTTACGATCGTAAATTTGAAATCTTTTTAAATAGGTTGTTGGCTAAGTATGCTCTGGAGGAATCATTCGAATATCCGCAGGAAAAATACTTTTTCTAGGCATTAGGATATATTTATTATAAAAACGTGTGGGAAGAGAGCAATAAATTGCAGGCATAATATTTAGAGGATTTATTTTGGATATTTTGGAAATCATTTATCTTAACATAGGAGGCTACTCCAATGATCCTACTTCTAGTAAAAATTTTACAATACTTCAGTAATAGTAATAAATGGAGATATTTTATATTTTCTCAGAATTTCCAGTATATTCAAACAAATATAAATAATCCTGTTCAGTAATCTATGTGTATATGCTATGCTATAAAATAAAAACTTGCATTCTGTGTAAAATAAATGAAAACTGTTGCCTAATTTGTTTATGCCATCCATTGTGTGAACTTAATCTAGATACTAATAGTACAATAAGAAACCGTTTACTCTAAGCAATTTATGTGAAATTATTTCGCTTTTCGTCTTATGAGTGAATATCGAATAGAAATAATTGCGTAATAAATTTATTCATGTTGCCTAATGCTATACTTAAATGACACCTTTTTCTTCTTCTTGCATTTAGCCGATCACCCCACCACCACTGAACGTAGCAGTATCGACAGGAACTTAAATGACTCCCTGCTATGAAATAACAGTAAATCCAATTTAATTTTTGATGTTGCACATGACAATTGCTAAAACATTACTTAATTTTTTAAAATATGGTATTGATTTCCAATTCAGCACAATAGGCTTCTTCTAATCATTATTTTTTTTTTTTTTACATTTTGAAAAATCAAGACAAATCTATTTATTTTAAACAGTCAACAAGTGCTTTTTTAACGTTTGTAACGAAATAAATTAATACTTATTTATTCAAATCTGATTTCAAGATGAGGATTCCATACACCAAAAAGCTTCATTTCTTTTATATTTCCAAGCGATTAACAGGCAATTTTAAGGAGAAAGATATAAGGAAGTCTATATGTATGTGAGAAAGCATGAGAGATGACCTTGAAAACGAATTAGAAATATTGCGTTTAATTTCCATCCGATATTACAAATAAAACTTCCAGGCAGTAATAAAAACGGGACAATATAAATGTACGAAAAGCGAACAGTTGAGGATAATAAAATTGTAGATGCTGACCAGATCTGTTTTCTCAAAAAAATTAATAACTCAGACTATACACTGAAGTGACAAAAGTCATGGGATGACTGTTAATATCGAGTCGGTCCTCCTTTTGCCCGGCGAAGTGCAACAACTCGACGTGTTATGGAGTCCACAAGTCGTTGGAAGTCCTCTGCAGGAATATTGAGCCATGCTGTCTGTATAGACGTCCATAATTGTGAAAATGTGGATGGTGCAGGAGTTTGGGCACGAACGGACCTTTCGATGATGTCCCATAAATGCTCGATGGGATTCATATGTGGCGATCTAGGTGGCCACATCATGCACTGGAATTGTCCGGAATGTTCTTCAAACCAATCGCGAACAGTTCTGGCCCGGTGACATGGTGCATTGTCATCCATAAAAATCCCATCGTTGTGTGTGTACGTGAAGTCCATGAATGGCTGCAAGTGATCTGCAAGCAGCTGAACATAACCATTTCCAGTCAATGATCGGTTCAGTTGCACCAGAGGACCGAGTCCATGCCATGAAAAACAGCCCACACCATTATGCAGCCACCACCAGCTTGAACAGTGCCTTGCTCACAGGTCCATGGCTTCGTGGGGTCTGCGCCACACTCGAACTCTACCATCAGCTCGTAACAACTGAAATCGTGACTCCTCTGACCACTCCACGATTTTCCACTGGTCTAGGGACCAGTCGATGTGCTAACGAGCCCAGGAGAGTCGCTGCAGGCGATGTCGTGCTGTCAGTAAAGGCACTCGAGTCGGTCTTCTGCTGTTATAGCCCAAGGAAGACAAATTTCGCCGCACAGTCCTATCGGACACGTCCCACATTGATTCCTGCAGTTATTTTACGAAGTGTTGCGTGTCTATTAACATTGACCATTCTACACAGACGTCGGTGGTCTCGGTCGTCAAGTGCAGGTTGTCGCCCACTGCGCTGTCCATGATGGGATGGGATGCCTGAAATTTCATACTCTTGGCACATCCTTGATACTGTGGATCTCGGAATGTTGAATTCACTAACGATATCCGCAATGGAATGACCCATGCGTCTAGCTCCAACTAATATTCCACGTTTAAAGTCTGTTAATTCTCGTCGTGCCGCCATAAATCACGAAAAACCTGTTCACATGAATAACTTGAACACAAATAAAAGCTCTGGAAAACGGACTACGCATTTATACTTTTTCGCTGCAATACTACTGCCATCTGTATATTTGCATATTGCTATCCCATGACTTTTGTCACTTCAGTGTATATTCTTAAGATAAAAATGAGGCATTAAAATTGTGTATTTGGACATTTATGTTTAATTATTTAAAGACTTGCATTTGAATGAAAAAGTAGTAAATGACAACCTAATATTTCTAATGATATTAAAAGTACTTTAGTACTTTAAAAATTAAGAATTATGAGTTTATTTTTTATCTTAATATATATTTCCGAAAATAAAATCAAATTAATATTTTTAAACTTCTTATTTCCCAATTTTGATATCATTTGCCTATTTCTCAAGTAGAATGATTTGATATACATCTAAAAAGTAAGAAATATCTAATTTCCATTTTTTTGAAAAAATTTAGAAATCTTTTGTTTTTTCCCGTTTTGATAGAATTCCCTGGAAAAAATGTGCAAACGTCAAATAATAGCATTTTGTTCAAATAACTTGAAATTACTGAAAAAACAAAACATTTTTTATAGGACATTTCTTTAAAGTTTGTATTTCTTTACCTAGTGATTTTAAACTAGCTAATTTCAAAATTTTAGCTCGAATAGTTTTCAGATCTTTTTATTTCTCAAGTCAAAAAAGTCTCAACAAAAAAAGTACACTTCTTTCTGATTTCTATTTGATTCGAGTGATAAATGACGTGATGTATCCATTATTTCCAGACAGATTCCAAGAGAATCACATAAAAAAAGTTTTTAAATTGATTTTTTAAAAGGATAGAAAGTCTAGAACATATGGATTACTTAAATTACTCTATCAGCTATACATCAATCACGATATAAAGATGCATGAAATTGGATAAGTATTTTAGAAGGCACAAGAGAAAAAAATTGAAAAATAGGAAAATTGCATTTGCTAATACAGAATTGGGTATAGTAGAAGGATTTCGTTTTCAAATTCATTTCTAAATCTGTTTTTAATGCATAGGAAAATATAGTGCATAATATTGTAACAACTTTATTGAATTTGTGTCTATAAGCAATCGCATTAATAAATAATTTTCCTTTTATATTTCTACTTCGAAGCTAAGACCTTCAAACCTTCAACGAAGCATCAAGTTATAACTTCTTCTTATTATTACTTACTTTCAAGCATTATTAAGTTCATTATAATTTTAGTACCTTATTTTGATCATATTTATTCGAATTAAAAGCTCTGCACAAACCCTTTTTAGGGCTGTGTGATGTATGCTTCCCTACAAATACTTCCATCTTTTTTGAAGGTATGACAAGTACATTATGACAAATTTTTCAATAAGAAAGTAAATTGGATGCTTCAGTTTCCGATGTAAAGCAGAAACATTTGACTTGATTTTATACTTAGTTATTAAGTAAACAAATTATTTAGTTAAATAAATTAATCTAACGAGCTTAAAGAGTAATTTTTCTTAAGCGAATCTCAATTTAAAAAATATTTTAAACTTCCATGACTACAAAAAATGTTTTTTACCGAGTTAAACTATATTTCAAAGATTCAAGAAAAATCTGCCACATCAATATACATAGCATTTTCCCATACTTGTTGCTTGTCATAATTGATCGTCCTGTTTTATTACTACAGTTAGATTGCACAGAAAACCATTACATGCATATTGACTTTACCTAATTCATGTTCCTGAAGTTTAAATGCTGTAATCATTTGCTATTTTTTGTTGTGGCAGAGCTCGAACTTTCTTGCGTAGTGCGTTATAAATGATGCTATGTTATTATTTTCGAAGCATAACTATTAGTTAAATTTTGAGTCCAATCCAGTGATGCTATATAATGTTATTAATTAAAAATTATCTCGATATTGAGTACAATAAATTAAGTACATTCGGTTTTACTAAAGAATAATTCAGCTACAATTTCTCTAAAATCACAAAGAACATTTCATATTTTTGAAACAATTTTTTTCTAAAGACACAACGAATATTCAAATGAAAATGAAAATTAAATCATTTTGCATGTTTTTCACTAAGAAATGCTTTGAATAAAATATTTGCCCTTTTTTGCTAAGAAATGCTTTGAATAAAATATTTACACAAAATGCTAGATAGTTGTAGTTATAATTTATCAGACTAAGAACTTCATTCATTCTGTATTCGGGTAATCATAAGATATATATGTCAACTGACATCTCAACAATTTTAGCTAAAGATCAATAAGACATTTCTTTTTCAACTTTCTACCTTATTCAGATGTTATAGTAAAGGCTTAACACATATTGAATCTTTATGATACACATTACGTGAGAATAAGATTGCATTCGAAATCTCATAGCAGATGAAATTCATTCACATCATTTCTGTTTTCCGTAATTAAATACACAATTTCGTTTCTTCTAAAATTATCAAAATTTATGATAATTTTAAATTAAATAGAGATTTCTGTTAGTATCGAAATATGTTGAAGCATTTTTAGTTAATTTGGTGAAATTAAAAATTGAATAATAAATTTATTTATTTTATATATTTTACACTCAGTTTAGAAATATTTTACAGGAATATCTTCATTAAATTAGATAATGATTTTATTTAGATTAAAAGTTTCTTCTATAGTTCTGTTCACCTTCACCTTACTTATTTAGATCTGAGAATTATTCACAAAGATGTAAGAAATCATACAATAATAGGTAAAGTATTTGTACTTCTGGTAAAAATTTGGAGATTCCTATATGTAAAAGGATTTAATTTCTTAATTGTAAATCCATTCCTGTTATGAAACCTTTGAATTAATTCGTACAAATCATTTAATGTAGAGATTACTAAATAGCAAATCTGCAATATTTTCTTTTAGAAATTTCTGTTTAGAATTAAGCAATATCATTCAGTAAAAAAACTATAAAACTTTAATTCGTTTAGGCAAAATAAATTAAAGATAGAAACCAAATGTTTTTTTAAAATCAGATATTGTAAAAATATTAAAAGCAATACTGTATTCATATCCTTAGTATACCATACCATATTCATATTATGTAAAAGGAAAGTGTAAATTTTTCTTTTAAAATTATCTATTGTTGAACTTAACATCTACAGCAATTACTACCCCAAATCTTCATGTGAAGAAACATGTATCTCATTATGCTCTTTCATTATGGTAAAGAATCATGTGGCCTTCAAATGTTTTTGTAAATTCCACTTCATTAAACTATGCATTACCTTGTGGCCCCTTGTTCTGATGCGATAAACATGCATGACATGGTAGGAAACATCCTCACCTGAACATCGTTTATTCTTTTTAAATAAGGTAAAAATATGTGCTTGTACTTTTTAAAATATGTACTTGAACTTTTTTCCATTTTGTTACTTGGTATTTATTGCATAGAAATTTCTCTAAATGTTGTATTCAATTTTTAACATTTACAATATAATTTTTATCATATGATTGGAGTATTATGACCAGATGTAGCTCTTGTGCCGTAAACTTCAAAGTCAAATTCGAACAAATCTACTGTCAGAAAAAGTTTTCAAATTCCCGATTAGTTTTTTTTAAAGACTTACTAAATATTTGTTTCGTGAATGTAACGAGTTTTCAACCTTTCTCAGGAAATCTGACCGACACTCTCGACAATGATATTATTTTCAATCTCTTTGACTATTCTATGCTTAGAAACTTTAATTTCTTGGTGTAATCTTAGAGAGTCGGCATCCTTGGAAACATTCATCTCCTATTTACTGAATTCCTAAAAGTGATTTATTCATTCTTCTATTTCTTTTGACAGAAGGCAATGCAACAAGGGGAAAAAAGAAATTCTTCCCCCTTTTTGTTCTCTGAGGAAATTTGTTTCAGAAAATTGGCATCGAGGATTAAGAATAGCTGACGGTGCATTTTTCTTTTTTGAATTTATATAGAAATGGCGAGGTGAATATTTATGGTGCTCAAATATTTAATATAAAAAAATCTGAAATCGGCTCTAAATATCTCTAATTAAGAGATTAGTTAAAAACACTTTTAATGGGATGTTGATGAATTTCCGTTTCAACAAACTTGTTTCTGTATAGAAACTATTAAAACATCCGAAAAGTCCTTAATTAATTTCACACAAAACATTTAGAGGCATGACATATATGCATACTAATGAATAATAAGCATGGTAATATTAAAAGCGCCGCGTGGGCCGCGGTGTCCTGGTTGGTATAGCGTCAGTTTCATAACCGAAAGGTAGCGAGTTCTGTCTTCGTCTCGGTCAGAGACCGCCGTGTTGGCTAATGGCAGTTGGGGACTTAAAATAAGTCATGACTGCAAAGTCCTGCAAGCTCCCATAACAAATTATACCTCTGAGGGTACTGAATCAGGTATGAGTCGGTCTCTGATTTCGATCTAAATTCTGACTTGTGGATGGATAGTTGAATGAGTTCGACCCTAAAACGGGTTGTGTTGGGTGTGTTAGAGCAAAGTCGTACTTTCACCTTAAAGGTGCTCGTTAACAATGAAAGGCCCACAATTCTGCCTTCATTCGAAAGAGCTAAATCTCATTCGTCTTGGTACGGCATTGAACCGACCCGATCCGAAAAACTTCTCATACCATTCTCAGAATTTCTTTCACTTTAAATCCTTATTTTCAATAGGTTTATACAGTATTTATCACAAGAAAAAGTAAAAAACGTATAATTTCTTATTTGAGCCATTCTTCTTCTCTTTTGTAAAGTCAATATAAATGGTTTTGATGATTGCAGGGATTCTATACTAAAATGTTAACCAGTAATTTTTTTTATTATTTATTATACTTACTTTAAAACATAGAAAATGTATTTGCAGTGTAATTTTGTAGATCTACAGTGACCATATAAAGAATTTCCCTTTATATAAAAATTTTGAGCTTCAATAAATGTAATAAAAAATCAAACAAATTATCTATTCTGAAGCTTATTAAAAAAATATTATTTATGTTAGGAAGGAAATGAAAGATTTGTTTTCACCTTTGTACTCACAATAAAATTATTTTATCTCTTGATATCTATCTATTTATAGATTGATAGAAAGTCAAAAATGAGTTATAATCTGAATTTGTAAAATAGCTGAGGGAAATTACTCATGGCCACTAACTTTACCCATCTTCTGTAATTTATCTAGTTGTTGTTTTAATAGTACTTGTCATAGACAAGCCCACTGACAAAGTCAGCAAATTTATTCCAAGAGAGAATCTCTTGTTTCAGTAGCACCATCTAGGGGCCAATAATACCACTTAGATATTCAATGACAATCTGCGTGACAATCCTTTATTGGGCGGATTTCATTTAAATAATTCATTAACTCATCCACAGATCATAATTTAGATCTGAACCAAAGAACGATCACTTCTGAACCAGTACCCATTGTGATATTGTCTCGACATGGACGGCGTTATGACCATGACAGATTTGTTTGTGCACCTACATGGAGAGTCTTCGGCCGATATGGTTCGAACACAGGCCAAATAATTCGAATTCAACATCCTACCAACTAGGTTATCGCGACCCTTTTAGATTGTTACTATATCCTGTGTCAATGTTCTGTTTCAATTTGTCAGTTCAGAATTCTTTGTTGGGTAAGTAATTTGAAATAGCAAATTAGAAATTCCTATGACCAAATTTCAACCATTTTGACCAAATTTTTTTCAACCTTATAGTATGAAATTAGCGATTAAAAATTGTAGGAAATAAAAAAAAAATTGTAGGATATAAACCATCAATTATAATAATTTTATTGAAAATTTATATAAAATTATATGCACTTAAAATTATATAAAAAACTATATAAAAAAATTTATAATGTCCAGTAACATACGGCAACCAAAATACTTACAGCATAGGCTACTTCAACTATAAACAATAAGAGATGCAACAATATAAAAAAAAACTTTACATGCAAAATATGAAATGGCTGTATTAGCTTAAAAATAATCATTTTTGAAGTTTAATCAAAATTATACTTCAGAAATATAATTTCAATTAAATTACAGTACACATGTTTTTCACTCTTGATAATTGTTTATACTTTCCTTCATTTAATTATTTTCTTTTCTTTTGATATGTAAGGAATAACGAATGACAACTGCAGAATGCAATTTTTAAAAGGCGTCTCAGTTGCAATTTTTCTGGGACTTTAATTTTAACATTCTTTTTGTGATTCCAGTAAATCTAATTATTTCTTAAAAAGTCACTAGAATGGTACAGTATTCATTTTCATTAAAATGGGACACTTGTGTTTAAATATCACTCAACTTATACAGCATTTAACAAACAAAATGAAATTTCAAAAAAGACATATTTCTTAAGTTCATATTAATGGAAAGAAGTTCCATTTAGAAACATAAAGGAAGCTATGAAATATCATTTGTTACATATTTTTAATGAAGCACTTCTTATTAATGCATAAATTTATCTTTGCTAATGAGTGTAGTTGTGATCCAAATATCTCATTTCAGATAAGAATATTAATGTGTTCTCGTAAAACATAATAGAAAATGAGTTAATGGTTGAGCGGAATGAGATATCATTTATTCTGAGATATTAAAACCATTAACCAAGAATTTATTTTCAGCTAGATTAATTTAATGGAACCGATAAAAATTGGTCCTTAGATTCTCAATCATTCTGAAAGGTTTTGATGTTTTTAGAAAAAAAAAGGAGCAAATAATTTCGAGTTATAAATAATATGTTCTGTGGCTTTTTTCATAAATAAGCTAACTTGGAAAGTCGTTTAAATTATATTCAAATGCATGCTTTCTTTCATTGACGTTATTTTTTTGTATTTTCGTATCATTTATATTTGTAAATATAACAAAGGATGACTTATACAAAAAAAAATTAAAGTGATTGATTTATTGATAGACAGTTTGCTAAATCGTAGACTTGAGATTAAATGTATCCCTTCAAGAAAAGAGGCGTAAGTTAAAAGATAGTTCTACATTCAAAGCATAAGCAATATGTAAGCATAAGCCGAGAAGCTTTCCAATGCTAGGAAAGACTGAGTCGGTGTCCTGGCATAAGGGTAGGGTATTTTCCTCGCCATCTGGATTCGAGTCCCAATTCCGGCATGGTTCTTCTTCTATCTGTGAGGTGTGTGAATGTGCCCCCTGCAAAATAGGGTTGTGCAAGCAAACGTGACGCATGAAGTAGCTAAGTCGTACTCTTGGACTTATTTGACGTTGTTGAAAAAAAAGACGTTTACACATAACAGTCTAACGATAAGAGGGCTTATAAAGTGTCATAAGTCACAACATCAATGATTGGTGACATAAATAATGGTGTAAAATCCAAATCTCTGAGCCTTAGCTTAGGAAAGAATGAAGTTTTTTTAGCCTCCACTTGAACTCAAATTTCGAGATCTTAATCGAAGCCAGGCGTATCTGGGATGTAAATATAATTCATCATCGACAAAAATACGGTGAGATGGAAAAAACAATATATTTGTAAACCGATTCAATTTGAATTTGTACTGTATAAACACATCTGGAGTTATCTGTATTCTTATTTATAAAAATGAAATTTTGAACATTTTTAAAAAAATTTCCTTCATATTACAGGCTTTTAGTATATTTGAAGGGGAAATATTAGATCACGTCACATGTGGGATTCGTACCTTTCCAATGCTGTACAAATTTTACTGTAAATTATGTGAAAAATGAAAATGTGATTTAATATTTTCCGAATGTCCTAATATATCAGTTAATTGGCTTTGGCTGTAATTATGAAGCTTTTTTTGTATACTATTACTGGAAAAAATATAGTAAGATATTTTTAAAATCAAAAGACTAAAATGAAAAAGATCTTGTTCTTACTTACGCACTTGTCCTAGATGAAGTCAGCGATTTAAACCGAGTTTTATGCAATGACTTTTGAGGGAAAAGGCTTCTGAGCACCTAGAGCAGAATGCACAGTCCCTTTTTAAAGGAGGAGATTGGGCTCTTCCACACACCTCACAGATAAAACGTATGGGGAAAAGCAACCATGCCCCAACCGAGACGTTCAGATCCCGGGGAAGACGCATTATCTATCTACCAAGACGACGGCAGAAAAAAGTAAAAATGAATAATATCAGATGAATAATATAAAATAAAATAAATCAAATATTACAAGAATGATAACTGATATTATAAAATGAGCATCATTTCAAATGTTTAATATCGTTTATTTTCATAACATTGAACTATGATAGCATAACACATTAATAACGTATATGATGCAGATTTAAAAAAAAAAAATGCTTGAATTAATCAAATTACAGAAGGAAATATAAATGTGTTTTGGTAGAAACAGACAAAAAGATAATTTTTTTTACTGATAATCCCATATTGTAACAAACAATATTCACCTTTAGAAGAAAACTTTTATTCAAAGACAATAATTTGGATGGTTATTAAGCATACCAATTATATATCTTTTATTTCTGAAATGCAGCATTGTAGACTTGTGTCCAAGAATTTTATTATTTGGATCTTAAATGAGCTAATTTGCCTTCATTACATTATATATTCAGCATTTATCATCATATTTTGAGAACAGCGGCTTATTAACAACGCGATATATATCCAACATTTTACAATGATAAATTATCAAACTCCAAAATATCCTTGTTAGTTTAAAATGCACCTTTTAAGCTTTTAACAATGTATTCTTAAATGTTTCACTGAAGTCGTGGAATAATATACGATTACGTGAACGAAATATTTGAGTCCGCCCTTTTATTAATGGATTTTAGAAGATGATACATATCTAGGATTATAATGTATTCTTAAATTAAGGCACAGATGTTTGAAATTCCTCTTACATAATCAACAATTTGAATGATGTGAAAATTCTCTCTATATTTCAACATTTTGAATAATCGGGAATAATTATGTTTATAAATAAGTAATATGCTTTATCTAAATTCAAAATCTTTTTTTTTTTTCATAGAATTAGTTTTGAATTTGGTTTGCCTCTTTTCTCGAGAATTAGATTTTCTTTATTAGTCGGCATGTTTGAATTTTTTCATGTTAAAGTTTTTTTTTCATCATAGTTTATTCTGGATTTTTTCACAGATGCGCGAATTTGCACATAGAGCTTCGGAAGCCATAACGTATACATTTCTAAATCAAAAAATGGGATTCAATCCTGAAAGAGTTCGTGGTCAGAAAGCAAATGCCATCAAGCACAACTACTTTCAGAATGGAATTTTCACGGTCATGATACTGAGTATATCGATTATAAATCTAAAACTTTTATCTCTGAAATATCAGGTGTGCATTCTCACTGGTTAACAATGCATTTAATTAATATAAGAATTATTATTTTTTATCATCTGAAACTGGTTATCAACTGGTAATATGTTTTGAAAATGGGAACATAAAAAAGTGAGAAATCAATATAAAAGCCATTAGTGAAATGTATGTATTAGAAAGAATTGTAACATTCTTGAATTGAGATGTATCACATAATTTTCTAATATAGCTGAATAACCTTTAAAAAATTACTCTTGCCCTACCATAAAGCCAGAGTTGAGCGGATTGCCAAGTTACAACAAGTAGTAATATTGTGCATTCTTGAGGTTCGAACTCGGGATAATTGGGTCCGTAGCCGTGTAAAGTAATCGCGAGACAAAAGTGCACACGCTTCTCCGGAAGTTGTCACCTGGCTTATGAACTTACTCCACATTACTCCCTCTCTAGTGAGTTGGAGGTGAGACGAATGATGTTAACGCGGCAGGTGTTTTTGGCGGGCGACATTTTAATCGCGCCAAGCGTTATGACGTCTTTTGCTACAGGTAGAGGGAGCTACGAAGGTTGCGTTTCTTAGTTGGGTCACGAATGTGCAGTCTTGAGATTCCAACTCAGAATCATCAGGATCGTCGTTGTGTAACATAACTGCAAGATAAAAGTGTACACTCGTGTCCTGAAGTTGTTATCTGATTTATGAACTTACCACCTCAATATTTAGTACTCGATGGCCAATGGATATCAGCTTTCATTCCTAGTAGCATATACGCCGGATACACACATTAAAGCAATCATCTACTTAATTATATTTCAGTTTTTCATATATATATCTGATTTTTTCTCCTCTAGGAATAAGTAGATTCTATAAAGGCAATTTTAGAGAAATTTTCTTTTATGAACAATTCGTATTTCAATGGTTTGTTAACTTTAAAGCAGAAAACAAACACATACCTGAAAACTTGCATTGCATTTGATAGACAAAAAAAGGAACAGTCTCAAGTACATTAAATAATATTTTCTTTGAAAAATAATGATAAAGAAATGACCCATTATTCAAACGAATCCCTCACTATTGATGGAAAATATTTCGCTTTCAAATTTGAATATGAATAAAAATGTTTATGTTTCTGGTGCTTTATTTTGATATCATTCATTCCCTAAGTAAATGCTTTCAAGGGATTTGGATCTGTGGAGGATTTGATGCACCATAAAACTTTTTCAGAATTTTTTTATAACCACATGTTAAGTGCATCGCGATTGTGACATATTTTAGAAAAAAAAAATCAAGTGTTGCCTTCGCATAAATAGACGACCATTTTTATTTCATATGAGAGAAGGAAAAAAACAAATCTAGATCTAAAAGGTATTTTAAAGCAATATACCTAATATGAATCGCTTGAAATAATGAAATTCTTTATCTTAGGAATTGAAAATTGAATCTTAGAGAACTCCTTCCTTACTAAGATAAACAGCGAAAACTTTAGCCTGTTATTTAACTGAAAGAGTTTTATTTCTTTTTGAAATGCCCAAGTAAAAGCTCTTGAACGATTGCCAAATCTCAGGTTTTATTTATATAACGTATTGATGTCAATGCTTCAAAAGAAGGAGTGAAATAATGCACACTATTTTATTTGTATTGATAATTTAAATTTGTAGTCCAAATCAAACGCATAAAAAATGCAAAGCGAGTGCGACAAATATTTCACATTCTATTGCATACAGTCATTCATTTTTGTTTAGATTCAATTCTCCAACCCATTTTCCCCTTAATACCTGAAATACAATATTTACAAAATTTTGTATTTTCTGCATCGTAGATGCTAACATAATATTTGCTAATTTACAGGAATTATTCTATTGATTGAAATAAATTTTAATTTTTAGTCACAATTTTAAATTTTCAAAACGAGTCACTAAGGGAAAAGAGAAAGAAAAAAGAGCGAAGTAGGAAATGTATTAAGATATCATTTCATTCAGTAGTAGCATAGTTACATATGCTACGAAACGCATATGTATTTAATTACATAAGGAATTATTGGTATGGCGGCGTACAGGAAGAGTAATTTTCATCATTTCAATACAGATTTCATGCATTTCTTACGATTAGATAAGAACATTTATGTATCTGACATTTAAAAGTTAGTTTGAAATATTAGCATTATTAACAAAAGAAACTTTTAAAATATTATGGAAATTGCAAATTTTTAATTAGAAAATTAATGTAAAATTTCATTGTTTTCTTTTTAAACTTGAATTTGTGACAATCTTTCACATAAATAAGAAATCAGATTCCTTATTAAACTTCCTTTTTTAACTTTATTACGTTATTTATAACAAACTCATAATCTCTCTTTATTTGTAATCTCAAGTCATTTTGATATTAGAAATAAATGGAGAGAGGAAATATATTACCTTCTAATTTTATCGAATGAGGATTTGCTGTTATCTTTAGTGCCTATCTGTGAATTTATTCGTATAACTAACATTTCGACATCTAATTTGAGATTCGATCTAACAATAATAAATTTCATTATTGTTATATCGCATTATTGTACACACATAATAATTATTCATTCCTCTAATTCTCTTCAGAAATAAGGTTATTTCTTTTTAATTAAAAATTTTTCATTTGAATTATTCCACTCTTAAAAAATGTTTAAGTCCCTGAAGAAGAGTATAATTGAAGAACGCATATAATGAAAATATAAAAAGATAAATGGATAAAAATTGAACTTTTTTAAAATATCATATTTGAAATCTTATTAATATGCTAAAACTAAATCCTTAAATTAAAAAAAATGGTAATGTATCATTCCCACAATCTGTAGCTTTTGAATCTATAGTCAATCAAATCAATTCTTTTATATAAAAAACTGCTATGTTTTCATTTCATTGTGAAATGCATTTGCAACTCAGAGAGACAGAATAAGAATTCAGACGACAAAAAAAATCGCCAAATATTGTACTCGCATTTTGCGAATGCATTCCAATTCATGATTAGATAAGAAATTTTACACTTGTATGAAAACTCTTGTAATAGATAACCTTTTCAGGGTTGGATTCCGTTGTAAAAGAAATACACAAAAATGTGCGACCTATTCAAAATAAAAGAATTCACACGAGGCTGTAGAAGTGAGAATGTACGGAGTTATATTAAGTTTGGAAATTTAATATAGCTTGGCATCTATAGCTGAAAAAAGTTGGAAAAGGCTTCATAAATTCCAACATTGTTGTGGATGACTACACAGGGCTAAATCTGTTTTGACGTGATCCATTTCCGGATTGAAAATTGCAGAATTGGATGTGCAGTGAGATATGACTGATGATGACAAGTATTATTGTATTTTTCTGTCTGATCATAAAATCCAATAACATGATCTGGGGATTGAAATGGAATACTTTTGGAAATTTTAGGCTATTCTGTGAGTGTTATTTTAGATGGATAAGCGAAGATGCAGACAGCTGTGTTCTCGTGTATTATACTTGCTGAGTTCTAAAATCTTATTATTGATTCGCGAGCAAGTAATTCAATCTGCACTTAATAGTGAAACATCCATACCAAATATTAAGATTCTGAATCTGTAGTGATGGGAGTAATTGAGAAACCGAATAAATCTTTCAACTAGAAATTTGAAGGTCTGATTAGGTTAATCCAAGCTCTTGTTACTGATTCTCAAGCAAGAAATGCTTACGTTAATACGTTTTGTTTGACACGGATAAGTAAAGATTCAGACCGCTATTTTCTAACAAATTATTGTCACTAAATTCTAAAGTCTAATTATTGATTCTCAATCAAGAAATGTTTATGTTAATACGTTATGTTTTAAACGGTTAAGCAAAGATTCAGACAGCTATATCCTAAAATATTATAGACACTGAATTCTAAAATCTAATTACTGATTCACAAGCAAGGAATGCAAACAACATTCAGTAATGAAACTTCCATAGCGAAGGCTGTGATTCTGCGTTTGTAGATATGGTAATCAAAGTGAAACCGAGTGAATATGAAAGTTAGAAATTAGAAGGAATGATTAAGGTAATTTAATGTAATTATCTTTCATTAAGAAAGAATAGAGAGCTGTTGAATGAATTTGGTTAGAAACATATGTTTCTTTTTAAAGGAATTGTTTTAAATGTTAATCAGATTACAATTATAATATTCTAGAATCGATCTTCTTCGACTCTAGAATATATGATATTCTGGAATTTATTTAGTATGATAATCAAGAATTTCAAACACTAAAACTACCATATAACAGTAATACAAATTCAATTAGTTTCTAAAATCAATTTAGTCTAGGAGAATATACTTTGAGAACAACTGATGATACAAAACATTTCATTTTTTTGATCCTCTTTTCTCAAAACAAAATATTTCTAATAAGCAATTTAGAATTCTGAAATGTGTGTTTACGTTTATATTTGTGTACCAGTGCTATTAACCGACGTTAAATCTTTTTATGAATATTAATTTTATCTCTAATAGCTTAACTTTATGATCAAAAATATGAATAAAAATAGAAAGATATTTCATGGAAAAAATTAAGAAACATTTTTCAATAGTTCTGTGACAAAGCTGGCTTTTTAACAAACGTTATAAATCGTAAGGCAAATAAAAGATTATTTTTAAAGTATGGAACAAAAAGATTTATACATGAAAATATGTGAAATGAGTCGTTTCAGAAAAATATATCCTATTAGCACAAAATATCCAATGTCATTGACACTATAGCTACACAATGTTGACAGCAATCAGAATGTCAAATATCATGAATATATTGTAATATCGTATTCTATTAGAGTATCTAATTCTAACAGATGTTGATAACATCTGTTATAATTAGATGCTCTAATAGAGAAGAGTCAGTTAGGATTTTCTAATCATATCCACTGAAATATAAGAATCGTGGAAAGAACAACTATTTTATAAAAGCAATTTCAAAACATTGTTGATATTTTTATATTTTTACTCGTTAATTCATTTCTTACTGCCAAGCACTGTGGAACATATCTTGGAAATTCCATTGGTATCTTAAGAGCACTTAAAAGAAAATGTCTCAATTTTGGGATCAATAAGTTCCAAATCATATAATGAAAAACAATTTTATTGATTCAAGGTATAACTTCGGCATTGTATTGTTATTGTTTTGTAAAGGGTTGTATTGCTTCAACCCAGATGTTAATGAAACAAAAAAGTAATCCTTACGTAAAGAATCTTTTATATTCCTGGAGTCTTTTTATTCAGACGATAGAGCAGCATTTACAACGTTATAATATATTCTACAACTGAGTCATCTACAGCTCTATTCCACAACGGAGCAGTATTTTGAAGGAAATAGAAGAAATTGAACTTTCAGTGATAGCTGGAAGAAATGGGTAGTTGGAAACAATTGCTACCTGCACACAGACATCACAAGGGAAATGAAAGTATTATCACAGTTCGACCTCAAGATTGAATATTTTTTTTATGGTTTTGAAACAACATGCAAAAGGAGGACACTTTTCCAAATATCTTGATATTTTATTCTTGAGAAAAAAGTTTATTTGACGACCGACCAATCGAATCAGATGGCATGAGCTGTAAAATCTTGTTTCGAAAGTAGCTAAGCTGGAAGCATACATTAAGATTATTTTTATTAATCCAGATTTTAGCTTCCTTGAGAAATGAAACCATCTGAAACACCACAGCTACTTTAAAAATAATTTTATTAGACTGTAATTAAAATTTTTATGGCAGCAATTCAGACTAAATTAGTTTCAAAATGCTGATTTAACAACCGAATATTAAACTGAAAATTGCTAAAATAGTCCATTTTAAAAAAAGCCAAGATTTATAATTGATTGTCATTTCTTCCCAAGAGAAAAAAATCTTATTTCTTTGAATGAATTCTAAAAGCCTTTAATCTACCATTTACAAACATCAAAAATGAGAGTTGAAAACTAAACATTTGTAAGCTAGTATTCCCATTTAGTAATTAAGAGTTGAAAATTCATATAGAAATGATTTTTAAATATACAAATCAGGCTTATTTATTAATAAATAATTTTCAAAAAAGTGATTTAACCCTAGGATGTTGAGCTAAAGCTTACTCTAGAGTTAAAGTATGTTAAGAAAGCCAAGATTTATTTCTAATTTGCACTAAACACTCAAAGATAGAAGCAAAAATATAATTTTCTCCAAAAACAAAAAAAATTCAATTTTTTCGAATAAATTATGAAATTTTTAAATTGAAATTATTTAGCTAATAATAAGAGAAAATATTTTATAGAAAGTAAAATTATCTGGTTCATGATAAAAGAACGTATTTTATAGACAATAAAATTACCTGTTTCATAATAAAAGAAAATATTTTATAGGCAACAAAATAATCTGGCTCATAAAAGAAAGCATTGTATCGAGAATCAAATTATCTGGTTCATGATAAGAAAATATTTTGTAGGCAATAAAATTTTCTGACTCACAATAAAAGCATGTAAAAACACCGAGAGTATTTATTAGAGGATAGAATTACCTACTTTATAATAAGAGAGATTTCTTCAAAACTTGAATTTTATTTAATAAATTACTTTGAATTAGAAAGTTAATTCATATAAATTGCTTAAAAATTTCGAAGCATGTTTTAATTAAACACCTACTGCTGCAAAATTTTCAATTTGAAATCTTTGCAACCAAATTAATCAATACATTATGATTAGGTTAAATAATCTTCACACAATCTTTGCAGTTCGCATATATAATAACCAATTTTTATTGCCGCTTTTCTAATTTTATTTGTTAGTTGAAATATTCTGAGCTGTACATTATTCAATGCAGTACATTATTCAATCATTTACAAGATTAAATAATTGCCATACGTATGTGATGGATTGTGCTTTCATTAAATAAACCTTCAATTCTTCCATAATTAGAATGTTCTATCACGCAAATATGTTATTTTAATTATATGTTGAATTAGAAGTCAACGGTGGTCGATTTCTATTGGCTAAATTATGTTGACATTAACAGAAACTAAGAGAGGGAATTCAGTAGTTAAATGAATAAATATATCTTTCATTCACAATACTATACTTTGACAAATTATATTGTAGTTTTGAAAATGAATAATGCTGAAAATTTAGGTTCAATAAAAATGTACATGCTAAAACTATTTAGATCAAATTTTATCAAGTGAACACTATTTCCATCTTATCGCATTTTACATGAATTATTCATCAAGTTACATTTTAAAAAATTCATTCCGAAGTGAGCCTTGGTGATAGTGGATTTAAATGATGAAAATGGGAAAGTTATAAAAATAAAAATAACACTTTTCCCTATTTAAAATTACTTTCTAGCAGGTATTCGTACATGAGAAATATACTAGAGGAGAATTTCCTTTTATATACTTTTATCTTGGAGTGCTATGAAAACATTATTTTGGCTATTCTTGCTGTTCTTTTCGACAAGCGGTTAGTCAAAATTTCAAATTTGGAGTCCAAATAAAGCTCCAGGAATCTGCAATTTGTAGTCATTTTTTCATTAATAAACTGAATTCCTTTAGAGATAAAAGGAGTAAAATCAATAGCTACCTTATTCATACGACAAACTATTAAGAAAATCTCTTTTGATGGATTTATCTTCGACAGATGTCAGATTTTTTTATGAAAGTGTACATCAAATAAAGAAGTGTGAACTAGTGGTTTCAATGAAGTGAAAGACGTGTTATTCTGCAAAAGATATGCAAACCAGCTATTATGGTAAGAACATTAGAACTACGTTTTAGCTGTGACATTTGCCAAGAAATAGAGATGTTTTTAAAACTATTTCCGAAGAATCTGAAGCTGCAATAAAATAATTACAAAACTGGCTTCCTTTTTATATCTAATTTTCTAAAGTTTTGCTCTTGACCATTGTTTTATATTACAAGTTTAAATACTTCATTTGTAATATTGGCACTTTCAGTTATTTTCACACTATACAGCGAATTATTTAGTCATTTTATATTATTTTTTGTAATTATATTGCTGAATTATTAAAAAATATATTCGTTTAAAATAATTGTAATTAATCTTTATAGAATTGCACTTTAATTTTAATAATTAAAATGTAACTATTTTATTTAGTGCACCGGTATTTTTCATTTAATATGGAAAAGGGCCCACTTGAAGATTATTATGAAAAGTGGCATTATTTTCCAAGGATTGAAAGTATAAATCTTAATGTTCTTATAAGAGTATATATGTTTAAAATATAATATTTTTCATATAGAATTAAATAAGAAACCCAAACCAAATTCTACTACACATGCAATAAAATTATTAATGATCAGAAATGACATTTTTGCGAACGTTTTATTTCTAACTACTAAGAATGAATTATCATTAATAATACATTGTAATTATTACTAATAATACATTATTAATAATAGTTATATTTACTAACAATGGAGTTAGATGTCTGTTGGCAATTTACAGACCACACTTTTAAATTTGATTTCAAGAAATTGCTGTAAAATACAAATTCCCAAATCTCAAATCACGCTTGATATAACTTTGGCTTGAGACAATAATTCTTGGGCGGTTTTTTTTTAATGGAAATTTTAGTCATCGTAATGTTTTAAGCATTTTTTCGTTTTCTTCAAAGAGTTGCAGAAAACATATGTTGCTCAAAATCAATTTTTCTTCAAATTCAAAATATAATAGAGTGTCTTTTAAACTATTTAAATTTTGTTAAAGAATAACTTTATCATAAAAAAATTGCCTGTTTCTGAAAGAAAATATTTTGTGCAATATTTTTAAGATCCTTTTTCATTGTTATAAAATTAAAGCCATTTTCAGTTTCAAGAAATTAATTGTTCTGTTTTATTTAATTGTTGAAAAAAGGAGGAAAGATTCTAATGAAAGATTCATTTTATTATTTACAAAATTTACATAAGAAATAAGAGCAAAAATATTTAGTATTGAGGAAACCAACATTATAACAAGGATCGGATTATTGAAATCATATTTTAATAAAAATTAAGAAATCTTGCTATCAGATTGTCAAAGTATGAAATATCCAACTAAAACAAGACAAGCATAAATAACTTGGAAAAAAAATTGCAATGATCTTTATTATGTTTTCTTTGTTCAACATTTTTAAACGTGATAATTTTGGAAATTTTTACAAATACTGTTTTAAATCTGTTTACTATTATTGAAACTGTTTTATTAACGCATAATATTCAGTACTCTGGCAACCATCTTTTTTCCTGAGTTTAAACTTTAAATGGATTACTCAAAGGCTGTTTTATCATGCATCAATATTTTTTAAATTGGTATTTAGTTTCATATGTTTTCGGAAAATTAAACTTAAATAAGAATAAGTTTAACACAGTGGACTTTATAAATTAGAATACAAATGAATCAAAAATAATTTTCTATTATTTTCATATATTCGTTTTGTTTTACCAATCGCTAACGAATGAAATAATATTTCTATGTAAAATCTAATTTAAACTTGATGTAATTAATTATTTCATTCTCAAAGAAGTTATGAAATGCAAATCAAAAGAATCCACATTAATTAAGAGGATATTTGAAATAGTATGAAACGAATGCTTTCAATGAATTCGGTTAGCCTTCAGCATAATTACAATAATTAGTTAGAAATAATATTTTCATGCTAAACTCATTTAATCTATACTTATAATAAAGCTCAATGTGTGTGTGTGTGTGTGTGTGTGTGTGTGTGTGTGTGTTGGCGCTCTACAGGCCAGACCGTTGGACCTACAGCTACCAAATTTGGTACATGTATACCTTGGAGGTCGGGAATGTGCACCTCGGAGCCCTTTTTTCGAATTTTTAATTAGAATTTGAATTAATTAAAATTTAAGCGAAATTTCAACGTTTTTCCGTTATAACTTCCGAAAATATTATTGCACAAACATGATTTTTATATCAATTTAAAGATTAAAAAATTAGCTTTCTAACGGTATGTTTTTTTAATTTATAACGTAAGCTTCTATATTTAACGAATTTTTAAAGAAATATTTTAACCATTTTTTTTTTTCACGTGACGGGATAAAATAAAAGAATGCTGGAAGTTCGAATAAAAAACTATCATCGCAAAATAAATGTAAAGAAATACAACTTTTAACACGTGACTGGATAAAATAAAATAAATATAAAATGTGATATTTTCTAAAAAAATAAATGCAAAGCAAGGGATTCTATGATCGTTTGCACTATCTAAATAATTACTTCAATAAATCTTCTTTACGGTAAACCTGATCGAATTTAGACAGGATATGCATTGGAATCCGACTTAATGGGATATTTATATTATCGTTTGCAATTTCTGTATCATTAATTCAATGTTTTTTTTTTCATTATAAAATGTGATAGTTTCTGAAAAAATAAATGCAAAGCTAAGGTTTCTATAAAATCTGCAAGAGCACGTCAAATTGAAAAAATTAGTTTTTTTCACCGTGTTGCCATCATTTTGACGGAAGTTCAAATAAAAAAAATAAAAATCTATCATCGCAAATTAAACCTGAAGAAATGCAACTTTTAGCACGTGACTAGATAAAATAAAATAAATATAAAATGTGATATTTTCTTTAAAAAATGCAAGGCAAAGGATTCTATGATCGTTTGCAATATTTAAATCATTAATTGAATATATTATCTTTCTTTATACAGGATTGAATTTATACAGGATATGCATTCAAATTCCTTTCCAATGGCCAATTTGTAAAATATTATTAATAGGTATACATATTGTTTAATACTATTAATTTGATCTAAATGAAGTAAATAATTACATTTTATGAAGTTTGAGTTAAACAATGCATTTATGAATAATGATTTTTCGATTTATTCATACTTTGCTCTGTCACCCATATTTTACAAAAAATTTTTTTTAATATTTTAAATAAAAGTTGCTACATTAATAAGTTTACTAAATCAATCATTAAAACTGACTGATTTATAAAATTAAAGAATATTATTAGGAAAACGCTTTCTTTTAGAACTTTCCGTCCATCATCTCAAAGAAAATATTAATTTCAGGCCAATCAATGCCCGGAGTTACTTCAAGGCTAATGAATATGTGATTTAATTGAAAATGTTAGAACCCATTACTCATGGCGAATCAGCTGGTCGCCAAAGGCGGCTAGTTAACAATAATTCAAATATCAAAAAATTAAAGGAGAAACATAATTTACAAATTTAGCTGTTTGTTCTTCCATTAATTAAAAACTTTTCTTTTAAGAAGTTTCAAATATTGTTTGTTTTTATTTTAGAGGAAGCAAATACTTAGAAAATTACTATAATGCAACAACTTTTTTTAGTAAATTTAATACTTCAATAAAACATTTTAAAAATTAATTAGGCTCAAGAAATTTCCTACAAAAAGCTTTTATCACAGGTATTTTCCTTTTTGATGAATCAACAATTGAAATTTTTGGAAATTATAAGTTGCTTTACAGATATTATATTTCCAATTCTTGGTAAATACATATTGTGCAATATTTCTTAGCAAATATTACTGTATATTCAATATTATTCGCAAAATTATATATTATTGAATAATGTTATGTTGCCATATATATAGCAAAAAATATTATGTAGCAAGCAGTGTTATCTAGGGTAAAGATTATTGAATGTTCTTCTATACTAGTTGCCCACCTGCCTTCGACCAGATTATTTAATTTTCTGGCTAATAATTATTTAATGTCGAATTAAAATGTGTATGTAGTAAGAAATAGAAGCTGAAGTGAAAATCCTATTTCGGAAATAATGTTTAAAGATGGCATTTTTTAATCTTAAAATTAGCAAAAGAAATCGATTGAATACTTTGATAGTTGAGTTTCAAATTCACGTAATAAAAAATTATTACTCTAGATTTTGTATTAAATTACAGAAATTCATTAAAAATTATAAAAAATTGTTAAGTAATCAAAATGATGTCATCAATAAAGTTAATTTTTAGTTTTAAGATTACACAAAAATCATTTTATGCAATCATAGTTTTGAAAGTATAAGTACCATAGAAAAAGTTACACATTTGGCAAAGGTTAAACGAATTTTCGTGCTCGAATAGACATTGATGCCTATTTCTATTTTTTTCATTTTGTTTTCTCCAATTGGATAGAGATTTTGGTGTGTTTCTAGATAAATTCTATAGAAAATATTTAATTAATTTGAATATTTTCCAGTTTCACTAATTAGAAAGAACCGAATTAAATGCATTTGCAAAACTTTTCAGCAAAGTATCCCAAAATATTCACATAGTGATTACTTTACATTTGATCGTTGCCATTCGATAGTATATAATAAGAGCGTACCTTTAATTACTTTAATGTTACATAGTACTTCTTCTTATATACAGCTTTCATGCCGCAGACAGAAATAGAAAATTGGTTCAAAATATTTTGGGATGTACGCTCAAGAATCATATGAAAAACAACAGTTGCTATTACAATGACAAATTTTCAAATGGCAATGCCTTTTCTTTTTACTGGAATGTGCTCTCTATAGCAAAAAAGAAAACACTGTTGGACTGTACCTGTTGTAGGAAAGTCACCAGCTGTAGGCAGATCAAGTAGAAAGGATAAAATAACCAATAACAATATAAAGCAAAACATTGTATTGTGCTTTACCTAGTTCACCTACGAGAACGCTTTGCAGGAATATACAGTGTCTAGAAAAAAAATGTAGAACTTCACATTTCTTTAAGGTACATCATAGCTGTTTTCTCTTTACTTTTTAATTTGTCTACCGTAGTTGATTTTCGTACTACTGTTACGTTCTATGCCATTTATTGTTACTTGTTACGTGATAGCATGAGTTTTCGTCTGAGGTATTTGGAGCCTCAAAATGTGAAGGCAACAGATTTTTAAAATCTCAAAATGCGTAGGCAATAAATTGGCGATTTATCCTTTAAAAAATTTTGAGTCGGCTTTCACAGTAAAACTTTTGAAATAATAATCGTCTTCTAGTGTAGTTTTATTTTGGAGTCGGCTTTCAGAGCATAGTTTTTCCATTATCTATCGTCTGACAATGTAGTTTTACTTTGGAGTCAGCTTTCACTGTATAGATTTTGAATTATCTATCGTCTGCTGTTGAAGTTTTTCCCTTGGATATCACAGTGTTATTGTGCAACTCCTGCAACGCTTTTTTTTAAAAAAAATTAACCAAAAAGGGTAAAACATTTTTTGTTTAGCTGATGAAGATGGTTGTCCAGGAATAATTTCAAATAATTAAAATATAATTATTAGAAAAATAATGCTGAAATTTGTCACATTTGGTTAGTTATCGCCAAATAAAGTTTTAACTTGATTTCCAAATAATACATTCTCTGAATTCTTACGAATTGTCTTAATTAATCTGTCATTAACCAGTTTAAACCAGTTTGAAATAAGCATGAGATTATCAGATTACGCAAGCGTCGATATTTAGAAAAACAAGGTGTATTTTTCTATCTCAAAATCGGCCGAGTTCCAAAGCTTTGTTTGCCATCTATAGAAAATTGAAAGTGAAGGTTTAAAAAGTGCTCAATCGGTCTCAAAATGGTTTAAACTAGTTAATGACTTAAATTAATTAAGACAAATAATAACTTAAAAAATAGTAAGACTCTCACATGATGACTTAAAATACGCGATCATAGATTCCCCTTTTTTAATTTTTTTTTGTTTGATTGAAACTTTTGAATAAAAAAAGTGCTACTACCCTTTGAAAGTTGAAATTTTGAATCAGCAACCTTAACTGTTAGTATTTAAATGTTGCTTTTCATATGAATGTTGAGCTCATGCCTCAAAATACTTTGAACCATACCTTGAAAACCTTTTTTCCGCTTCTGTGAACGTAATGATTACATTATTCTTAAATTAATATAAATTAATGGCCAGCCAACTGGTGGTTAAGGGCAAATAATATGGGTAAGTCATACATAATGTGGTTAAATTTTCTTACGAATTCTGTGACTCAAGATGAAGCAAAAAAGGGTATAATATATGTTTTGTTTACTTTAATAACAAAAATTTCAATAATATTTAATTTCGAACATCATCTATAACTTACAAACCAATTATTCATTCAGATCTCATGCGCAATACTATTTTTTATTCCATTGCTTCATTAGTTCACTCTAGCTGTTTACTATACATATTATGTATTCAAATAGCATTCTAAATCGTGTTTTTCTCTTTGCTTGAATATATGCACATAACAAATGTGTATTGCAATGTTCCCCATAGCGACATTTCCCGACAGTTGCTTACCACTGATTAACGCCTCTTATTGTTAAAAGCCACCAGATTTCAAGATGGAGAATCTCCTTATCACTGACTGTTCGCATCTGGTCTTATGAATTTCTTTGTTAGGATGAAATCTGTCGTTTCTTCAAAGGAAAGGAATGTTCCGGGTGATCTCCTTGTGATGGAATATCACAGATACGTGTTCCAGAGCTATCAATTGCTAGGATGCGTCATTGATGGACCGTCCCACGCCATGGAAGACTGATGCCACAATTGAGGTAATTTTTTGCTCGATGAACTCGAGAACTGACGTGGACGAATAGAGATTAAGCAGTCGGGGATATGGAAGAGACAAAGTGCCGGTTTGTCTTTCATGAGAGAGAGAAACCTTTGGATTGTGGACTGCGGCATTTGGATGTTCCTTACTAGTAGCGGTTTGGACTAACACCCTGTTAGCGTCGTATGTCGTTTACATAGTAAATATTTAACCAAGATTAGAAAAATTTGTTCTCCTGTATATATATATATATATATATATATATATATATATATATACAG
>JAPMOQ010020268.1:787628-798678 GCA_026543055.1 Argiope trifasciata | reverse complement strand
TATTGCGCTCATTATAGATTTGCAATTTGAGACAGAGCTTTACACCAAAATATACTATATTCGGTTGCTCACAGCAAAATAAAATAACAAGCATTTGAAGATGTACAATAATGTTTATTATATGAAAAGTAGTAATCTGAATGGCACCCCATTTTACAAGTTTGTCAACAATTCTAAAAATTCTTCTGGTAAAAATTAATCCCCTGTTTAAAATGTCATTATAGTTATTTATACAGCCTACATTTTTTTTACCTCAAACTTCTTACCTCAATTCAAATTTAATTGTTATTTGTCTACTTTCCTTAGTCAAATTTTACAGGATAATGAAAAGAATGATTGATAAAAATGACACATATAACAGTTTAATATTTTACTCTTCGGAAAATTTTTATGATATTCTGAAAGCTAAAATTTGACTCTTGTATTTTGTATTGTAATCCTGCATTTGTAGTATACACTATATATTTTTATTAATAACTATTTTTTCTTGCATTCCCAATTCTGAATTTTTTTCTTCAGAATTACAAATTTGCAACGAATTAATGAATTGTACAAAGTATTGAATAACTTAAAAGCATAAAAAAGACCTAGCTTTGTAATAGGGGCACAAGTAATTTCAGCATATATTTTATTTTAAATTTTGTTGGCTAAATTGTAAAGAATACTTTAAAACATTATTGATCGATATTACAAAATATAAAAGACATTTAAAATAAAGACTTCTTAGAAACATAAAAAGAACCCAACATGAAGGAAGATTGGCGACATAAATAAATAAATATTAGTATGTGTTGCTCATTAAGTCTATAATTTAATAGATCTATACTCATTTTCCCCCATTCTGTTTTATGTATCATTAGACATAATGAAGGTTAGTCCCAGACTTTTTGTTTATCCATATTTATTAATGGTAACCAAAAAGGAAGCATTAGTATTTGCCATGAAGTAAAATGGCAGAAAACATAAATTTTAATACAACTTTTAACAGATGCATTCATCTATCTTTTCGTAAATATCTGCGACAAAGAACATTTTTTCTTATGAGCAACCTTTGAAGGAACATTAACAAGAGAAAATATTCATGGCTTAATAATTGGAAAAAGAGCAGTTACTCGTAGCATTAATGTAAAAATAAATGAATATTATAGATATCAATAATTTAATACTAATTCTTTGGATTATATTTTTTCAAATCTTTAAGAAAACGTATTTCCATGGGTCCAAATAGAATCCAAATTAAATGAACTGTAGTGTTTTATATAGCTGACATATAACTAGAAAAATTAGCTCATAATAGAAATTTTTGCTAGCATAAGTATTTGAAATAGCAGTTATTATTTAAGAGGGGCTCATAAATAAGAACACAAAGCCATAATATATTGATATTGATAAAAAATCAATGTCAGTATATTATTTTGGCACTTATCAAACTCGTCATTTCTTTGTCATAAAGAAAGAATCGAAAAAAATTATTTTAATACTCGAAATGAACTTTTGAGACTTTGTTATTATATTACATTTTACACTCGAGAAGAAATCCATAACAAGTTGCTAACAAATAAGTGAGTAAGTTCGAGATCTTCCTAAACTACTTGAAGAAGTTTATCTAGTTTAATAGAGAGCATTCGTTACGAAATGGAACACAGAAAAAAAATTGCAATATCTTTTGTAGGGTGCTCTCTTAACACGGAAAAGGGAATACTGCCTTTATAAAAGAAATGAAACGTCCTTGTTATATATAAAGAAAAGTGCGATTATTTTTGAGCCAAGTATACTTGTGATATAAAAGTTTCTCAGAAAAAAGCTTGTTATATTTGAAAAAATAAATAAATAACGGAAGACGTAAAAAAACTCACTCAACTCAGAGATAATTAGAGAGGTGTTTGTTTCTGGAGAGTTTCTCTCAAAGAATTTCTTTCTCGCTGAATTATTTTAAATTTCTATTTGTAAAAAGTGTGAATTTTTGAGAGAAGTATTTTTCCTACATTTTAGAATAATGAGAATTTTCCCACTTACACATACATAAACTGAAATATACTTGAAAAATAATAATATTATAATTTATAATTATAAAAATGATAATAAATTTTATTAATGCTTATTTCTCTAGAGGTGTGCAAGTCTTTCTATGGCAATAATGGAAATCCTTGTCACAGACACATAATTTTGTATTTTAGTCATGGCAAATATGGGGGATTCTGAGTTTGTAATCTCAATTTACATGTATCTTCATAATTACAAATTAGAAATGTTCAGCGGTATCTCAAAATGCAAAGTATTTCAAGTTACAGTTTTCGTTTAAATTTTAGATAAATTTCATAGAAAAGTTAATTTCTAGATTTAAATTATATATTCCTTTTTCCCTTCTGTTTTCATTTGATCTCATCTTCCTTATAATATAGAAATTCCCGTTTAATTATAATGTGAAACTTTGTAGAAGATTCTATTATAACATAGCATTTCAACACTGCTGCAAAATTAATGGAACAGGTATGAAACCTCATAAAACTAACATAAGTTCGTTGATATACCTAGCGTATTATCGAAACTGACCCCTATTAATCTTTAAAAACTGATTTCAAATCAAAACAAAGGAAATGCTACCTTTTGGAAAGTAGAGAAAAATTGACGTTTTTAGATAGAGTATCAAAAAAACGAAAATTCGCTAGATTTTGTTTGTTTGTTTTTAAAATTGTGTTTTTTTTCAGAGAAAATATTTAGATGCGAGTCACATATTATATACGGATGTTTTCTATTATTAACTTTATATGAACTGGTCATTTAAATAAAAAATCTTGAATGCTTTGTGTTCAACAAGCGTATTTCACAAATTGTACCCTTTTTTTACCAAGGTAAAATTGAGTCTGTGGTATTTTTTTCTCACAGATGAAACTCCTAATAGATATTAATTCATATGTATTGATGAATTGCTAATTTGAGGACTGAGGCAATTAACCCCTACTGATTTCGGGTTCTTAGGCTACAACCTTAATTATCTCCAATACTGTCTCAGCGGTCTGTCCAATCAATTCTTTTTCGTGTGCCTGCAAGGACAATTGGGGGCCTCTGTGGCCTGGTGGTAAGGTCTTGGCTTCGGAAGATCAGAGTTTTAGGTTCGAGACTCCATTCCACGAAAGAATAGTCGTGTAAGGTTGTCTCTTGCACATTAAATCCGTCAGGCCAAACGTTCTCCTGCTTATGTGGTGTGGTGTGGAGAGGAGGTGGCATCTCAGGTGTCGTCCTCGTCATCTGACCGTGGTTTAAAATTACGAGATCCGTCCCAAAATAACTCTAGTGTTGCTTTACAAAGGGACGTTAAAAGAACTAACTACGGACAATCAAGGAATATATATATATATCATTTTAAATATTCCTACTCAATCCAGCTCTGAAATAGTTTTATTTTTTATCAATTACTGTTCTATTTTGTTCTGTAGTTTTCTTCAGTACGAAAATTAATAGCAAATTTTCAATACAAATTGAGGCATAAAAAATAATATAATTGCATTTTTGAAATGTAGAAGTAATTTAAAAAAACTTATAATTAATTCAACAAATTTTAATTTTGAAAATTATTATTAACAAAATTTCATTCACAAATTCTTCTTTCAGAACATATTTTTTAACTCAACAGTCTAATTTTTAGCGAATAAGTTTATTATAAGTCTCAGGGCATTTTTTATTTTATAAATTTAAATAATTTTTTATTTATATTTTTAAAATATTTTAAAACACATTTGTGAATTCACTTTTTGTTCCGGCCTTGAAACAAATTACACTCCTTTAATTGTTCTTGTAATATAAAACACTCAAATATCTGTGAAAATGCTTCTAACAGTATTTGGAAAATATATGAAAGATTATCTTCTTTACCTTAAGACAATTAAAATTTAATATCAATTTTAACTTAAAGTTTTTAAATTTCACTCTCCGAATTGAAAATTGAAATGAAGTATTTTATATTTAAAAGTGTTGATCTTTTTAGGATTTAATTAAGAAGTGATTAAATCTGCTTTTAACATTCAATACTAATTATAATTTATTCTAAATTCCAAAAATACCTATTTATAATAAGGATATAAATTTACAACTAAAATATTCATAAAAAATAAAACTTAAATCATTAAAATAAAATGGATATTTTAAGGAAAATAACATGTTTTAATGTGCGAAAAATAATAGTATCAGATAGGGAAATTTGTATGTGTTTCTTCGATTTAAAAAATTATTCTAACAACAAAAAGGCTCAAATAAGTTTCGAATTGCAAATCATCTCGGTATTGAAAGGAATGGTCCTTAATTAATTCCTTTAGCCCTTAGCAATTAAACATTCGTGCAATTTTTTTTATCAAAATTTGAAAATTATCTGTTTTGCCAGAAGAATATGTACACGCCTAATGATGGTATGAGATTGGCACAGTTTTCAAAAAAATTGTAATTTCTGTCAAAGTGTAAATTTGATAGTTTGAAAACCGTCTCCTTTGACTGAAGAATATGAAAATGTCTAACCAGAACCTGGTTAAGTTTCCAAAAAATTGTAATTTCTGTCAAAGTGTAAAATTTACCATTCGAAAATCCTCTCCTTTCCCGGAAGAATATGCAAATGTATAATTAGAGTCTGGTATAATTTTCAAAAGATTGCAATTTCTCTAAAAATGTAACTTTGATAGTTTGAAAATTAGCTCTATTTCTGGAAGAATATGTAAATGAAATTTGGAAATCAAAGGAGATGAAGAGGAATCAAAGTTCTTTCAAGCGTGTTTATGTGGGAGTAAAATTAACTAAAACGTATTCTCCTAATCTCGAAGGATACAGATCGTTCTATTCATCATTTCCACAACAACAGACATTAATACCTCAGCTCATTTCTATATTTATATGAAAGATATTTATAGCAGTATATCACGGATTTTTCGTGAACGATGAATTTACACGCCACAGTGATTGCTTTGAAATTCAATCAGATGGTATATTACGAGTTCCGAGGTTATGTACCTAGGTGTAGTTTGAATGAAGAGTTTGTAGAAAGTTACCAGACTGGAAAACGAGTAGAGTTGGTGTAAGTAAATATAGAAAGGTGAATAAGGACGTTTACATAAGCTTTTTTATGCTTCAATGCAAACTTTAGTATGTAATCATTATCTGAAAGAAGGTATTATATTCAGTGATAATAAAATAGTTTTAACGAGATATTTACTATAAACTATTACTATTACAAACCGTAGTCAAATATTTCTTTAAAGCAAGGAACATTAACCTATTAGACTCAAATATCTAAAAGCTTTCATTTGAATATTGAAATTTAAAATGTGAGTTTTATATTTTAATTACATACATTCAAATTATATCATTTTATAGAGTTTGATGTTTCACTTAAAACATTAATATATTTAATAAATGTATATAATTATTATTATTTAATATGTACGATAAAACATTTGTAATTCTTGAGATTTTCAACTAATTAACAATCACATTGTAAGGAAATGAAAAATATAAAGTTAAATTTAAATTCCTTAAAAAGTTATCGTGATCAATTTGAAAATAGAAATAATTTATGTCTGTTAAAAGTAACTTCTTCTGAAATGAAGCAACACTGGAAGCCAACAGTAATATTTTATGTATGAATGCAATTTAGAATTTCTTATGAGAATTAAAAGTGTTGAAAACTTATTTGAAATCCAGGATTAATTGAGATTTGTTAAATCAATTTTATGTATACACATTTTTCAAATGTTTGTCTTTACGAAATTAAAAATGTTCGGCATTTTATTTAAAAAAAAGTAATTTAATTTTGCTAAAAATAAGAAATATATATTAATTTTAAAACCTATTAAAAATGCGGAAATTTGCTCTTATTGTATACTTTGTTTAAGTTCACAATTATATCCTCTACTTGGGAATGGAAAACCTAAAAAGTAATGTTATTATTATTATTATTATTCGTTTTCTTTGAGATAGTAACATTTAAGAATTTCCATTTCTAGCTTTCAGTTTCTAGAATCCAGAGATAAGGAAAACCAATGTATCAATTTGTCATATTTTTCTAGAAAAATAATGAATGGAAAAAGTAATTGAATCACTTTATTCGTATATGCATTTGAAGAAGAATTATAAGCGCAGATTTTACGTTGATTTCCCAAGCATAATTACAACAAAAGAAATCACAATTTGTTTTCATTGGACAATAGCTTGAATTACTATAATTTTTTCACATATTTTCTTTATTACTATTATATAAACATGAATTTGATGAAATTGTGCCCTTCACGCTCGTCACGTGATTATTTTTCCACATAGAGAATTAGTATATTAGTCTTCCGATGTTATGATTACTATTTGATGCAATTGTGCTAATATATAATTTTTTCGCTATCATTAATTTAATCCCTGTTGAATGATTTTTTTAACCGTAAATGAGAAGACAGCTGGTTTCCATGGTTATAGACGATTGAAAATTATATGCTATTTTTAAGAGATTAAGAGAACAGTAATTAAGGTAGCTTTGCCTCACAAATAAAATGCGAAACTTAAGAATTAACACCAGATAAGGGATACAAGCTAATGAATTTTTCTGTAAATACAATTTTAATTTTATCTGATGCGCAAAAAAAACCCTATTGTTTCTTAAAATGAAATTAATTAACCGAGTTTGTTAAAAATCCCTTTTCTCTGTCGACTAATTTTCAGGCTCAGTTATATCTCAGCAAGACGCTTATAAGCGTTAGAACTTTTCAAATGCATGTAATTATTAAAAAACAATGTACATTTAAATCAATATTAGTGTAATTATAATCTAGTGCAATTAAATATATTTAAGTCTGATTTAAAACAGTTCATTGTACTTAATTTTAATCCAGAAAAGTTAATTTTAGCTCATTCTAATTTAGCATAATTAAAACGATACTGATTGTAGATTTCTAATTACATTTTCACCATCTATTAGTGGAATGTAGAGATAAAAGAAATTTTAAAAGGCATACTTCGAAGGAAGAGTTTTATTAGAGTTCGGTTACTAAATAACGCATTACAATTATTATTTTTTATATCTGAATTTTCATTTCAAAAATATTTTATTAATTGAAATATAATAATCAGCAAATTAAGTAACCTAGATATATTGTTTTGTTTGTTCGTTAAAAAATGCTTGGTATTTTTTTTCATTGTAATGGTGACCAAAGAGAGCCAAGAAAAAGCATTCCCAAATTATAGATTTCCATCGTTAAACTATATAGGATGTGATTCGCATGTTCAAAATTTGTCATAATGAATAACTTGATTTCTGAGTATATTCATATGATTAGGCAAAAGTTTATCATAGTGCTTTTTAATTTAAAACTGAATTCTACTAAATTTTTTAATTGTTTAAAGACAATTTCATCAGATCGTTTAAGGACTAAAGAAGAAAAATTCAACATTGACGGAAACATTTTGAATTCATTTTAAATGTAAGTCTAGCTTTAATTCATTGATTTTTTCCCTGTCTGTATGTTTTTACGTAAAGAAAAACAATACATTAAAGTAAAGAGTAAGTTTTAATTAGGTATTGATTGCTTTGATTTAGGAATTAATTATGGTGACTTCACTTAATAATATGCAAGTCACAATCCTCCAGCTCTTTTAATGGTTATCAGTGTTTAAAATTCGACTGAAAACTGAATGTTTATCAAGAAAGATTTTTTAAATTTTGCATACTTTAGTATTAGATTACATCATATGTTGATCACGTTATTTATGTTTCTAATATCTAAGACTTTTTCTTAATATATGTATATTTGATGTATTATCTTCACGTTCACCTACTGGCTAAATACATAAGCCCAGCGAAAATATTAGAAATGCACATTTCAAAATATGTCACATTCAAACCTTCTAGGGTTAATCTAGCATGTGTCGCAATATATGACTGTCTAGTAATGGTGCAGTGATCGTCAAAAATTGTTACAATAATATGAAAACATTCGGTTTCCTGTAAATTTCCATTTCCTTAGATGTGTCCTGTACACTAGAAAGCACGTCCGTACCTAGAATAGCCAAGAAGGTGGATGTTTCGAAGATGACCAACAGTGATTATAAACCAGGTAGCACAATCTGTTGCAAAATATTCTATAATATTGCAGGGTATTATATAATATTACTAAATATTGAACAATATTATACAATACTGCGAGTATTATTCTGTATCATACAATATTGTACAATATATATGTGATATTAGGGAATGAAACTCTCACAAAAATAGAGTCCCTAGTCAAAGTAATTTCAAATTTATGTCATTTTGCAGATTAGGCCTAACCAAATATCACTAAATTGCAATCTAATTTTTATAAAAAAAATAGCAAAATAACAAGCCATTGCGCTTGATTTAATTTTAATTACAAAGCGAAAATTAAAAATTCATTATTGTCAATAGATTTTCAAACTAATTTCCTCATTATTATCGATTTCCAAACTGGTATAATTTTTATCTGTGTTTTTAAATGAAAAAAATACAAAAATACAAATAAGCATGTTCACATTGCCATTTGTAACTATGCCAAGCCAAATACAAACTAAATAATCGGAAAATCTTCAAAATACACTGATGGAAAAAAAAATCCTAATACTAGGAAGCAGCTGTGCTAGATAAACGAAATTTGGTAGACGTGTTTATACATCTGAAAGATGACGTCGATTCAAATTTCGAGCTACGCTCGTAAGTGTGGCGCTAGTAGCGACACTATGAACATGCAAATGAAGTTTGCTTTACATAAGCGCTGTAAGGTTCGTGATCGTTATTTCAGTTGAGATTTGACGTAGTGGGTTAGTGTTAGTCAAGGATGCCTCTGAGAAGACGAAGAAGCCATTATCAACAGCTCACTGAGTTTGAACGAGGTCGTGTTGTAGGGCTACGAGAAGGTGGGTTTTCTTTCCGCGATATTGCTGAAATACTTGGCAGGAATGTATCCACTGTGCATGAGTATTGGCGGCAGTGCTCAAGGGAAGGTACTGCCTCAAGAAGACCAGGTTCCGGGCGGCCACGTGGTACTACTGAGAGGGAAGACCGTCGTATTCGATGTATAGCCATGGCTAATCGTATTGCGTCTACAGCTGAAATTTGAGCTGCGGTTGACACCACAGTGACACAACGAACTGTTACAAATCGGTTACTTCAAGGACAGCTCCGAGCCAGACGCCCTGTACAGTGCATTCCACTGACTCCACACCACTGTCGTTTGCGACGTGAGTGGTGTCAAGCTCGAGCTCCTTGGAAGACGGAGTGGAGAACTGTTGTGTTTTCTGACGAAAGCCGGTTCTGCCTTGGTCGCAGTGATGGCTGTTTGTTGGTTAGAAGGAGGCCAGGTGAATGCCTGCTAGTGACCTGTCTATGACCTAGACACACAGGACCTACTCCTGGAGTTATGGTTTGGGGAGCAATTTCGTATGACAGCAGGAGCACTTTCGTGGTTATCTCACGCACCCTGACTGCAAATTTGTACGTCAGTCTAGTGATACAACCTGTTGTGCTGCCATTTATGAACGGCTTCAAGGGGCTGTTTTCCAACAGGATAACGCTCGCCCTCATACCAATGTTGTAACCCAACATGCTGTACAGAGTGTCGTCATGTTGCCTTGGCCTGCTAGATCACCAGATCTTTCTCCAATCGAGCGAGTATGGGACATCATTGGACGACAACTCCAGCGTCATCCACAACCAGCATTAACCATCCCTGCATTGTCCGCCCAAGTGCACCAGGCTTGGAACTCCATCCCACAAACTGATATCCGACACCTGTACGACACAATGCATGCTCGTTTGCATGCTTGCATTCAAAATTCTGGCGGTTACACCGGTTACTAATGTACCAACATTTCACATTTGAAATAGCTCTTCTCGCCAATGGCTCTACCTGTGATCTTGAAACTTTAATCAATTAAATATGTTACCTAGATAAATGTATTCCTAAAATTTCATTACTGTACAATAATTTTTTCTTGGTGTTGGGATTTTTTTTTCCATCAGTGTATATTCAAAGTAAGCCAGATAAATACCAGCAGTTCACAATTCTGCAGAAATGCCGCATAAATTTCCTTTCATTTCAATTCTTCTATCTTGAACTTGATAACACGAAAGGAAAGCCAATAAATTATATGATGCACTGAGTTTTTGATTGGACAAGAAGGAGATCTTTACCACCACAATGTATTAATCAAGAGTATCTTTCCCGCTTTTAAATTGTCAGAAGTTCCAACTTTGGATTAGGTCAACAATTTTTCCATTCTTAATTCTCTAAGATTTGACTTTATCAAATCGGAACTGAGAATTTACTATGCAATTTGGTGCCGTGAGCGAAAGTGGCAATTTCGATTTTGACTTCTAAGCTTTTAATATTCCTTTTCTGCTGTCATTCCTTGGGATTAAAAATGGAACTGGTAAAACGACCTTTGGATTTACTTAAGACAATCAATTTATTTTCCATCTGTATTTAACAGAATATTTGCTAAAAAAGGGAACTTTTGATGTTATCGATTTGTAAATAAAAATATTTCTACTGATGTTTCCTTTCCTTTATTTGAAGCTTTAAAGAAGACCTTCTAATTAGGAACACAATTAATATTTTAACAAATCTTATTTTTAATTGTTACTGATTTTCTTTAATTTATTCAGATTTGTTTTGGAATTTAAATGCTAATTTATTCAAGCTCATTTAAATCTGAATATTTTTTCAATTAATTGTATGAAATATTAAAAAACCCGACAAAGAACGTTTTCCACCTCAGACAATGATCACCTGTTGCGATATTTTTTATAGATAGATAGATAGACAGGCAGACAGACAGATAGATAGATAAACAGATAGACAGACAGATAGATAGATAAACAGATAGACAGACAGATAGATAGATAGATTAGATAGATAGATAGATTAGATAGATAGATTAGATAGATAGATAGATAGGTAGATAGATAGGTAGATAGATAGGTAGATAGATCGATAGGTAGGTAGGTAGATAGATAGATAGATGGATGGATGGATGGATGGATGGATGGATGGATGGATGGATGGAT
>JAPMOQ010020268.1:776035-787618 GCA_026543055.1 Argiope trifasciata | reverse complement strand
GATGGATGGATGGATGGATGGATGGATGGATGGATGGATGGATGGATAGATAGATACATAGATAGATAGATAGATTTAATAACGTTCCTCTAATTTTATGAAATATAACAAAATCCCAGAGAAAATTATTAAATTATTTCTTCATTTCTGAAGTTTCTATTTCCAGTCTTTTATTCAGAAACATCCAGGCTATTCAAGGATCTTGGAAAATTTATTAGTAATGAAAATACTCTTTCATTTACAAAAGGACTCATTATTGTAACAGAATAGAAATGTCCGTTTCCATAAAATATTCAACCCAATATGGCTCTGAAAAGCAATTACAGTTATTCCTCTGCAAAAAGTTTTTGTTAACAATCCCACGCATCTCAATTTAAGAAAACATCTCCAACTGTATTCAATCTTTCATTAAGACAAAATGAGAAGAATCTAGTTTCAAACGAAGAGGATTTTGTTCTCATCTACAAACAGAATATCAATAATATCAAATCTGCTTGGAGAATTTTTCAGGAATGTCTTTCTTTCTTCCATACAAATTATTTTAATAAATGGGGTATTCTTTTGCTATTAGCTTTATCAGGGTTCCCATATACACCCAATTAGAGAAGAAGTTTTCTAAAAACAAAGAGTGTAGTATTTAGAAATATTATTTAAAAGTATGTAGTATTTAGAAGAGCCAAGTAAAAGTCAGAATGAATAAAGGGTATACTTCATTAAAATTGTTATTAAAATTAAAAAGAATTTATATTTTGTTGTTTTCTCACCAGCCTCGAAAGATTTTAAAATTTAAGGAAAGTTAATTAAAAAAAAAAAATATATATATAGATATATATATATATATATATATATATATATAGTATATGGAAACTCAAATTTTTATCATTGTGGAGTATGGAATTTTCACTAGAGAGACTTTCAATTTAAATCAAACATCAAAAACAAGTACTTAAGTACTAAATCAAAGTCGTAAAAAGTTCAAAAGTATTTTTAAGTCACAGAAACATTTTTTAATAACAGTAAGTTAAAAATATATATCCATTCATCATTTTTAGCTATTTAAAATTTAATTTATTAAAAAAAACTTTTTGCTTAAGCATTAACTTGTTTGATTATATAATACAAGGAATACTTAAAAGAAACGTGGTATGTTTTTTTTTTTTAATTTGTCTCAGTATAGAAATACAGCTTTAATATTAGAGTCCTAGAAATATTTCGGTTGACTTTGCATAAGAGAATATTTCCGAAATAATCAAGCTGATTATGTAAAAAATACCACTAAATATAAATAAAATGAAGACACATTGCAATAATTGAGAATTATAAAAGGGTGACGAAAAATAGAACAATGCTTATTCCTTGATTATGTAACTCTAAATATATTTCGAAAAACGAAATTTCATCAAATATATGTTCAGCGTAGAAAGATTCTTTGATTCTGTAGTAGTAAATAATAACAATAATAATAATAATAATAAAATTTCTTACTGTTCTTATGTTAAAAATAAATGGCTGAGTAGACTGGCTTTTTTTTGCATTCGTCTCAAAGGATACAAAATTTCCTGTTTTTATCTTCAAATATTGCTGAAATATTAAAATACAAATCCATAACATCATTAACCATGCCGCTAGCCGGTTTATGAATAAAATTTCATTTCATTTTCAGTGATGAAATACATATCACAAAGCAGTTTTCAGAGAGGATAAAAAAATAAAAGTTCATCTGCTAAATTGCATTAAATATTAAAACAATTGGTTAGAAAACACATTAATTGAATTAATTGACTGAATTCATTCGTTAAAATAAAATTAGTATATTTATTAAAATTTCGTTAATTGGCTTATTACAAATGAATAGCTGCGACAGTAATGCGACATAGCATTCATTCAACAATACCATAAGATGACTTTCTATAAAAAGAATTATTTAAAAATTTATAAATATTTTTTCCCCTTTCATCTCGCTTTTGTTATCTTTTTCCCATTGATAGTGACACCATCGGAAATTCAGACATTTTATGAATTTAATCATTATCTTGCCATTATCATTAACATTATATTGTCATCTGCAAATGAAGTGTATTTACTAACTCTAAAAATAATAAAACTCTTCTAGTCCCCTGTTCATTCTTCAAAATAAATCTATATGAATGTTCAAAATTATGCTGTCTAATGTTATCAACAGCACAAACGTTTAGCATAATAAACGTCAGTACAATATAAATGTAACATATGCATTTAATACATATGTATTATATATACATATAAAATTATCAGTTTAATAATTCATATAATTTTAAAAGTTAAAGAATGATCATATAAACATGGGACATGTTTTAAATTTAAATTATTCAAAACTACTCTTTTCAAAGGGCTGAAACACATTTTAATAATAAATCTTCCAGCATAAATGGAACTTTTACTATGTCATCAGAAAAGGAACGAAATAGAAACTTAAACCTTTTTGAAACTATGCACGTAAGGACAAGTTATTTTACATTTCTACAAGACATATAAGAATTCTTTGAAAATGTTCTTGCTCTTTGTAAGGATCTTTCTAAAGAATGCATTCTTAAATATCAGCTAAAGCATAGAAGATATAAACTGGAATTTTCATAAACAAACTGAATATTTGGAAAATGAATGCAAGATGGACATAAAAATATAACTTCCAGAGATTTAAAATGTGTTTAAGAATACAAGGAACAGACACATTCGTAGTTTGTATTTTATATATAAACCTATATAAATACTTATTCATGTCTAATTTTTCAGTTTAATGTAAGAATTTTGTTAAGCTATTTGACATCTGAAGCTGTACTTTTTCTTAGTTTTAATAGTTTAATTTATTTGAAATGCACTAAATAATACAAAATATAAAAAGTGAGTCATATGCAGTTTTAAATAGAATGATTTTATCTTAAAATAAACTTTAAAAAATGCCTAAAGCCAAATTGAATTGATTGCGATATGTTTGGTACGATTAAATATATTTTTAAATGCCATTTGAGAAATTCGATATTTTCTGCGGCTAGCATAATGAAACTATTTCGTAAATTACTAATGACTTGCTGTATTTGTTCTGCTAGGAAAAATTATATTACAATAGTGACATATATAATACATGGAATAAATTACTTTCCGTCCTGTGTGTAATAGGAATTACAAATAGTAATTTGATTTCGAAAAATTTAAATTCATTTCAATAAGTTTTGATAAGGCTTCGATTCAGTAAGGTTTGATTATGACTTGAACGACCAATTTATGAGAATAATTATAAGAAAAATGTAGACACGTTTGTTGAAACTGACATTCAATTTATGATCTGATTTTTGCTTTTTTTAAAATATAAGTTCGTAATTAGCAGAGAATATTTTGAAGCTTGCAAGTTATTTTTGATTCTCAATATTTCATGGGATATTATGATACGGAAATGAAAAGCGAGGAATAAGGTACTCTTTTACATTTGTAATTATATTTTAAAAAATAAAAACTGTAAAACAGTAATTTTCAGTAAATAGTAAACTTTTTGAATAAAATAGGCTGTAGAAAATATCTTCTAAAATGGAATATATGAGTTAATGCGAAAAGAATTGTATATGTTGGAAACAGTAAGTTATTATTTTAGTTAAAAGGAGTTATAAAATAATTACAAAGATAATAACTAGGTTTAGTTTCTTTCCTTTTAGAACATTTTAGTGACCTCAATTACCGTACACATAACTCCTTAAAAAACATTTTAAAAATATTTCAGTATAACGCTGAAATAAAAAAAATCATTTCATAAAACTTTAAAATGAAAATAAAATTTTTCCAGTATTCTTTAGTTGAAGCTATTTGACATCTGAAGCTGTACTTTCCCTTAGTTTTAATAGTTTAATTTATTTGAAAAACATTAATATAAAATATAAAAAGTGAGTCATATGCAGTCTTAAATAGAATGATTCTAACTTACAATAAACTTTAAAAAATGCCTAAAGCCAAGTTGCATTTTTTACGAGAGCAAGGAAAGTGCTTACAAACTTAACACTATTTTACTATCAGGTACTTACAAATATATTATTTTAGTTATTATATTTGTTTTGAAATTACTCCTCTAATGTTATGATTCGAAACTGATGGCTTAACGTTGAACCATAAATTGATCCAAATGTGTATAAAAAGGCGTAAAAACTAATAATATAAAGAAGGTAATATGACTTATTGAACTGATTGCGATATGTTTTGTAAGATTAAATATGTTTTTAAATGTCATTTGAGAAATCCGATATTTAATCTATATATATATATATATATATATATATATATATATATATATACTATTTAAAAAATATTATATATTAATAAACAATAAAAAATCCTTTTATTACATAAAATTTATAAATATTTAAGGATAATTAATGTAAAAATCAATAATGAAATAAATTAAAATATGTATCAAGTATTAGATTCAACATGGTTCGATCAAACACACTGATGTAGGAAATATAACTTATATTTTTAATTTTGAGAACTTTTTGAAACGCAAAAAAATTATCTTAATTATTTATTTAACTATGTACAATCTATCTAATCTTCTATCTTATATCTTAATATCTTAATCTTAATTAGCTATATACCATTTTTAAAGAATATATTGTATATAGTGTTTTTTAAGAATATATTGTATAGAAATCAACACTTCAAGTCATTTAAAATGCCTTACAAATGTAATTCTCTATGATGAAGAATCGCATACCTGAACGAATTTTAAAAACAAAAATTATTCAAAAATGATCTTGTTCTTTTAAATCTTTTTCATTTTGATTTAGAATTATTTACGAATATTGATATAAGGCTAATTAATTAATGAATTAAAAATAAAAATAAATCTATTTGATTTATTATATTAAAAAGGGATTTGAAAAAATATTTGTAGAAATTTGCGTGTACAATGCATTCTTTATTAAATCCTTTTGTAGTGAGTAGATTTCGTTAGGGATTAATATATATTCAGATGCAATTCGAAAACAAGAAATTCTGTTGCATAAAGTTTTTTAAAGATTTGATTGGCATATGAAGAAAGAAAGATGCCAATTTCGATTCGAAGAATAAAAATATCTAAGTCGAGGTTTTTAAATTGCCATTTAGGTATAAAAAATATAGAGATCAACTTAAAGTTGTTTAAGATACATTGAATTGTATGTCCACACATAATAACGCACATTTCGCATCTGATAATTCAGTCAAAGACGAATAAAATTTTTTAAAATGTTTGTTGTTAATTTATTATTTTACTGGTATTAAGAGTCATTTTTCCCATTATATATTTTTCTAAGTCCTTACTTAACATGTGATATTACATCTAATCATACTCCTTTCAATTTACCCTAAATATTGATTGGTCAATTTATATTATTGGGTATTTCAAATGCTGAATATAATTGAGCAAAATTATTGGAGAAAAAAATATTATATAATACAGGGAATTCAATAATATATATAATAATAATAAATGTTTTTAAATCAGAATTTTTGAACAAAATAACTTTCTGCGATTTCGTTTTGAAGATAAAGAGATTGCATACACTTAGTTTTCAGATAATAATGTTAGCGACATATTTGTTTTCTTAACTAAAATCAGATAAAGAATTCCAATTTTATAATTTTTAAATTACTCTAAGATTTTCTTATGTGAAACAAATCCTTTCTATTTTTAATGAATGATATTAATAAATAACATTGTCTTTTCCCTGTTAATTAAATATTAAGGTAAGAAATTGCCCACATATTTGTAGAAGAAACTAAAAACAAGCGCAAAATGCTATTACTAATTATCGGCATTTCACATTTTGGAAAATGAGGCAAAATTTTGGATTTGTACTCATTAATTATCATTTTCTTTCTTATCCAATTAACTCAGAAAAGACTATTTTTTACTCGTACTGTTTGCATGTAAGAAAAATCGATCTTTGGAATTTCAAATTGTAGCCACTAATTCAATTCTTAGTATTTCTTTGTGCCATTAATCATTTTTAAGCTATTTAGTCAATAGAAACAAAAATACATAACTAATAAGTCTTTTTTTTGCTGTTAAGGAATTGTTAGCAGAGCATTTACGATGTCTGTAATTGGATTAAAACGTTTTTATTCAAGTGTTAATTCAGATATTGAATAAATAAACAAATCTTATCAAAAACTTTATCAAAGGATTTTTCATCATTGATTATGTTTTCAGAAACTTTATTACTGTAAACAGGCACAATACAACTGTTTTCATGCTTATAATAACTGATTCCATCATTGTTAATTACATTTTAAAAGGATTTTAGATATATTATTTCCAAATCTTTAATTTTATTTTAATTTTCAGCGATTTTATTCAATAGAAAAATAACATTTTTTGATCCAGGTTATAGCGTTTGAATATCTTTTATGTGAAACGAATAATCAGAGATAAAATAAAGGGATTCCCTGTTTAAATTAAAGAAAATTACTAAAGTTTATTAATTATCAGGTGATTCCAATAAATTATTTAAGTGCCGTTGTTTACATTATCATATTTAGCTATGGGAAAAATTATCTACAGATGAAAAAGTATACGTGGGAAGAATGTTAACAAAGGTATAAAAGGAAATATAATATACTAAGGTTTTTCATTTTTAATTTTACTTATTGGCTTTAAACTGTGTAAAAATCTTTAATAATTTAATTTCCAAAAGGTAAAAAATAAAATTTTTATTCTGTGTATAATTTAAGGGCTTATATCTTATTAAGTATGTTAAGAATTTAGAATTAATTTTTGAAAAAAATTAAACACGATGTTGAGATCTTTGAAAAATACACTGTTCTAATTAAAAACTGCAAAATATTGTTTTATATTTGGATTGTGGTTAATTTAAAATCTTTAAATAGTTATAATTAAACAAGGAATATGGTCAGTAGTTTTATTTCTAATGAAAATTTTATGAAATTTATTTTTGTTTTCCAATTTATCGAATCATTTATTAAGTATAATTATAAGACAAAAAGTTACGTAATTCAATTTTTCTTTAAATCTTTTTCATGGTAGAGAAAAAATCAAACAAAATGGTTAAATTTATCCACTCAAACTCTTAACCACTTCAAACGCATTTTAAAAATCTTAGGGGATATACGTTTAAAAACTAAACGTCATATATTTAATATTTCAGGGTATCAATAATGGTTTCAAATAGCAGAAAAACTAAAATAGAAAAGAGGTCAATTACAAAACAAAATGTACAAAAAAATTTATATTATCTATATTCTCAAAACTTTTTTTTATTTATGAGAGTAAAAACTTAAAGAAAAAATATATATGCAAATATTATACATATTTTCCATCACATTCATAAAATATAATTCTTTTTTGAAAATCAAAAAACAGCAGTTCTAAAATAGTCTATGAAAATAAATCTTACTAGATATTCCCGTGTCTTAACTAGGGCAACGTCAAATTGCTTGTCTGGAGTTTGAATCCCAGAAGCATAAGTCTATTCAAAGAAATAGTATGTTAATATATACTAGTTTGTATACACGTTATTTTAAATTCTGATTAAAATACCAAGTATTTCTCAAATATATAAAATCTGAATTCAAAAAGTTGTGAGAAACGTCTGCTCTAATTTTTATTATGAATTGTTTCAAAATAATTAATCTGATTTATTACCAAACTGTGGATAGACTTAGCATAAGTAACTAAAACTAAGGATAAATTTGTATTCTAAGAGTGATGATTTTTCCGCTTTTAATTGCAAAGAATTACCTGTCTTAACTACAATAATGAAAAATGTAGACTATATGTTAAAATGAGGCATTACATTTTGTATACAAACAGAAATTAAATCTGTATAATTGTATGCAAGCAGAAATTATCTTTAAAAATAATTATTTTTAAAGATAAACATCAGATTTACTAATTTCTGCTCAGTTTAAAAAATATATATACGGTTTCCTATCCAAAGTTGGCTATTATTCACTTAGTTTACATTTTGTATCATATCAGAATACAGAAAACGAATTGAGAGGAAAATCGGCCTATATAAATGTGTGCATAAAACGAATGTTCTTCGAACCATCGATACATCAAGACCAAACTCTAGGTTGTCAAGTTTTATGATATCCAAGTGAAGGAAATAATGTCATATCCAGTACTCTTTTGACAACAACTGATTTTATTTCTGTTCGCTCTTCAAATGGAAATCGTTCCACTACATGAAAATACTTCGACAAATTCCTTGTCCTTTGCAACTCCAGTATTTCATTTTGCTCCTTCGAAGAGAAAAGGTTGAGACAGTTGCTCAAAAAGCGAAGTTCTACTATTGCTACTTTCTCAAACAGATGGCATGTGTCACAATTTTCAATATAGAAGTACAGGACTTTTATGACATAGGAGCTGATTTTCAGAATTTTAAAGTGCTTTTTCCTCCCATTTCATTGTTTTGAAAATGTTTGAAAGTATATATTTTTCTTCCCTGAACTGCCAATCAATTATATGAACGAAATACCATGTATCTGGTTTGTATTCATGATACGTATTTCACAATTGTTGGCGAAAATAATGAAATGTGAGATATTTATTAATTTTAAAATAATTTCAATGAAAAATTATAAGATAATGTATTTTTAGAAGCATTTAAGCTTTAATCATCACAACACAAAAAATATTTGGATTTATGGAATCACAAAAAGTAAACAAAAAATTTATTCATTATACATACACAAATCCCAAAGATAATTTATATGATAATTATGGATAAAATTTAAGTATACGGTTAGGAATGAAGCATTTACATAAACTCATATTGTTGTATCAATCGAAATTTTTGTATGACATTAGGGAAAAGTGAACTATTTAATAATTTCAATATAAACTTCAATGAAACACTGGTACGTTTATAAATATTTAGAAACGTCAATGGGTGTAATTGCTACAACGCCAGAAAATTATTTGGGTTTATGGGATCACAAAAACAATTGATGCACTGTACTTGCAAAAATCACAAAAATAATTGGCTTGATAATTATTAAAAAAATTACTAATTTCATAAAGTTATGAAAAATAAATTTAGAAATGGGGAGTATTAATTCAAACTCTTATTGTTACTCGAAATTGTTTTATGGTAATGGTAAAAATTGGATTGTTTATTAATTCTAATATAATTTCATTAAAAAAGAAAATATTAATGAATATTTTAAAACATTAACGCGCTACCAGTAACAACACAAAAAATTATTTATGTTAATGGGATCAAGAGCAACAAACAAACAACTGATTCATTGTACATATAAAAATCAGCTCCGTAATTGACTTGATATTCGTCTATAAAATTTATTTTTTTTGTCACAACTTACTAAAAGTAAGTTTTAGGAATATAGGCCATTGAAAAATTTCATGCGAAATCAGAAACTGGATTGCATCTAAGAAATTTCAAAATTAGTTAAAGCTTTTAATCCTAATGACGATTTTTTTTCTAATTACCTTCCTTGTATACAACACTTCCGTTTCAATTTCTGTTTTACCCAAGCTTCAAAACTCTAATGATTTAAATTTTGTATCGTGCAAATAAATAAGGGATTTGAAATAAATAGAACCTTTTCACCATGCCAAAATTTTGAAGATACAACATAATAAAAATCTAGGTTGATGTTTTTTTAAAGCATCACACACAAAGATATATAAACGAATTTTTAATATTTACTTGTGTTATAGACAATGATACAAAAATCATTAATTATCAGATATATCAGTCAGTCTGATCAGTCTGATTCATTGAATATTTATAATGAAGAATTTTAATTTACCTAAACGAGTGAAAAGACTGTTTACAAGCGGATTCAGTGACTGTTCTATATAAACAGCAAAATGTTTCTGAAGAAGTAGTAGTTATAGCAGAACAATTAGTAGTAATATAAGGAGGAAAGTAGTAGCAATAAGAGGAGGACAAGTAGTAGTAGTAGAAGGACAAGTAGTAGTAATTGGCAGTGGTAGTAGTAGTAGGAAGAGGAGAAATAAAAGCAATAGGACACGTTTTAGTAATAGTTACAGTAGTAATAGGACAAGTAGTAATAGTAGGAAGAGGGCAAGTAGTAATAGTAGGAGGATGGCAAGTGGTAGTAGTAGAACAAAATGGAATAAAATTTGAATTTATACTGGAAGAAAAAATCGATTTCAATCATGACTCCGATTATGTTCTATTTTGCATAAATAATCTTAAATTAACACAATACATAAACAAAATGCAAATTTCAATACAAATTGGTATATGGCACAATGAATATCGTAAAATTACCTTCAAGTTATATTTTTAAAGTTCAGAAAAATTACTTCATACATATTTCATAAAGTAGTGGGAAAGTAATAAATTGATTCTACACTTTTAAAAAAATTATAATGGAAATTCTTAAAATTTCTTGAAACTAGTTTAGAAACACAACATTTAAATTGAAGAGGCAAATAACTTCTATCTTTAAATGAGAATTGATATAACGGTCTTTTATATATAATTGATTTCCTCTAGAAAAATTTCCATTCTGCTTTAGAATTCGCTGCTAATTGCTTCAGTTGCATGTTCTGTTGTAACACTAATGAATGAATCTCTTAACTAAGTCTGCATCTTTATTGTTATCGATTTATTTATTGGAAGATCCATTTAGATCCATCCGTTAGTAGAAATAAAGACATTTCAAACTAAATCTTAGTATTTTTTAAAACTTCTTTTAATTGGTTTCCTGCAAACGACTGTTCTTTTATTGTTATTTTAAACATTGCTGAAGAGGGTTGTGTATTGTTATTGAAAACTGTCAAGAAATGAGCCAAATATTTGCCTTTTGAAAGCCTAGTTTTATATTTCGCCATATACACGGGGTAATAGTATATGTAATAACAGCATAATAGCTATTTTCTAAACTGTTGTTTATAGATAAATTATTTAAACGACTTCAAGAATTATTTTATTTTGTTTTCTCTATTGCATTTTTGAATTAAGTGATGTAAACTTTATTCAGAAGTTCAGTCATTTTTAATAAAATATCTATGGCATATTCGCAATTTGAATAGAAATATCGCAAGAAATATAGTTCACAATAAAGGTAAAGGTTCGCAATATCGCAAGAAAGGTAGTTCGAATTTCTTGTAATCAAATATGGCCGAATTTTGAATTTTTAAATCTTAACTGGGAATGTGAGATCTGTGAGACGACTATCAATGGACTTTAAGTCACCCCTATTATATTTTTAGCTCACTTGAATGGATTGTGCCTGTAGCTTCCAGTTTTGCAACCTTCAATACATGTGCAATTTTTCAACCGATTTCAGAAATTGCTTTTTAAAATAATTTCAATTATTTTAGCACTGTTTCTAAGACCACAACTGCCTGTTATTGTCTCAGTCATAAAAAGGATTAGCAGATGGCACAAAAATTTAAGCCTTGAAATATAATCCAATTTACTGACCCTGTTATGAACTATATAAGCATTATATAACCATATACATAAAACCATAAAAACATTAAAATAATTACAATCCTTTTTCTGAGTCAACCAAATGAATCTCAATGCCTCTTACAGAAAAAATCCCTAATCTTGA
>JAPMOQ010020268.1:642983-775635 GCA_026543055.1 Argiope trifasciata | reverse complement strand
TATAAATTGTATTGAATGTAATTTAAATTACATAGGTCAAACTAGCACCGAACTTAATCTAAGAATTAATAACCATAGATCTGATATTAAAAACTTTGTAAAAAATAAGAATTCTGAATTTGAACTAGAACACTTTCAATGCCATAATTTTAATAATATTAACATCTATATTCTAGAAGACAATATTAATGACTTAAACAAAAGACTGGACCTTGAAAATATTTACATTTGTAATTTAAAAACTTTATTTCCTTATGGTTTGAACAGCAAATTAAATGGCGAAGGTTATGGGGATATAAACAACTCATGTATCTATAGCAAATTCAATATTTTTAAAGATTTTTTGAGAACAGAAAACGGTAATAAGAGATTTAAAAGAGGTAAGGGTAAAGGGGGTAATTTTCAAATAATTTTTGAGGAACTGTTAAATTATTGTAATATGGATTATAATGGTGAAAACATTTACAAAATTAGGAAATATATTTTTGGTCTTAGAAAAAGTAAAATTAAATGGTTAATAAATAATAAACTAGCTGATTTAAAATTCAAAAACTTTTACACCAAATGTGTTATTCTAGATCTTATTAAATTTAAGCTTAATATTGAAAAAACCGATTTATTAATAAATAATGTTAATAATTTAAACAAAGAATTCTGTGTTATAAGGTTTTTAGACATTGACTATGAAAAACTAAAATTACCCAAAATTTTGCAGATTAACAAAGATTTCTTTCCTATAAAGAATACAATAGTTTCAATTGCATTCAGCTATACAGCAACTTTAAAGAAAAATATTTGTAACTACAATTTCTATAGCAAAAATTTAAATAAAATAAACAAAACTGACTGTCATTGTGATAAAGAAATCTATAAGGACTATGTAGATAAGGAGAAAGGGCATGTGGTAACAGGTGATTTAAAAATTATAGATTCTAGCCCATTAAGGGATCTTATGGAAAAGGGAACTAAATTTAGACTTAGAGAAAGATTAAACAATAAAAAAGTGTTGATTTCTATTGGGCGCGATTTAGACATTTTTATATCTAAAATTTCTCGAAAATATAATTGGCCTCCAGAGGGATTTAATGAATGGAAAATTAGGGTCTTAGGAGAAATTAAAACTAAGTATAATATGGGTAAAATTAAAATAAAAGAACGGGGATTTTATGCTACAAAATCAATAAAAAAAGAAATAAAAAATTTAAAAGAAAAATTTATTATAACAGTTATAGACAAATCATCAAACAATTTCTGTATTATGTGTAAGCACTATTATAAAGAACCTTTAATTAGTGAATATAATTCCAATTCTACCTATAATTTGGTTAATTCTAATAAAAAAGAACTAGACAAAAGATTGTTAGCTTTCGCTAAAAAAATTAAAATTAAAACATGCTCTCTGAAGTATCCTTATTTGTTCCCCACTGTTAAATTTCACAAAAAACCAATTAAATTTAGATTTGTTACCTGTAGTACAGGCAGTTATAATTACTACATGGGGAAGCAATTTTTCAAATTCCTAAAAATTATCTTAAATAAAATAGAAGAAGAAGAATGTTTTGTCATTAATAATAACAAAAAGATTTTGGATTTCTTAAAAGATAACAAAATTTATAAAATTAATACTTTTGACTTTGAAAATTTATACACCAACCTGCCCCATGAGAAATTATTAAATGTCTGTACTCATATATATTATGAATATTTAAATGAAAATATAATTAATAAAAATGACTGGCTGGCTTTATGCAATTTTAATATTACCGAAAATTATATATTTAATGGTATTGATTTTTATAAACAGGTTAAAGGTATCCCAATGGGTACAGCTTTTTCAAGTGCTTTAGCTAACATTTTCCTTCATTACTACGAGAAAAAAATAATTAATAATTACTTAATAAACGGTTGGCGATTTATTGATGATTTGATTTTGATTAACTTGGATAATACCAATATTGTTACTAACTGCTATCCTAAAGAATTAACTTTAAAAGAAACAAATAGTGATAATCTTGAAGCTACTTATCTGGATCTAAGGATCAAAATTGATAATGAAAAAACAATAGTCGGTATTTATGATAAAAGAGACGAATTCAAATTTAATATAATTAAACTCTGTAATTATCACTCTAATCTTAACTCTAAAATTTTCAAAAATGTACTTTTCTCACAATTTAATAAAATTAAAACAATTTGTAATAACAAAATTTCTTTTATAAAAGCAACAAATAGTTTTATTAAAAATTTAAACAATAATGATTTTCCCAAAAACTACTGTAATATCAATATTTTAATAAAAAAAGAAATAATGAAATATTAGTTAAATAGATGGCGCTAAAAAATCACCTTTATGTTTAGTTTCACGGTGTCGTTGTTTTTTGTTGGCGGAGAAGAATGGCGGATAACTAGCGAACAGGTCAGGGAACTGATTTTTCTTAATTTTGTCATTAATTATGATCTTTCTTATATGGTTTTACCTTTTGTATATATATTTGTTGATGTTTTGATTTGTTTTTGTCTTTTACTGTTGAAATTGGTATGTCTCTTTTGCTTTCATCTTCGGGGGATTTTTCGGGCCACGAGGCGTCAGTACTTTCGGACATTGTCCATCGACGCCTCACAGAAAAAAATTCCCTGTTTTAGAATCCCAGCTTGAAAGTGGCTCCTGATGAAGTTTTCAGGCCGGATTCCTTTTTTATTGACTATTTTTTTCTAATGATTTTTCTATGGATTATTTTGATTAGGTTGTCTTATTTTGTTAATTAATTTATATTCATTTGCATTTTGGTTGTAGCTGCATTTGCGCTCTCTAAATACAATGATTGATTTAAAAACTTTTAATTCTTATAACTTGTTTAATCAGTAATGATTTTTAGTTCCGGTTCCGGTTTGGTTTCGTTGCCGTTTTTACTTCTGTTTCGTTTAAATACTCTTTGAATATTGTATTGTAGGTTTATTTCATTATTGGGTTCTTATTCATTTACTTTTCATTATTTGGTTCTTATTCAATTACCTTTCATTTTGTGAACTTTTGCGTGTAATTCTGAATTGAGTTTTAATTTCGTTTTCGACCTAGTTGGTTTCATTTTAATTTTGTTGATCAAGAAATGGATTTTGATTGTTTTAATAATTTTATGATTATATATATATATATATATATATATATATTACATTCCAAGAAAATAACAGTTCGGATATCATAGTTCTACCTTAACCTTTTAAAAACGCACCTGCTGCAAGAAGTATACATACGTAATAATTATGCAATACTAGTAAAAGAAGGTAAAAAGTATATGGAATTAAAAGATGATAATGCATATTGCCATTTATGCTTTATTTTTTGCCTTCAGATTATCAGCTTCAACTATCTGTTGCCTTCAATTATTCAAAATCTCCTAAGGAACATAGTTTAATATCCTCACCTGATAAAAACGAAATATATATATCTGCCCTCATTGATATGATCCTTGTTAACACAGCCATGTGACTAACAGTATGGCCTCACATGGCCCTTGTGACAATAAATTTTACATTCCTACACACCTTGTTGATAAGTCAAATTGTTCTACCCAATACGTTATGTAGCAAGATCTTTTGAAATTCTCAGATGTGTTTTATTCCTTTTTGTGTTTTTAGAAACTAGTGTCATTATACAAATTGCAGCTGGCTTCTAAATAAATTTTCTTATAGGTAAATTGCAGAACTGTTAAATTATTAGTTGATCCCTTGGTAGCAGTTATAAAATCATGGGTTTTGAAAATATGCATGTTGTTTTTCAGAAAAAAAGATTCGAAAATAATATTTCCATTGATAATGATACTGGGTCCGTGTTTTCATGGAAAGGGGTTCAGTAGCTTCTAAGGGTGAAGATCCCTGAGCACCCAGAGAGCAGAAATGCGACATCTAGCTCAAATGAAGATGACACACATATTCGTTTGCACTCCCTCTATTTATGGAGGGGACATTCACATGCCTCACAGTTACAACACTCTTGCTTGAACTGGGACACGGAACCGGGATGCCCCAGATCAGAGGGAATGCACGCTACCCCTACGCCAGGAAGCACGCTGACATTTTTGCGTTCATTTTTTATACAAAATAATGAATAATATACTTTCCTAACCGCAAAAAAACTAGACACTAGAAGTTGCTAAATCTCTTCGTTTTGAATTTTTCTGAATCTGAAAAAGCATTTATATATTATGTGTTTTTAATAACACAATAATTCAGAACAAAAGGTGATAAACGAATGAAATTCATATATTTATCATATCTTAAAATTACACATATTTTCTTTAAACTTTAGATGAAATTTGACCTGTGGATTTTTTTTTTTTGAAATAGACGGTACCGTATACGATGAAATAACTCAGAATGAAATAAACAAAAAGGATGGAATTTAGGTAATAATTATAAATGTAAGATAAATAATTAAACAAGTCCGTCAAAAAATCATTCTTTGTTAGTTTGTCTATTGCTAAGAAAGCAGCATAATAGTATATAGCCTCTAAAGTGCCGATAAATAATTTATAATATGAAAAAAAAAAGCGTAACGTATATGTATTTTAGTGGATTAACTGTAATTTAAGTATATTTAATAAATAGGTTTAACAATTAAATTTCAACAATCAAATTAGATTTGTATAATTCTGTTTGAAAATAAAACTGCTATATATTCTAATGAAAAATAACAATATGTAAAAGCCGGAGCATATTATATTAACTTTTATGGACTAAATATTGATATCCTGTTTTAATCTTGGTCAAATATCATTTATTTTTGAAAAGAAATTTTTATTTTTTCTCTTTCAATTCCATTTCCACATTAGATGTTGGCTCAAAACTGAAATTACAAATGAAAAAATCATGAATTCAAGCTGCTCATTTCTTTCACACACTGATTCTTTACTGACATAACAAACCGATGCTGACATCCGAAACATACAAACATAAGTTTATTAACTTTCAGATCGGATTCAAAATTTAAAATGGGTTTCGATCTGAAAATCCAATAAAGTAAATGACTTCTTACTTGTTTATCAAAAATTTAAATAGGAACACTTTTTTATCCAGCTAACGATTTTTGTAGTCATATCATGTTTGCAGCGAGCAGATAACTCAATATTTCATCCATTTTTAGAAAAATGAATGCAATATCTTTGATACGATTAAATATTTTTTTAAATGCCATTTGAAAAATTCGATATTTTCTGCGGCTAGCACAAGGAAACTATTCCTTAAATTAGTAATAACTAGCTTTATTCGTTCTGCTAGGGAAAAAATACATTACCATAGTGACGTATATAATACATCGAATAAATTAACTTCTGTCCTATGTAATAGGAATTTCAAATAGCAATTTTATTTCGAAAAATTTGCATTCATTTCAGTAAGGTTTGATAAAGCTTCAATTCAGTAAAATGTGATTATGATTTGCACGACCAATTTATGAGAATAATTATAAGAAAAGTTTAGACACGTTTATTGAAACTGATATTCAATTTATGATCTGGGTTTTGCTTTTTTTAGAATATAAGTTTGTAATTGGCAGAAAATATTTTGAAGCTTGCAAGCTATTTTTGATTCACAATATTATATGGGATATTATTATACGGAAATGAATTGCTAGGAATCAAGGTATTCATTTACATTTGTAATTATTTTTTAAAAAATAAAAACTGTAAAACAGTAATATTCAGTAAACAGTAAACTTTTTGAATAAAATCGGTTGGAGAAAATATCTTCGAAAATAGAATATATGAGTTAATGCAAAAAGAATTTTGTAAGTTGGAAACAGTAAGTTATTATTTTAGTTAAAAAGAGATATAAAATAATTACAAAGATAATAATTAGGTTTAGTTTCATTCATTTTAGAACATTTTAGTGACAATCCTTCTAGCATATAATGCCACAATTACCGTACACATAACTCATTAAAAACATTTAAAAAATATTTCAGTATAACACTGAAATAAAAAAAAATCATTTAATAAATCTTTAAAAAGAAAATAACATTTTTCCAATATTCTTTAGCTGATGCTTCTAAAAAGATGCATAAAAGTTTAAAGAGCATATTAGAAATGGGAAGACGTGCAATTTCCTCACGTACTATCGGTAAAATTTGTTTTTAGCATGTTTTCCTCACACTTTTCAGTCAAATTTGTCGTTCTTAGATAAAAAATGTGCTTACTACAATAAAAGTAAACGAATGAAATATAAAGCCTTATTCAAGTACCTGAAAGAATTTGTAGGAAAGGTGGAATTGCTTGAGTTGTTAGAGTTCAATAAAATTGATATTTCTACGCAATATTTAATTTTTTATCATCATATTTCTTTTTTTTTTCTTCAACGAATTCATAATTTGAAGATTTGTAGTGAAGATAGACTAGTGAAAAAGCAATTCATATTTCGACATATTTAATTCAAAAATAGAAGAAAATTGGGAATTTGAATGTAAAAATCACATATTAAATTTTTTCAAAAAAATTAATTTACTTTACTACACATACATTCAACATTAATTTTTATTATATCGTATACATTAAACATTCATTTTTATCACATCATATATATTTATTTATTACACTCAACATTAATTTATATTACGCCATATGCATTAATTCAATACACTCAACATTAATTCATATTACGTCATATGCATCAATTCAATACACTCAACATTAATTCATATTACGTCATATGCATTAATTCAATACACTCAACATTAGTTTACTTAGATACATATACATTTCATTCAACTTTGATATGCATTACATCATACATATTCATTATATTCATCATTCATTTGCATTAAATCATATACATTCATTACACTTACAATTTATTTACAATACATCATATACGTTCATTACGCTTAGCTTTCATTTACAATACATCATATACATTCATTACACTCAGCATTCTGAAAATGCATGATATAATTTTCTGTTAAGTCTTCTGATCTGAATATCGTTGTATTAAAAGTAAAAGGTTCTTTATTTCTCATTTTAAGATGCTTTATTTTCATTTATCTTATGAAATGTTGATCAATTTTAGAGTGAGATATAATAAAAAACAATATAATTACTAAGAGTATTTGAATTCTATTCACTGCATACGTGGAACTATTTTTTTTTACAAAGAGTGACAAGAAATCCATAATACTTTCATCAATAACTTTTAAAATTAATAATTTTGAAATGTATTAAGGTAAAATTGTAATAATTGTACATGGAACATTTTTTAAACGTGAAATGAAAATTAATTGATAAAAAAAAACTTATCATAAAAAATAAGAGGATTCAGTTGCTAGGCCCATGCATTATATCATATAAAAATACGTTGGGAAGAAAGTGCTTTCAAATGATAATAAATGTATTAGCCTGTATTCCCTAGTATAGTGTTAAGGAACAATTTCACTACTAAGTCACTTGTAAACCAATGGATTCGCTTGTAGTGAGTGTATGGACTGAAAACAAACAGCAGACTTAAATAATAAACGACGACGATCTTTATTAAACACTGACAACACAGATACGATAGACGCACTTAGGTGATAAAAACACAGATAACAGACAGCAGCATACTATAGCCCACAAGTAGTAATCGATAGCAATATCAACCACTGCACACAAAGCGGCCAGATAGAATTCAGGTGGAATCTTCGTAGCTTCACTCTATGGTCTCTCCAAATGGATGCAATTATCCAATGTCTCCTAGCTTTAGAGGAATCCAATAGCCGATACAGTACTACACGACTGGCTATTCCTGACAGAACTGGATGTTGCTTCTACAATAAACACCAGGACTCGACATAAAGCGCAGTTCAGTAATTGTTTGAGCTCGTACAACGCTTGTTCTTCAGAACGTATCTACGACGCCATCTGATTGCAGTTTGAGACTTCCGGATTTTTATAATTTCCGGAGGCTGGTAGAGAAGGTTCTGAATCAATACTATTTTCTGGATCACTAAAATTCTTGAAGTTTCCATTAATGTCTATTTTGTCGCGAACGTTTCCAAATTCCTCATCAAATCTCCAAATGGTCGTCAAGTTTTCTTGCCAAGATCTGACATCATGGACACAGCACCCTATCAGAACCTACAGAGCTGTTCGTAAAAACCGTCTTTGCAGTGATTAAACCAACTGTGTTGGGAAACAATATTAGATGTTTGTAGCAAAAAGTACTAAATGAATAAACTTATTTATTATCATGTTAGTAAGAACTGTCTCCGTGAAACATTCCTCGCATTTTCTCGCGCTGTTAGATTTGAGGTCAGTCATTATTCATCTGATAGAAAACACTTTGAATTGATGAAAACGAAAACTTATGTTTGTAAGTTGATAAGTCAATAGCTGAATCATGAAGTTATTCACATTTATGTTATTTTAAAGTTATTCACAACTATACCATAAACAAATTTTCATTTCACTTTAAAATTGAAATGAATTCAATCTCAATCTATTTTTCATAAATGACATGTTACTTTTTTCATAATTCACCATAGGTTTGGCGAAGCATGGTCATGTCTAGCTTTTGCACCATTAAAATCCAACTCCAAACCAAACCTTCTTTCATAAGTTTCAGAATAAGCAAAATTACTCTGTATAATAGAATTTTAAAACAATTTATATTTACTTTTGATAAATTAATGTGAGAAATTTAAAAATGTGTAGTTAATTAATTTCTTCTTCTTGCTACATATTTCTAATTCTTTCTACACCAACTGATAAGGTAATTGCATTTACTAACTCACATATATGAAATCAGAGCAAATGAAGAGGCCACTCCCTACCGCACTTTTTTGTATTTAAACAAAGAATCCAAACTGATCTATCTATCCAAATATATCAATATATCAAAGCTCAAAAAATCTTTTCACTTCTTTTTAGTCCCTTTTACCATGTTCTGTCGCATTTGTAATTTGCCTTCTAGTAAGAAAACTGGTTTTCGAAATCAATTATCTGTAGTATTAGTGATCATTTGGCAACTTGAAATCTTTTGTGATAAAAAAAGGAAGCACCCAGGAAGCACGTATTCCTATTCCCTACCCTATTTTATATATCGAGAAAAATTGAGCAATATCATTGATCTCACTACCAATACTTTATGACGAGAGTGTGATGTCATGTTTGCTTTCGTTCAGATTTTCGACGCAATCAGGGATTTGATGTCTCATATAACTAGGTAGCATAAACTGAATGAATTCAATTTAATTCTTTGCGGTATGGTTATATATCTTTGTTACGCATACATTGGTGTTTTCCATCTATATTTTTCATTATAATTTTCCAGTTAACAATATTTAAAAGGTATTGTTATTTCAGTAAAGAAGCATTTTACTAAGAGGTAAATTTACAAAATAGTACCTTAATTTAAATCAAAATCGTGTCTATGCATCCCTATCTCATTTCTCCTAAATGCCTTGGTCGATTTTAACCAACTTTACATACTGATTCTTCATGAAAAGAATTTTAAAAAATTCCATTTTTTTTCAAAATACAAATATTATTTAATTAAAATTTACAATGCACAATCACTTCCAGCAATACGAACCAAAACTATTTAGTTTAGTTCGCTTAAGTTAGTTTATAATGAAGGAACACTTTCGTCATAAACTGGGCAATGGTGCTTACCAATGATGTTGCTCGTTTTTTATCCATACATTAAATAGGGTAGGGAATGGGAACATGTTCCCAGAGGCCGCGATAGCCTGGTTGGTACGGCGTCAGTCTCGTAACCAAAAGTTCGTGGGTTCTGTCCTCGTCTTGTTTAAAGACCTATGTTAGTTAATGGCAATTGGAGTGCGTTAAATAGGCCGTGACTGCAAAGTCCTCCAAGTTCTCAGAACAAAAAGATACCTCTGGAGGTACTGAGTTAGGGATGAGTCGGTCTCTGATTTGGATCTAAATTCTGATTGATGAATGAGTGTATGAAGAAAAGCCCCCTGGGTGATGTCGTTTGTGTTCGAGCAAAGTCGTCTTTTCACCTGAACGTTGCTCGTTAACAACGAAAGGCGCATACCTCCTCTGCCATAATCGAAAGAACTATGCTAATTCGGCTTGGTATGATGAAGTGGCCTTAAACAGCAACAATATATGTTCCCAAGAACTGCTGTTCCAGGAATCTATCGGAGGGAAATTTATATTTTTCTGGAATATTTCATGTTCTATCAAAGAAATTTTAAAAAGCCGAAATACAAGTTTGAAGTTAGTAGAGGATGACAACGTGAGTAGTTGATAAAATCGTTAATAAAATCTTTTTCTTTTATTTATTACAGATTTATTGATAATGCATTGCTGTTTGCTGTAAGTATTGATCCTGGTCACACTCCGGTTATGTTTTAAGTTTGTGTGGTCTGTTTTCGTTTTGAATAATATATTAGTTCTACGAGTACAAAACTTGATATTCAACTTATTAATCTTTCTTACAGAACGCTTGCCAAATTTATGATATATATCTCGCAAGAGTATTTTATTTAGTAAAATACATTTGAAGTATTAATGTCACATTTGCTGACAGTATTTTTTTTTTCTTTATCAAAAATTTTTCTAGTGCTATTTTCAGAAAGAGCCTTTTCATATTTCTCTTGAGATTAATAACAAGTTAGTCGGTATATTTGATTTTTTACTAACGGATTACTTATAAGTTAAAACTACTATTTAATATTAAATTGCCTAGATTTTTTAAAATTCGAAACAGATAAAATTCTGTATGGGTGACCATTCTAAGATTTCAGCTATCTTTTTATAAGCATTTTAAGTAATGGACATTTAATTCTAATCCATAAATCGATCTATGAAAAAAAAATTACTGTCATTTTCTTTCTGAGAATCTGAAACAATAAGGAAGCAGAAACTAAAACTAAAACTTAATAATGCTGAGAGATGACTCTGTAAGTAGCTCAACATCTGCCTCTCTTGTTTCGCCTTCAAAAATAAAAGATTTAATCTTCCTAAAACTGAATAAAAAAAGCAATCTTTTAAAATGTCGCATAAAATGTTGTTGTCAATTTTACAAATATTTTCAACTTATTAAATTTTGGCAATCTTTATTCTTAGGGAAATATAAAAAAAGAAACCCACGGAAATTATGTTGCTAACATAATTTTATTAAGTAGATTTGAATCCGTTTTGCAAAATATCTTTATTTAATAAAGTATTAAAGAAGAAAAGTAAAGAAAAAAATATTTAATCCACTTATAAAAACCTATTAAATTAAATTTGATGTAAAACCTAATCTTTAAATATTTATCAAATCTTGCAAATTCCCTCAAATTTTGATTCCGATTGGTCACTATTATATTTGCTGATCAGAAAATTTATCAGAGATACTGATTTTTAATCAAAACTAATTGAACATAAAATAACGCATATTTTTGAACTTAATTTTATTCTTGATGAAAAGAAATCTTGAGAATTTGTTCAATAGTGCTACACGCCTTCGGAGTTTAAAATAAAATTCGGCTTTTATTTATATTTTCTCCTAAGCTATGAACTTTATAATAAAAGTAAAATTTGTATTGCATTAATTTTATGCTATAAAGTTTTGAGCTTTAAGTTCGAGTACTTATAAATGGAATATAAAAAAAAAATTGGCATCAGAGAATGAATTTCTTTCCCAAAGCTTAACTATTTATGAAGCCTTATATTTATATGTAGAGACTATTTTCCATACATTCTATCATGATGATACAGATAATATAATTTCATATTTTCCTAGATTTTTGTACAATTGTGAGTCGTTGATGACAATGTAGCACTTTAATATCTTTTCAGTTTAATTATTAATAACTAATTTAATTTCTATCCCACATTTGTAAAAGTATTAATGAGTTTGAAACAATGCAAGTACTACAAGAATGAACTTAAATTTAGAGTAAATAGTAAAAGATAAAAAAAATTAACTTTAAAAATAATAATAAGAAATTTTAAAAGCTGATTTTATTAAGTCTATTTGTTTTCTTAAAAAGTTTGAATTCTTAAAAATAATTTATTTTGAAATCTGAAAAAATACTACTTTTTTGTTAAAGTAATTTACTTTTTAACACACTTTAAATAACCTTTTTTGCAATGATTCGAAAAATGGATTCAAAAATGTGCAATAACCCCATCGAATCAGGTATTTCGAGGAAGAAATCGTGTGCTTTCTTAAGTTGAGACATTTTGCTTTCTGAATCATTTTTTTCTCACTATTTAGACTGCCATTGTAACTACCTAAATATCCCTTTTTTACATCATGAAAGATCTGAAAGTGGCAAAAAAAACTTTATCTCTAATTTTCTTAAAAGGCAATCGTCATCCTAAAAATACCTCTCTGACTTTCCTACAACTTTTATCCTTTAGAAGAACCATTTGCTTGTTGAGAAAGATATATTTTTGGAAACTCAAGAAAGAGACTGGGTACCTTAAAAATTTCGAAAATCAATGAAAATATCAATTTGCTAATTTTTAATGAATAATGATCCTTAAACCTTTGGTTTATTAATCTGAAAATTTTAAAACAACCTGACAAGTATTTATCAAGATGCTGAGTTATATTGTCTAACGCGATATCAAGTGCCGCGCCCACTTCCTGTGTTTACACCAAACTTATTTTATGTGCGAATAGCCAAGCCGTTTACTTTTTTCCCCATGAAAAAAAAAGTAGGAAACTGGTTTCAAACTGTAATGGTTAAATCCGTGTTTGTTTATGGTTTACTGCTTTCGTTCTTCATTTTGAATGAATTTCGCACTTGTTATTATAATCGTTTTGAAATCAAAACTTCGTTTTTCAAGACTGCAATTTTTTTTTATTGTTACCTGCTTTTTAATTAGTTTCGGAAATACCTCTCAATAAAAGGATATCCCATTCTCTTTCTATGAATAACAAGAGGTGTAAAGAAAGGAATCAAAACAGCTTAATGTAGCTGTGATTGATATTAATCATTTATACATATATATTATTTATGATTGGGTGTCTCGTCAATAATATCAGAGCTTGGCAACAGATTTGGCTACTTCAACCAAATAGAAATTACTGGAAAAATTTAAATAATTATCTAACATTTGAAAAAAGTGTTAATATCAAGCGTCATCCACTAGAAGTTTAAAAAAAATTATTTGATCTTGATTGGATGAATAAAAAATATATTATTAACATTAGAAAATTTGAAAAAGATGTATAAATAAATAGATATATGAAGAGTGTGAACAAATAATAGGATTTGAAAAAAAAGAAGCACGTTCCTTTTTTTCCTATGGTCTTAAATATTTTTCTTGTAAAATATTTTCCTTTTCTTCTTTTGTATCCCTGTTACTTATAATACTAACTCTATCAGTTAAAAGAATTTTTCCGTCGAAAAATCTGTCTAATCGAAAATTCTATCTCATTATTTGTCAATACAACAAGGTGTGAAAAAGTTTTCTACGTCATATTATTTTAAATGAAAATAAAATGAAATCCCTTTTTCTATTACTTTAGGTGCTGAAAATATCAGCTGAATTCTTTGAATAAGAATTTTGGAATTAAAAAAGTGCATTTTTTCCTTCTTTCTTAAGATTATTAATGCTTCACGAGGTACAGACAATCACCCTGCTTCCACTAAACGGATCATGTTTGTATGTTCTGTATATAGTTCATGCATAAAAATGTATCTTGAAACAATGCTTCCAGATTAAATTTTCGAATTTATTAAAACTATATTAAATCCATTTTCTCTTTTAACGATTTTTTTGTATAGATTTGAATGAACTTTCTGTACATTTCCGTTAGGCGGGTGCAGCTAGAAATCTCCAAATTATGTAGAATTCAGCCTGTTTTGTCACGCATCATTTACGGGTTGACTCACGTTTGGTTCACATTGGCGCCATTTGTGCGAGGACAGCTGAAAAGAACCGAAATTTCATTAACTTATTTCTTGTAAGCAAAGCTATAAGATTTGAGAACAATATATATATATTTAATATAATATCTAAAAGGATAAATACAATAAAATTTTTCATGCAATATACCGTATTTACGCGAATTTAATGTGCATGGTTTTTGGCCAAATGTAGTATTCAAAATTAGTTTTTTAAAAATTATTTTTACTAAATTAATTAAATATTTTAAAAATTATTTTTACAAATTACCTTATTTTATTTTTTATTTTTATTACAATTTTTTTTTTAATTTAAAGTTTTAAAATGGGTATGCGCATTAGATTTGCTTAAATACGGTATTTTTTTTCTCTACGGTATTTTTCTTTTCATATTTTTTCTCTTTCTGCATATATATCCAAAAACAAGGTTTATTTGTAAAACATCTTTTATATGGAAGTGTATTTGGCAAATTAAAAAAAAGCTTACCATTTAATGGTCTTTGAAATAAAAAAATGGCCTTGATTTTTAAATATACTTGCAATAGAATCTAATAATTCCTGGTATATATAAATAATTTTATAATGACTTACATCGAAATTTGTGAAACTAAATTCCACTTTCTAGCTGAATTTCTTATTTCTTTCAGAACTTCTATTATAATTTCTAATTTGTTTGAAAGGTACTTCAAAAAACTTATTTGATTTTCAATTAAGGAAAAATTAAGAGACATTTTAGAGTTTTTCCAAAATAAAGTCTAAAATTATTACGAAAAAAAAAGCTTTATATAAAAATAATAAATTAATTCTACAGCCTGCTGAGTTCAAACAATACAAAAAAGGAAACAAACGAAAACGCACTCCCAGGAGTTCGCACACCTCCCACACGCATACTCATATAGATTTAGTTTATTTTTACTATCTTATATATTTCGTCCTTTATGAAGCTCAAAGGCATCGTAATTTTTTCTGGTTATGAGCGGTCAGAAAAAGATAGCATTAAAACCAACTGTTAGCACATCCCCGAGAGTAGGAAAAAGTCCAAATATCGGGAAAAATATCACTCCTGTTATAGTGTTTATTGGATTACAGCTGCAAGTTATAACTTGAATCATGTAACTTAGTGATCTGAAGATATTACGCGACCAGACTACAATAATGGGCCATTCCTGAGAGAGAGTGTCCTGATAACTAGGTGGCTAGTTCCCATTTATTCAATTAGGATAACTTTTCTATAAAAAATATCGCTTTACGCTCAAAATGGACAACAAATAAAATACTTCAAGTATCCTGTATAAAAGTACTATATTTATAAGTTGATAATTGCGTCTGTAATAGTTTCTATATTGTATATAAAAAATTATACATCCCGTTTTTAAAGAAATTAAAACATTCTCAGTAAAAAACCTTGAAATTCCAGTTGTTAAAAAAACATGATAGCTTATTTATAAAGAAATTGTATATTCTATGTAAACTTTCTACAGTGCATAGAAAGCATGGATTATTAGATAAAACAGAATAAAAATATTAATTAATTAATTCATATGTTTTCTATTACCCAATTGAATAAATGTTGAAATGAGATAATCTTCGTAATACAATAAAAAATACAAAAGCATTAATAATTATCTGTATAATTATTAATATCCTAATTATACAAATAATAATAAATACAAATCAGTGCTCTCAGACGCAAAATTACTGTAAAATTGTAGTTACTGTAAAATTGCCATCATATGTGAGTTCGAGTGCAGTGAAATTATTTTCATTTTTACATACTTTCAATAAGAATTCAAAAAATATCTTGAAGATAATTCAATTTAGGAATCTAAGAATACACATGATAATGCTCATTAGAAATAACTTTTAAAATTATATTTCTGCATCAATAATACAAATGAACTAAACATACAAATAATATTGGAACATTAGAGAAAAAATGATATTATAATTAAATTTTTTTCTTGCAATCGAAATGTTAAAAAAATAAAGCTTTATGAAAAAGTGGAAAGAAAAAATAACCTTTATTTGTTTCTCATATTGACTCCTATTAGTGCCATTTTTAAGAAGTTAGTTTACAATATTTAAGCTTTTCTAATTAATATATATTATGTATTTCTGTAATTAATAAAATGTTCCACACTCAGCGAAAAAAAATTGTTGTCTAAAGACACAATTGCTTACGATTCCTTTAAGATATTATTTATTTACTTTGTCATAAATGGAACATAAAAAAGTAATATAATCAACAAAATAATTAGTCACAAGATTTTGATGAGTCTTTAAGTTTCAGAAATCCCTGGATTCTAAAAGAACTTTTCTATCCTAGTTTGTGAACTAATTAACACATGATTTGAACGAAACCAATAAAATTTCAAGTATGAATTTTATGATCATTCTGTAGATAGATTTCTATCAAATTTTAAATCAAATTCATTTCAAAGTAATCTGCTTTTGTGACTGTTTATACATAACTTAAAACAGTAATTTCAAGATGAGAAGATGGATAAAATTATGTATGTAAATTTAGATTCTCAGACATCTATACTTATAATAAAGCTCAATGTGTGTGTGTGTGTGTTGGCGCTCTACAGGCCAGACCGTTGGATCTACAGCTACCAAATTTGGTACATGTATACCATGGAGGTCCGGAATGTGCACCTCGGAGTCCCTTTTTCGAATTTTTAATTAGAATTTGAATTAATTAAAATTTAAGCGAAATTTTGACGTTTTTCCGCTATAACTTCCGAAAATATGATCCATAAACATGATTTTTACATCAATTTAAAGATTAAAAAATTAGCTTTCTAACGGTATCAGTTTTTTTAAATTTATATTGTAAGCTTCTATTTTTAACGAATTTTTAAAGAAATATTTTAACCATGTTTTTATCACGTGACTGGATAAAATAAAAGAATGCCGGAAGTTCAAATAAAAAAATTATCATCGCAAAATAAATCTACAGAAATGCAACTTTTAAGCACGTGACTGGATAAAATAATATAAATATAAAATGTGATATTTTCTTTAAAAAATAAATGCAAAGCAAAGGTTTCTACAATCGTTTGCAATATCTATATCATTAACTCAATAAATCTTCTTTATTTACGGTAAACCTGATTGAATTTAGACAGGATATGCATTGAAGTCCCGACTCAATTGCATATTTATGTAATCGTTTGCAATATCTGTATCGTTAATTTAATACTTTTTTTCCCTTTCTCGCTTTCTTTAAAAAAAACATATTTAATATTTTGGCAACATCACCGATTTTTTTAAATATTTTGGAAGCATAATCGATGGTTAAAACTAACTGATTTATAAAATTAAAGAATATTATTAGGAAAAGGTGTACTTTTAGAACTTTCCGTCCATCATCTTAAAGAAAATATTAATTTCAGGTCAATCAATGCCCGGAATTACTTCAAGGCTAATGAATATGTGATTTAATTGAAAATTTTAGAACGCTTTACTCATGGCGAACCAGCTGGTCGCCAAAGGCGGCTAGTAGATATATAAAAAATTTAAAAACAAATTTGTGTTGGGTATGCTTATCTATTTGTATACTTATTTTACTTCTCAAAGAAGTAAAAGAGGTTTATAGTTTTTGACTGTTAATACAATTTTGCCGAAATTTTTTAACACCTACAAAGATTTCAAAACTGTAAAGATTACTGATAATATATTTTATACTTTGAAATAGATATTTTTTTCGTATTTTATTTTTATAGTATTATGTTAAATTAACAAAATTTTATATTGCAAAAAATTATCTGTTGGGGGACTATGAGACAATAACAAAATCATTATCTAAAGCTGCTGTAACTAAATAGTTTACTGTTTTTGAAAAAGGATTAAAAGGAATTTGGAAACACTATTTTAGATTATAAGGAGTATACCTTTGCTTTAGAGCATATCGAAAGGAATATATTTGTATTAATTTGAATATTTTTTCGAATTTCAGCGATAATTTATTATGTATCTATGAAACAAATCAGTTGTTTTTCAAGTTTTGAGATTAATAATATTCATATGGTGCTCAAGTAATAGTTAGGTAGCTGATCTGTTGAATGCGTACTTCTAATTATAAAATCTTTGACCGTTTGTAGACTTCTTAACAAATTCACTGAGAATCAATCAAAGATCACCAATAATGGGTAAAATGCATTGAGTAGTACACTTTCCTCAATATGTTTAAAAGGCTTTAAGCATGGAAGCTATACTATATATGGATTCGAAATGTCCAATGCAACTGTATTAATGATTATACCTCATTCATACATTTGCTCAACGTAATTTATACATATTGCTATAAAGTATAAAAGCTCTTGAAAAGTACAGTTTGTATTTCCAGTCTATTTTTTAATATTAATAACGGTTAGATGTTATGCATCTCAATTCTTTTCTTTTTTTATTCAATAATAGTTGTATTATCAGATTTATTATTTACAATGCCAGAAAATGTCCTAGGGACAAGTGAATGGTTATTAACATTTTCATTAGCTAATATTTAGCCATTTTATTGCCATATAATCTCTAACCCCTATATACCCTGTGTAATATACAGTTTTATAAGTTGAATAGAAATGTTATAAGCTCCAAGATATTACTGATATACAGCAATAGTTTTATAATTGAATAACTAAACACTGTAAGGGTAATGCACTGGAGACCAGTAAGTTTTTTTAAATCTTTATTTTGAAAAGTTAAAGAGAATTTTGAATAGCTTCATGAATATATTTTGTTTTTATCTTTTTCTAATATTATTTGGGAACAAAGAAAGCATTTTCACAAATTTCCTTTTTCATATATTCATCAATATACAGAAGAAGAGTCTTTTAAGAATTCATTTTTTATGAAAAGTAAATGCTTCTTTTATGTTTTCATGCCAAGAAAACACAATTTTATTTAAGAGAAAAATTTATCTGTTATGACACATAAAGTCATACATTCATCATACACAAACAAGAAAAAATTCAAAAACTCGGAAAATGAATATGTTTTTGAAAAATACTGCTTTGCCCTCTTTTATTGTGATATCTTTCTTGTCATCATTATAACACGTATTATAGAAAAATACTTTTCAAACAAAATGAAAAAGCTTTTGATTTGATATCTATAGAGAAAATGAAAAGAAATGTAATCCCATTCTAGGAAGCTATTTTTTTTAACTGTGCATAATGTCAAAGAAGAAATAGTGAAAAGATTAATGTTTTCAACCATAAAGAGACATATTATTCTTCTGCTTATTTAAAAAAAAATCCAAGAAAACACACTTCGAGGGGAAAAATTCTGAGAATCTGAAATAATATATCATTTGATATGAGATAACGATAAGCAATTGAAAAAAACAACCTTTTTTTTCCTTGATAGTATATAATAATAGAAAAAAAGCATTTTAAAACTAACCTTTTTGTTTCTTTTACTCTCAATAATGCAAAATTTTACAAAAAAGACTATTTATAAAGCAATTTTAATTGATTTAATTGACTCTTTTTAATTGATGATTTTAAAGGTACTCTGTTTTTCAGAATAATTAAGATGCATTTACTTAACTTTCTATTGAGTTAGTATAGCAACATTGAAACTTTTCAATTAAGAAGAAGTGTTTGATATCCATACTTTATACTTCCAAGAGTTTAAAAATAACAAAATCGCTGTTAGAATTTCGTCTAAATGTTTTTTCTATCCATAAAAACTTTGAATTAAAGTATAAATAGAAATTCTGAATATCGCTAATGTTGGAAAAATACAATATCTTTTCAGCTAATATCTGTGTATAAATTTGACTCAATATATCCATGAATACACTCTTTTGTTCATCTGGCTACCAGTGAAAGCTCTTACAAAACAGCAATGAAATTGTTACATTTTTTTCCTTATAACTATTATTATCATCTTAAATTGTTATTAAATTTTGTTTACCCTTTAAAAATCAAGAAAAATAAATATGATTTGACTGTTATAGCAAAAAACAGAAATATAATTGGCGTATGAAGATATTTATAAAGCTTTTACTTCAGAATATTAACTTGCCAAATTAAGTTTTGAAAATTCAAATTGATGGCAAGCTGTGTCGTGTCTTCTTTTTAATTAGAAATGTGATATATTAGAATATTGACCAATAAAAAACAAAAGAGTTTTTAAAAATGCCAGCCATATTAAGTTAATATAACATAAAAGTAAAATATAACTTAAACAAAATCTTTTTCTATAATCCTTACAGCGAACAATTATCTTTATCTAAATCCTTTAAAATTTGATAAATAAGCTCATAAAATGAACAGTGGGATATTTTAGTTCTTAATCAAATATCCTAAGAACTTAAAAAATATTTATAATATTTTTAAAAGTTTAAATTCTTGGAAAATTTTAGAATACGTGTATATACAGACGTGTATACGTGTATAACTAGACCTTTTTAGTAATTAACCTTTTAAATGATGATAGGCGTTGCAAAAATTATAGATATTGCTACTTAAAAGGGTTTAAAAAGATAACTATGATTTAATTATAACATAAACAAAAAATGAATGTATGTAGAAATAGCTTAAATAAGAGAAATAAATATATATAATCAAATAAAATGTGTAACATAAATTAAAAGAAAATTATATATTCAAACAGTTGCTCTTAATTCACGAGTATATATAGCTGCTCTCAATTCACAATTACAAATAATTGCTCTTGATTTATGAGCATGCACTGGGTTTCAAATCTGATAAATGCTTAGTCATAAATTAACATCATTAAGTTCTCAAAATCTACGTATTTACTTATTTATGGAGGCAGACGACTTCTAAACACTATTTCATCGAATGAAAATTTATGAGTCAAATTACCGCTGTTGGAAACGGAGTCGTGAAGATGATTATTTTTACACTCACTAGATGCATGAAACGAGAGATACGTATCTTTAGAAATTGACGAAAAGCAGTAAATAGGATTTTGTTGTATATTTTATTTGTATTATTTAAATTAAAATATAACGAGTAATTTTATTTGATATTTATATTTTTATATTTATCGTAATATTTTAAAATTATTAAGAAAATAACTTCTTCTCTATCAGCCACTAAATAATAAGATCCCTTTATACTTGTAATTCGTCGCTAAATGTAATTTTTATAGTATTAAAATCGGGTTTACACTACATCAGTTATAAGACGACAAGTAAGAGAATCATGCGCAAAAAAGGCCAGATTTATGTTTGCCAAAAGTTCTTAAGACAAATTTAGAGATTCCATGCTTGGCTATAAATTTGAATTTTGGCGTCCCTGGATTTTGGTTTTTCACCGAGTTTCTTTTTTAAACGATGAATATTTACACAAAGAAACATGATAAAAAAGATCAACAAACCTAAATATGAAAACTATTAAAACTGTCCAATAAAACGGGGGAAATACAAATTTAATTAAAAACAAAGAGGAATATATTAAAAAAGAAGTGATAAATGATCATTTTTTTTTTCTTACCTAACCATCGCATAATCAATTAGAGAAAAAAAATACAATACAGCGGCTTGTAGTTGTCCCGTAGGAACAAGTATTTACCATGGACTGAACATCATTACATTATTTTCCAGTCTTTTTACGCTTGCGCTGCTTACAGGCTATCTTATAACTGAACGAATGTAAATCCACCCGAATGTTTAAGATTAGAAAATAATTATCACAATGAAAAATGCCCAACATTTTAGTAAGTAGATATGAAATAATATAATATTTTTCTCCATGGTCAATTTCTATAGTGTTTGTATTCATTACTTGATTTATTGATGCTTTGCTATGATATGTATATGTATGTACGGACATATTTGTTTCACGGATGATGTGCAATCCTTTACCTTCAAGAAGTAATGAATGGTTGAAAGAGGTGGTTTTCTTTTCCCCAGAAATGATTAATGTCGCTGAATCATTTTCGTACCATGGATCTGGTTCCTTGTCCAACTATTGTTTTTCTGACCTTGTTCTTTCATGGGAAAATATTATGCAACTGTGCTACAAGCTGGTCAAGAAGTGTAACTGCAAAAAGAATAAAAATGATTACCAAAGAAGGAACAAAATCTATTTCTAGATTATGAAAGGAAATGAGTACTCTCATTAACTACGTCATACTTGATATAATAATTCAATTCAGGCTCATACGTCGAAAATTAGAAGTTGTGCATTTTTCTTTGACTTTCTCGTATTTTATGCAAAATATTGAGTGTTTTGCATTTAGAAATTTGTGCAATGAACATACCAATGGAAGGGCTTCAAAATTAACTAAATTCATTCATAATTTTATAGATATAGTTTTAATGCATTAGCCATTTATTTAATTTCATTTTTAGGAGGATATTGTTTGCTTTCATTTAATAGGAATTCAAGTTTCAACATCGGTACGAATAGATCATCATATTTTTAGAAGATTTCGCTAGAGAAATCTTAAGTATTAAGATTTTAGTATGATTGCCATTTATTTAATTCCAAACATTGACTATATTTTCGAGTTTCCCAGTTCATTGAAATACGATTAAATAGTAAAAACTGTTTTCAGGAAGCAGGAAATCTTAAACTTAAAAATTTCTAAAAATCTAAGAACCACATTTTTTTTGAGACCCAAGAAAAGAAATATTTTCTGCATAAAGTTATTTGCTTTAATATGCAATAACAGCAATAATATAGAAAATCGCTCATCACATACCATCAAAAGCTAAATCCATCAAAAAACTAAGTTATGAGCCAGCATTCCACATATTTGTTTTTTTGAAGTCAAGATCTCTTTGTTGAAAAAGTATGTGTTCTCAGGTAAATTACGCTATCTGATCATATTTCAAAATCACCACGTCCATTCAAATAATCTCACCGCGTTTCCTATGGTAAGAATCTTTACTTAGGAATCAAAATCTTTGAAATTCAAATACTGATTGAAACAGAAATTTCTTTATACATATGGACCTCGAGGAAGTGAAATATTTTCTGAGACTGTGACAGAAAGCGAGCGATTGAATGAATTTCCATTTTCTGGAACGAAATATCTCTGTCATCTGTATAATAAAGTCTAGAACTTTTGAGATGGGACTTTCGTCTCATGTGTCGTCCTCATTGCCTAAATATAATTTTGCTATTTGAAAGAAAGACATAAGAAAATTAGAATCTGATATGGAACACCTAAGATCAAATTCTAAATCGATGTTTGCTATAGAAAACTCTTCAAATAGCCTATTAATTAAACTTATGCTGTAATTTAATATTTTTTATGATACAATTAGTACTTAATACTGTTTAGTTTCAGCAAACGCTTGAAAAGGAAATTAATTGATAGTTTAAGATAATTTCTTTTGGTCCAGAGAAAAGATTTTCCTGTAAAGTAAAATCATCGTGTTACTTATTTAGATAATTAATCTGAAAATATATCATTCAATTTCTTCCCTTCAATAAGTTAAAAATAAATATGTTTTGTAATGATAAATCTTGAAAAAATTTAACAAATCAATAATGAACTTCATAACAATGATATCTGGAATCTATATTAATTATTCATTTATAATATAAATAAATTTGTTATATTTCAAGCAGGAATGTAGGATTTTTTTTTGTTCAAATAAAAATTAAAAAGATAATTTGTATTTCGATTGTTAAATCTTGTTAGAGTAAATGTTTATGATCAGTGATCTAATTACAATACAATTCCTTTTCGCTAACGCTTAATACATTTAATCCAAAAAAAGCTAGTTATCTGAAAAAAATAGTTATGTTATTTAAGCCTTAATTATAAATCTAATCAAAAGCTCACTCGAAACAAGTATCTTTTCTTCATAGTTTAATGACTCCTGAGAAATTTATTTTGTGGTACAAGTAACAAAACGGTACTTGTTAACTCAAGTATAATAATAAAATCAATAATATGATAACTTTGATAGAAAGATCAGATAATAATTAAACTAACCATCTTTTTTTGAGAATGAATTATAACCTAAATTCATTATAAATTTATAGTAATCAAGTGGTAATAATCCATGAATAGTGCTGGAGTATTACTATTTTGATTATAAATTTTAATAAATATTTTTGGGAAAAAATGACATGCGGGAAATTAATTTCAATGTCGTAAAAATAATCTAGAAATCATTTTCTGTGCTCATTTTGGTACTCTGCAATTTAATATGCTTCAACATAAATATTTTTTAGCTTTTCCGAATATAGTTCAATTATACAAAATTCAAAATTCTCTTAAAATGCTTCTTATGACAACATTCTTCCATACTTGGGATTTATCGACTTGAGGAATTTGAGCAATCTTATGTTGAATATCTGATTAAGAAAAGAAATTAAAACGATCATCAAAATTGTTAAAGATCACTAAAAAACTAAAAAATCATAAAAAACTAAATCATAAAAAACTAAAACTCATAAAAAACTAAATCCCTTGTTTTATTCCATGCACTGAGCTTTCGAATACGTCAAGTATTCAACTATGTAATTTCTCAGTCTTTTGATAGTAAAGGTTTTTAAAGATGCTTAAAATGATCGTCATGTTGAGTCATGAATAGGTAATTAATTCGAATTGCCGTTGTTGCAGTTCCTAGTAGAATTTGGTCAGTACATCCTTTGGGACAGGAAAAATGGATAAAAGATTCCGTTTAAGATCCGATAAGAAATTCGAATTGCCGTTTTTGCAGTTCCTAGTAGAATTTGGTCAGTACATCCTTTGGGACAGGAAAAATGGATAAAAGATTCCGTTTTTGTCTTCCAACAATAAATCATTGCTTATCTAATAATAGTCGAGCATAAATTCTTGTTGCGTTCATTAATGTTTGCATATTTTTATTACTTCTGTAAGTTACAAAAGTAAGTATAAAAATAATTTAATAAAGTACATTGGACAAATAATTCTTTAACGAAGACAGTGAAGAACCGAACAGAACAAAAGAAATGAATGAATGTAAACAAGAAGAAACAAAATGTAAATGCAACACATTTAAAAGATAAATAAGACAAACATAAATGCCAACTAGCAAGCAAACAAACAAACACATAAATCATCATAAGCGGAATTCCACAAAGAATTCGTTGTCAGTTCAGCTTAGTTTCGAAAACAACATTTCCATGAAGCAAATGCAGATGGTTACTTAAAAGAATAAAAATAGGCGCCCAACCCACACACCGAAATAATTGAGAACTTAAATTTATTTAAAAAAGATTGAAATTGGAAACGATGTATGGGACCTCGTATTAGTTAGAGAAATGGGGGAAAAATGTAGCCAAAAAATTACTTTTTTTTTTTGAAAAAAAAAGATAATAATGTAGCAGGTTAAATAATAATTTTTTGAATGGATTTTATAGTAATAATATTATTATAATACTTTTATTTGATTCAGATAAAAATTATCTAGAAAAATGCATACAATTTTTTACGAGAAGTCTGAGGAATAGAACAGCGCCTCTACGCGAGACAATAATGTAACACTGATACATATTGCTACAAACCTGTAATGCTGCTTCCTAGCACGGAGGGGCTATTAGTTCTATCACCTAAAAGACCGATTTACCTTCATCCTTATTGGATGCTCCTCTGGTGCCGAAACGGTAATCAGAGAGCTTGGCGACAAACTTGTCGACCATTCCGCTACTTGGTGACGAATGTGGTGACTTTGGCAACAAAATAACGTTGGAAGCTTCGAGAATTTTAACGATTCGTCCGATAGGAAGAGAGATATGCCCAAAACTTTCTAGCTCTGCCTTTAAGTAACTATTAAAGGCCAACAAGGCCTACTGCCTCAAGTTGCAATGAATCAGTCAAGTATCTGCTGAATCGTAATTGGAATTGTAAGCGTAGTTGTAGACAAATAGCGAATCTTCGAAAGGATAGCGAACCAACGGCTGAGGGCCAGCGACTTGGTGGAGCTCAAGCTAGTGCTGAACTGAGCTGTGTGCCGAGACTTGGTGTCTACTGTGGAAACAACGTCGGATCATGTGCAGAGTAGCCAATCGTGTGGTCATGAATTGGCAATTAAAGCGAAGGATTGTGAGAACTTCAGCCGTTTGGAGATAACATAAAGCGAGGCTCCGAGGATCACCTCTCCTGTTTTGTTTGACCACTTTGTGTGCTGTGGTCGATTACTACTTGCGGGCTTTTCTTTGCTATGGTATGCTGCCCTGAGTGTTCGTCTCGGCTATACATATTTCTCCACTGTATCTTTGTATTAAATAAACGTCATTATTGATTTCTGCATAAGCCTACTGATTGTTCTCTAGTCATACACCCACTACAGCTGTACCCGGTGATTCGTTACAATATTTTGGCATTTCATTTACGACACGATACAAGGGTTAAGTGATTAATTCAGATTCTGGAAAGAAATCTGGCGTTGATAAAATATTTATAACTATTGATAAAAAGAAATCTTAACTGTTGAAATCCTTCAGCGTTTAGGTACAAATATTTAGTGAATGCATAGATCAAATCTATATTAAATGGTGAATGCTGAAAATTCCAATCGATATTAAACTGACTGCTGCAATGATCATGTGAGTTAGGCAGTACACAGTTACTAGATGTATACTGTGCCTTATAACTTTGGCTTACATCATGGAAACTTCTAATTTACTTATACTTATTTTAATATTTTTTACTTATTAATAATACTTATTTTACTTTTTTTCAGATAAATTTTATCCAAAATATAAAAAAAATATTATTCAATTAAATTTGATTCCAAATCGCATTTCTACAAACACTTGAATCTATTTCTAAATTACAGTGCTCTGAAATCTGTCATACGTATAATAATTCTCAAATAAAAGAATGTTAACTGTATGATGTAGATTTCTAGTTATTCTATCTGTTGATGTGTGATTCTTTTAAAAGTTACTTTAGTTATGTATTTTGCTTCAGTTCTGATCTTTTGACACAATATCCAAACATTTATTTTAAATATAGGATGATTGGAATTTTAATAGAGGTAGCTATTTATTTACATGGAATACAAAGGCGATTCATGCCCCCATGTTTTACAATCCTTCAATATAGCCGTAAGCATTGTACACAGCCCGGTTCAAACGATGTGGAAGTCATAGAGCACCTGTAACATTGCCGCTCTGTTGTGGGGGGATGGTATGATTTATGATGACACCATCATAGTTGTACACGAGAATCAGCATTACTTTCCCATTGCTTTGGTTCTGAAGAAATTTCAACTGTCTTGGTCACCCGTAAGGACATCATCCGTTTGTGTTGGGTTTTAATTTTGGCTGGTACGACCAGACTCAAATCTTATCGAGTGTAATGATACTGCTGCACATTCAATTTTTATCCATTTTCGTTGTTCTTGTTTTGAAAACATTCCGAAAACACTTACTTTAAACCTCAAGCTAATGCACTAATCATTTCTCTGCGTCACTTTACAAGCGCGTGACGTAGGAAGGGCGAGATTTTTTGCTGATAGATAAGGTAGATATATAGCTAACGTGTGATATACATGACATTCTTTGGTTTCGTTGTGTGGCGTTTTTACAGCAGTGTTTCTACTTTTAAAGTTCCAACCCTAGTGTATTTTGAAATTAGAATAATAAGTTGAATATCGTATTTTAAATTTATTCACAGAAATTTTTTTTAAAGTTTGCATTAAAACTTTGACAGTGAAATTTTATTTATAAAATGCACAAAATGCATTTCAAAAATCAAATTTCACTGTTAAAATGAGAATAAAAGTAGTGAATTGTAAAATATCAAATTTCGTATTTATTTCTTTACAAAGATCATAATTGCAAAAAAGCAATTGATTTCTAAGTTTCGATAATGTTTTTAATGCGTTATTTGATTGAAAAAAATAAATTTCGCACATAAACTATTTGTAAATTGAATTAAAATCCTTTATTCCTTTTCTATGTGACTTAACTATAGCATGTAATATCGATCGACGTTGATTCAAGTTCATTAGAATTCCAAGAAAGCAGAGCTATTTCTTTTTTCAGAAAAGATCTAATTAATGTCTTTTATTGCACTCGTTTTATTCCTTACTTCCTCTTATTTGATAGAAAATTTCGGAATGATTTTGTTAATAGTATATTTTACTTCCAGTACATTTATGTAACTAATCTGAAAATGTAGTTATTTCAAAAAAACATAAAATAAAATTTGATTCTAAATTAAAATTCCTCCTAATTTATATAAATGTCAAGAAGTGTGAAATTATTTTATGGGAGATAAAGGCTAGAAATTTATTAAAAATATGAAACTGCCCTTTATGGAAGATAAGTTTAGAATTTGAAGAAAATATAGTTTTAAAAAACTAGAAATGTGTCAGTTCTGTTATTATTTTGTGAATTTTCGATAAATGTCATCTTATTGTCTTATTCTAATACTGTCTTAACATTATAATAAAATATCAGACTAATATTAATGGCTGGAACTTTCTTTCTATCGTTTTTCAGTAAAAGAATATGAAACTGAAAAAATTGTATTGCTTAAGTCTTTCTTTTCTTACATAACAAACAGAGATGGTTTATTATACTGCAAGTGAAGTAATTTTTCTGATACATTTATATATATATAATTTTATTTTCACTAAATGCTTTTACATTTTGTTAAAGAAGTTATTATTATTTTTTCTTTATATGATTTTTAAGTCCCATAAGGAACATTGCCTTCAAGGCAATAATTTATTATAAATTTTTATACACGTATTCTGAAATTTTCAAAAGAGAGATCCTATATTGAACAAACCCTCGGGATAAAGTATATGGAATTTTCAGCCTCCTTGTAAATTTTTGAAATCAAAGCTGGAGAAGTCAAGGATGAAAGTTTTCAATGCGAAATGTGATTTAACATTCTGGTATATATTAGTATATCTTCAGGGCGTTCTTATCTTAAAATGCAATAGCTGTCTATTTTATAAGGATAACCTCCAAGCTTTCAGCTTAGATAATGTATTGTATAACTGCCTATAGCTCAGCAGTCTTTCATCTTGAGTAACCCATCAGAATACACCTGACAGAAAATTATTGAATATCACAGCATAATAAACAGAATTATAATATAGTATGCAGTATAATACAACCTTTAAAATATTATAAAATGTATGTCTATCGAATAATATGATGAGGAAATCATAAATTATAGTTTGCTAAATATTTAGTTGAAAATTACCTATTTATTTATTAAAACTGCTAAAGTTAATATTTTAATTATTAAAAGTTAACTATCTGTTAATTTATTTAAAATCAACTAATTATTTAAGTACTGAAAGTGAACTATTCATTTATTTATTGGAACTAATTATTTGATTGAAAATTAACTATTGAAACATTAATCTATCGGAATGAATGGGTCACAAAGGATAGATAATTGAAAATAATTACATCGGTTTTCAATAATGTGCAATTCTAGACAATATCAGTAAAAAAAAAATCACACAAAAAATGGATAACAACAAACGGTGAGGTTAACAGTTATGACGAAAAATTATACTTTATGATTTTTTGTTGTCAGGCATCAATCATATGACATCAGTCAAATTCATACTAAACATTTTTATGAAAGTTATTATGTGGATGTTGAGAAGGTTATCAAAGGAAACTTGACATCATTCTTCTTGGCCATCAAAGCAGAAAGCATTAATAACTAAAAAATTCTTTAATTGGGAAATACTAAGAATCTTGCTGGCAGATATAAATTGGCATTTAATTGCCACATATGCATTCTGCACTTTCTTTTCTGGTTCTTCTGAAAATGATTCTTCAGTTTTGGGGGATAGTTCTTAGATAAGTTATCAGTGTGAAAATGCAATATACTAATCAATGGGATATTACAATGCAATTATCTAAGGAGTAATTTAATTCTTAGATTAATGACTAGAAGAATAATTTAATGGAATAATTAGTAGAAAAATTCTTCAACACTTCTTAATGTCTCGTTCGGTTGTAGTGACAGAGTAATTTAAAGTGCACCAAGAAAATTCTTGATAAGCTACTGAAATAAACAAACTCATAAAAAAACTGGAACAGTATAACAAGCCACAAAAAGCATTTATTACATAAGAAAAATAAAACTTTGATTTCATCTGTATCTTGATTAAATGCCTTGTTAAACTTTATTTATAAAGAACTCACAACTTATATAATTGATGTAATTAGTTTCAATAATTCTGAGTATTGATAGGTGAAATTTCTTATAAAATTTATGATGAATTTAAATTTCTCATTCTTAAGAAGATTTATAGCAAATTTATAAACAATTTTTTTAATCAGAGCCAGGCTATAATTCTGTTATGTGTTATTGAGCTTTCTTTATTCTTTTAATACGAATCCTCTGCCGTCTTTTGATATTAGAATTAAGACCGATAAAGGATAATCTTATGCCAAAATCATGGATTGTTTCAGTCGAGAATAAAAATTTTCATTTAAAAATATTAAAGACCAAAAGTCAAGCTAAATATATACTCCAATTATTTAAACTTAGAACTCATGACATGTTTTAAACGTAAAATAAATCCATATTTATAGTTAATCCTGAGTCTTATACTAAAAGCGTACTAGTAAGCTATGAATAGAAATCTTCAATGCAGGTAAATCAGAGTTGCAAGTTAAACTAAATTTATACTTTCGATTCTATAAATGTCTTGATATACATGAACAAATAAATTCGTTTAAATCCAATTCTATGGAGATTGGAATCAGGTATTACAAATATTTTCAGACTTAATTTTTATTACTTTCTTTCTAAAGAATAAAATTATTCTATATTTCTATTAGTTATGTATTTGTATCCATCTAATTTGGTCCACATTTGTATCCATCTAATTTTGATTTTATTCAAAGTAAAAAAGATATGATAAATAATTTCTAAGCAATGAAATTTTATCAAAAAAAAGGATAAGAAATTCTGTTTTCAATGCATTTTCACCCTCCATCGTTCGAAGAAAAATATATCACTATTCTCGTCATCAATACCGATCGGAATAAAGCAAGAAAAAAAATCTTGACGTCTAAAAAAAGAATAAAAGAATAAAATGCAAATAGGGTAAATTAAGTTCAACGTCGTTGAATTCTTAAATAGCCCCAAGCTAAGATAAACTTTTTTATATGTTTTTTTTTTTCTTTCAGTAGGTTGTTTTAAAGAAGAATTTAATTGCACTGTAATGGCTTTCAAGTAATTTTACGCCAAATTAAATTATGTAGAAACGATCTGGTTAGCTCTTTGAATACTAATTTGTTTTTAATAGAAGCATTCATTCTTCCAAAATAAAAAAATAAAAACATTCTAAGGTTGGAATTTAAATATTTACCCCTGCTATCATTTTAGGTAAGTATTGTAGGCTTGTACTTGAAAAAAAAAGATTAATTAAAAGGAAAATTAATCTTTATAAATTTAAATTAATTGTGAAAACTTGATGAAAAGAAAAAAATAATAATAATAAATTTTCTCATCTTTTGTATAAAATTTAATCAAATAATTATGGTTAAAACCAATGAAAAGGTTCAAAACTTATATCACTTGTCCCCAAAATGACTGTTGTATTTTGTAAATCAATAAAAAATTTATCGTTTGAAGCTTGGAAACTTAGTGAACTATATTCTGCTAAATTGCAACTATAATTAATATTTCGACCAAAAGGTACCACAGAAAATTTAAAAAATAAAATACATTATGAAAATATTAAAATAAATAATGACATTTCCAACGTAATCCTCATCTACAACAACAACGTAGTGCAATCTGAGGCTAAGATTTCTAGATCATAAGTACTCAGTTTTACCTAAACCTGTTGGAAATTGTCTGCAGCGTCATCTCTTAGTAATAATATTAATTAAATTTACAATACAGTGGGATATAAATCAATAGCATGTCAAAAGTAAGGTGCCTAATTTTTTTATTAGTTTTCAAAATCTATCACTTATTTTTGAGACAAGTAGCTTGCAGTTTATCCTACTTATGCATTGTTTTGAGAGAACATACAAATATTTAATAGAAAGATCCAATTCAAAGATTTGCAATTTATCAATCAATAATTACAATACAATAGTACTTCATTATTTTTGTTATTTTAAAGTTTTGATGAAACATTAACGGACAAAACTATCATTTTTGTTCTAATGTCTCCAGTTTAGCTATATGATTGTGAGTACTAGTCAATCATCAAAAGTCATAGTTCATTTTACTTTTGACTGCTTTCAATGTTACTCCACAATATTCTTTGTGCAGGTTCAAAGTGGAGGTGTTTGATTCACTTTGCATTTGTAATAAAAATAAAGCAATTTTTTGTTTACCTGAGTATTGAGACCTAATTTTTAGGGTCGCGGTGGCCTGGTGGTAAGATCTCGGCTTCGGAGCCGGAGGGTTTCAGGTTCGAGACTCGATTCCACCGAAGAACCGTCGTGTGAGGGGGTCTCTTGTACGTTCAATCTGTCAGGCCAAACGTCCTCCCGCTGGTGTGGCATGGTGTGGAGAGGGGGGTGCCAATTCAGGTGTCGTCCTCGCCATCTGATCTTGGTTCAAAATTACAAGGTCCGTCCCCAAATAGCCCTCGTGTTGCTTTAAACGGGACTTTAACTAAACTAAACTAAACCTAAATATTAATCTATCTAAATATTATTTGAAACCTTTAAAAATTTTCAATAGTATACGGATTTATCATTTGACACTGAAAAAATAGTTCTCAAAATGTAACTGGAATAGAAACATTACGAATTTCAGATAGAGTCAAATTAACTCAACTCTATACAGTTAAGGCACACTCACAAAGACACATCTAGATATCTTGGAATCATACAGACCCATTCTGGAATATTATTGGTCTCTATTTGAAACCAAAACCTGCAAACAGTATAATTTTATAAGAAGAAATGATTCCTGTTAACTGAAAATTTAAGATAACATTTTTAATGCTTTTTTCATTGATTATCACTCAAATCAGGTAGCTATACAGTTTGTCTTTATTCCATTAAAAAAATCTTTTCAGAGAATTAAAGATTCACAGCATAATTTCTTTAATATTTTCTCATATATTGTCATGCAACGGTGGGGCAATTGAGTTGTATTTTCGATATTCGAATCATCTATAAAACAATCATAATCTTAATAAAAACCTTACTCTGCTTGCCCATACATCTATAAATTCTCGTTCAATTTCAAAAAAAAATTATTTATTAAAAAGAATAAATATAATTCAATATTCGAATAATTTTAAAATTATATCCTATCGTCTCTAATTAACTCATTTTAATATAAATAATATATTTCAATGCTAATAATTTATGCCTTGGAGCTCGAAAATAATTAACAATATCATTATATCTTTTTATACGATATTAATCATTGTGAAAAATCATTTTTAATTTCAGCTAGCGAATAAAGAAAAAAAATCTTACAACAAAAGATAGAAATGATAAAAATTGCAAAAAAAGTCTTCAAAAATGAAAGAAATAAAGTATTTTTTTTATACTGAAACAGATAAACAGTAATATATATGGTTTATAAGTTTATTTTGAAATATCTCAATTTGTCAAGATAAAGCTACAAAAATAATGTTTACTAATCATTTGAACATCTATTTTTTCAAAGTCATTAAAAAATAATTATTAAAATGCTTGTGTAGGAATATTTTCAAAGAAAAGAGGATATATTTAAAAGAAATGTATTAACTGTCCCTGAAATGTAATAGATAATGGAAATAGACGTAAAAGAATAATTACATATTTTTTCTTGCCTGTCATGCATTTTTGTCTGTTCATGTTATTTTGTCTTGACTGTTTATCTGATTTGATAGAAATAATTAGGGATATTAATAATTGCCCTTATTACTCACTTTCCATGGATAAATTTAAAAATTAATAAACCAAGAAAAATTATTAATCTGATAGCAAAACAAGATAAATATTTTCATCTTAACTGAATTCTATATTTTTATTCTGTTAATTATTCATATGCTGAAATCCATGATTTTTGAAGGAAAAACAAACAATTTTTAGAATTTCGTTTATTATACTTATAATACGATACTATATTAATATAAGTATATAGTTACATAATGAATAAATGATCTCCTTTCTGATGAAATCTCTTTATATAAAGGGTGCTCATTATTATATATAATTACTTAATAAATATATTATATTTCATTTGGGATTAGATTTCATTATGTAAAAGATGTTTGAGCATTTTTATAAATTTTTCAATCTTTTTATTTAATAAATAATTTATAAAGAATATTTTAAACGTTAGATTTGATAGCAATTTTTCTCGAATCAAAATCTGCATTGTGGCTTGTAATGTAGAAGAGTTTTGTAAAACTTTCCAGGTATACATTTTTTTTCTCCTCTCTAAGAGGGGAAAAAAATTTCAGAGTCTATCAATCGCAGTGTTGTTTTCTTTGCTAGGAAAAGATTCCTTTCAATAGATAGTACTTATGTGAAATATTAAAAGTTAATAATACATATGTAAAATGTCAATAATGCTTAATACCATATCTTCTTATGTAAAATGTCAAAGACTTCTTATGAATATGGTGAAACAGAATATGAATATTACTCTTATCAGACAATATTTTTTCAAACCTTAAGTGCCAATCTTTGAAGTACGATTTTTTTTGTCTTGATGACGATTCTTTTTTTTAAGTATATGAGATAAAAAAACTGGAAAACTTCTTTTGAAAACTTAAGAAATAAAATCTTTTAATAGTAATTTGTATATATTTTGCATTGTTTTTCCCTTTTCTAGTTTTTAATTTCTCATTATATGAAAGCTCTGAAACAATCATAAACTCCTTAATGACGCTTTTTTGCATCTTTTGAACAAGGGTTCCAGAGCTGCTCATTTCGTTTTTACATAGAAAATTAACTAACTTTTTTCCAGCCACAAAGTCAACTATTTTCCATTCTTTACATGTATTGTTTCAAAAAATCTTAACATTTTCATTCATATATCCATATTTAGTTTTCAGTTGTTACTGAAACTGAAAGAAGAAAGATAATGGTCTAATAGAATAAATTAAAGCACAACCAGTATCCTCGGTGAATAAGCTACAATAGAAGCCAATTGGTAAAGACTGATTTTAAATAATTTCCTTAGCAAAATGTTTCTGTACAGTTTCAAAACATAAATTTTCCAAATAAAAATTGTTCAAGGCAGTACTTGATCAAATAAATTAAAATTAAGTATCGCAATGAAGATATAATTAATAAATAGAAATTATTACCTCAAATTCGTTAATACACTTTCAAAGAGACAATAAAATAGCACTTAAAAAATTTAATGAAAATTGTCAATAGAACATAAATAAATTTGAAGTATTGAAGTATCTAATATAAATACAAAGTTTTTTTTATTTATTTCATTAAAGAGACAAATTAGCCAAACCTTTTGATTTTCGGCTCCATAATTTTTGAAATAAAATTAAAAGGATTTCAACATTTGTATTTTTTAATATTAAAAGTTAAAGAAAAATGTTTTATTACTGAAGGTCTTGAATGTTAAGTTGAAATTATTTAGTACAAAACATAAAATTACAATTATAATAAAATTTATCTCGAAAGAGTTTAATAATTTCATAGAAAACATCAGAATATTTATTGTACCTTTAAAGAATAATGATGTTTTTCCTTTAAATTTTTTTAAAGATATTTTCTAAAACTGCTTCAAATATTTTTGGAGAAAGAAGTAGTTTAATGAAGTTTGATGCCTTTTCAAAGCTTAAAATTTCTACAGAAAGAAAAACTATCGAAGAAAATTAAAATTTGAATAAAACAAAAACTAAAAATATTGCACTGAGGGCACATAAATTATTTTTAACTTCCTTCCGATACAATCGTTACTCAAAATACTTTATTTCTTATTTATATATTTCAAATTTCAAAATCTGAAATTTTCTTTCTGTAATCTTGGATGATGGATATATATTTTTTTCTTTTAATGGGAAACCTTGAAACTATTACTCAATAAATGCTTTTATGTGAATTAAAATTAATAAAAATAAATATTCTTGAGACTATTAATTTCCTTCGAAAAAAATTTAAATGCTACTGCTAATGTTGTTGTTTAAGTGTTTCTAAACTTAAAAATGTTTTAAATGTGAAAAACAAGTTTGCTCTGTGAGCGTACATTTTATATATTTTTTTCATACTTCCATTAAAAATCATTTAATGTACAGAAAAGAGTTAGAAAGTCGATAAACCATAACCTAATGAAACGAAACTAATTTCCCTTCATTCGAGTAAGAATGCTTTTACTATTTTAATGAAAAAATTGTCACTTCATTTTTACAAAACCTTTGATTGTTGTAAATTTCTGTTCTGTGTAAGCTCCTACTATCATTAATTTTGTTTAAAAATCGACCACATTTTTCAAATAAGATCTGCGCTTAGTGGATTTTTAATATTTTTTATAGCTTGTATTTCGCCTTACTCTGACAAATAGTTCATGTACTCTAAAAGTTCAAAAACATAAAGTCTGCCCTTTTGGTTAATATAACCACCCACCAAAAAACGAGTGGATATATTTTATGTATGCTTAGCTCTAAATAGAATAGAAAAAAATTGAAATATCTGAAAATTTCTTTAAGGTAGGAATTGCTGGCTTTCCATTTGTAATATCGATAGCTAAAATTTTAATAGGTATAGACTACCTTGATATTACCTATTTTTTATGTCTATAGTAGCAGTTAAAACTATTATTATTACCTATTATTAGGGAATGATATACAAGGATTATAGAGTTTCTTGCTATAGGACTATCAGTCAATCGACAATTATAATAAGATCCAGCATACTGAATAAAAAGAAAAGCGTCTCCTAGTGGAATGTTCATAAGTCAGTCTGAACTAAGACACATAAATATGAACCCACAAAATCCACCAGGTTTTTCAAAGCTAGCCTTTCAACTTTCTCTAAATATAGAACATTTATCCTCGGAGTTCAGATATACCAATTTAGTTTTGATAAACACTCTCCCAAAAAAAGGGGATATTTGTCATGCATGTTTAACATTCAACATATGAAACATTAAGAATCGAAATTTGAAAAAAACCCTTTAAGATAGGAATTTCTATTCCTCCTTTTGTAACTTTTATAGCGAAGATATATGTTGCTATAAAATACTCTGAGGTTAACTATTCTAATTTTTATCTCAAATCAACAAACTATGCTAGTATTTAAAATAGGATAAGCCAAAATTATTACTTTATTGTTATAGGATTATCGGACAATTTACAGTTATTACAAATGCGAACACACTGCTTAATAAGAAGGGCACCACTTTGCGGAATGTTCCTGCTAAATCAGTCTAACCTAAGACAGGAATCAATGAACATGCATCTACAAAATCTATAATATATTGCAAGAAATCTTTGATATTGCTTGGAAATGCAAATGGTTATAATACTTAAAAGACGTATGTTTTATGCATATTACCAGATAATAGAAATAGCCGAGTGCAGAATACCAGAAATAGCCGAGTGCACAGATTAATGATTAACGCCATTTTGTAGAATGTCCGTGATAAGTAACTTTGAACTAAGATACAAGTCAACAAACCCAAAAAATTTTTAATAATTCTTTGCTTTATTACATGATAATTTAAATTCTCATATTGTTTAAATGATCAGCGTTTTTTAAAACATATAATCAGACTATTGACATGTATAACAAATACAACACACTCCTTATAAATGAGAATTTTAGCGGAATTTTCATAATAAGCCAGTATTGTCTAAGATTCGAATCAATGAACATGCATTCAAAAAATCCAAAGTACTAATTTTCTTTATTATGATAATGTAAATATTTACATTGTTTAAATATTTCGTGTTTTTTAATCATATCATCAGATAATCGGCTGGTATGGCAAATGCAAACCAATTGAATAATAAGGAAAGTGTCTTCTTGCGGAATGTTTATGATAAATTGACCTAACATAAAACACGGGTCAATAAATATGGACCCAAAAGATCTAAAATACGATTTTTCTTTATTATTGCATGGCAAATACTTACACTGTTTAAATGCTCACTGTTTTTAAGCATATTATCAGACAATCGCGAGATATGATAAACGAAGCACAATGACTAATTAGAATAACGCTATCTTGTAGAATGCTCATGATAAGTCAGTCTGACAATAACCAAAAAATCAAAAACACAAATTTTCGTTGTCTCTGAATATATTATTAGACAGTTCAATCATTTATGTTTGTTGTATGAATTATTTTGAAAGAGCCGTTGGTATCAAAAGCTAATTTTAAAATATGTATGTGATATTAAAGGAATTAAATCAACACATTTACTTAGAGAAAACGAAGTCGATTAGCATATTACTAATCTTGAAAGTTATTTATATTTAATTTATTTACTAATTAAAAATAACATTTAATTCCTAATTTTCATTTCTTAATTAAGAAGAAATATATTTCTTATAGATTTAAAGAATATGTCTACACCCGAAAAATAATCAAAATAAGTATTTCCTTTGACAGTGAATAATAATGTCAATATTTATAATGTTTAAATGATCTATGTTTGTTTTATGCATATTATTTTGAAAGTGTCACTGATATCAAACAACAAAATTTAGTGACAAGTATGTGATACAAAAGGAAATAAATCGATCTCTTCCCTTATAAAGAAAAAAAGTCGACATATATATTATTGATCGTAATATTATTTATATTTAATTAAATTTTTTAACAAAATTAAAAAAAATTCTCATATTTATTTCTTTAATTTTTATTTCTTGTTTCTGAACGAATTATTAATTTTTATGGAGTATCTCTCTAAGAGTATAAAAAAATTCAAGCTGATCAAAAGTGTTTTTTAATTAATTGAAAAGTAGATTCATGAAATTTAAAAATCATACACTTTTGTTCAATATTGATCGATCCTATAATATTCTTGAGTTTATTTCTTCATTTAGGGGTAAAAAATAGAAGACGAAAATAATTAAGGTAGCTTTGAAAGAATGAAGACATTCTAGAAAATTAGTTAAGTCTGTTTCTGAATATCTTAATTTGTAGTTAAATACCGTGAGCAAAACACAATGTTCACATTGTTTTTCTTTCCAACAAATGCCTCCCTTGAGTCCCATTCCAGTTCCCTTCAAAATAACAGAAATCTGCATTTATGTTTATTTTTTATTCCGTATAAAGCCAAATCCAGTGTTGGTGTATTTGCTTTAACTTAATTATGCCTTAATTTCATGTCTCTTTAAATGCTTTAAAGATAAACAGCGTCATTATCTAAACAGCTTACAAATTGTTTTTACATCTCTTCCAAAATTAATTTCGATGTCTTCAGGTTAATTCATTCCTTAATTGCATTTACATTTTCATGGTTTCTAGCTAATTAAATGAATAATTGGCTAACAGGTTATAATTAAATTGTTTAAAATGTGTTTACAAATATGTCATTTTAAGATTTATTTCTAAATAATCTATGCAATTAGATTTTTAGAAAAATAATGTATGAATACTTTAAATAAACGATGCACAATTCGTATTTTGTATCAAAACTTTACTATTGAACTAAAGAAATACAAAAGAATAACCTTGCATTTCCACTAATCACAATTTAGGATTCCAGTTGTTATTTAATTAGAATGCTTATATTAAACCGCTTTTTTACTGTTTGTTAGTCGATTTACTGCAAGTTTTTCAATTGATTTTAAGCTAGCTTCCCGAGGATATGGAAATTTGGAGCCTTAAATATAGCTCAGAATTGGATGAAAATGCAAAATTTACTAGCTGAACTATTCTATATAAATTGGCAACCCGTTAGTAAATTTTTCTATCTGAAGATGGCGCTATGTCAAATCGTTAGCTAATCGGGAAGTTGGTTCAAAACAGATTGGAAAATTTCATACTCACGAAACTGAAAAGGCAAAAAATTGTTTAATAAACGATTGATTACAGCGATTAATTAATTGTTGATTATTTAATTAATACAAATTCTAAGCATTTAAAATGTCCTTAATATATAAACTAATTTCCTCTATTTTTCTCATTTTAGAGCATTTTAAAATGTGGTACATTATAGGCTCATTAGAAAAAGGCTCATTAGTTCATTAGCAAATATTATTTTATTTTATAGGCTCATTTATAATTTTTCGATTTCGACAATTTTTATTCTGAATTCAAATGATATTTTTCAGAGCCAAAATGAATACCAAATTATAATTAATGAGAAACTCATAATCACCAAATGATAATGAAATTCAATGTAAATTTCTCAAATACTGATTGCATAGGAAAGTTAATTGTGCGAATTTTATAAGAAATTAAGAAAGGAATTTCACATATTAGTGAAAATCTGACATTTCTGTTTATTTAAAAGTTTACCTACAAGAATTCGATATCATAGTATCATTACTTTATGTTACTTCTCAAAAGAAAAATAAATTAAAAAAAATACTGATATTGATATTCAATCTCAAGAATGTAATGTAATGTAAAGTAATTCAAGAATGAATGAATGTAAATTGCACTGCTTAGTATAATCAAAATTTCGGAATATTTATTCGGCAACAATTTCTTTAAGGAAGTGTTACCATACAATTAGTTTAGTTATATTAACGTCCTATTTTAGAGCAATACTAGGGCTATTTTTGGACAGACTTCGTTAATTTGAATTCCGGATATGCCAAGGAAGACACCTGAACTGGCACCTCCCTCTCCAACCACCCTAGAGGCGAGTCATTTGATTCTGATGGATCTAACATACTGCAGAACAGCTTACAAGACAGTTCTTGGGTAGAATCTGCTCTCGAACCTGAAAACCCTTTTTTTCCTAAATCAAGACATTATCACTAGTGTTAATGTAAAGGACTGTGTACACATTAACACTGTAATACATTAGATTGCGTGAATGTTAATCTAAAACTAAACAAAATAGTGTTCTATAACTTAAATATTCGAATAATTTGCAATGCTTATTTTAAGATGCGCAGAAATATCACATAAGATGGGGTTTTTTTGTGCTTTCAAAGATTTGAAATAGAGCACTTTAAGAAGCTAATATTTGAAAGCTATACATATAATTAGTTACTACAGTTTATGTTATTAGTTTTATTTTCAATTATTTAAGAATTTTGATAAGTTAACTAGAAAAAATGGAGCAGTTTGAATCTACTTATTTCAATTCTAGACATGTCATAATTTTAGTAAAAATACTCATTCAAGATTGCTTCCTTAAACGACTTTTTTGGGAAAACTGATTCATATTTTTTTCAATGTAAAGAATAGAATTAAGAAATCAATTAGTGATGGGTTGAGTCACAAGGAACAAACCACTTTTAATAGAATTATGTATCATTTTAATAGAAAACAAAATAAAACACACAATAGAAAAAAAACACTTTCTTCAGATTTACGATCCTCAAATAAGTTTGAATTAACATATTAAGACACTAGTGGATCATGAGTTATTTTTCTGTTTCGTAATTCTAGTGTCCGAACGTGGTTCGAGCATTGAATAATCATTCTTTTGAATAAACGGGCCGAAATTAAAACTACCACGGTTACTAAAAATCAGCAGAAATCAGTCAACATACCAAATTTGACAAGACTCTCTTTTGGTAAATTAAATCTGGCATCTAACAAACAAAGCACAAGTAAAGCACAATACAAAGCACAAGTAAACACTAAGTAAAGCCCACATGAAAGGTTAATTAAAGACATTTAAACTCTAATTTTTAAATTAAAATGGAAAACTATTTACCATTCTAGAGTATTAAAATTTTTGTCCTAACATACCTGATTTTGATTAAAATTCCAGTAGATGAATTTCTAAAAAGTTATCGCTAAGATTTAAAAAATATTAATCGAATTTCATCAAACCACCATTTTTTAAAGGACTTTATTTTAATCGTTAAAATAACTAGCAAAACAATGACTTAAAAGTGAAAAGGTTATCATTATTCATTGCCTTCAAGTTAGCATTTCTCTAAATTTAAAATACCATTTATTGCAGAAAAGGCAAATTTTATTAGTTTGAAAATTTGAATCGACGAATCGAAAAGGGTTACCTAATCCTCCACAATTAATCCCTCGAGGCCGGAGAATCAGTTATTTGTAGGGATTTATTTCGAGGATCAAGAAGAAGAAGATCCCCAGAACAGCAATTATATGTTTAATAGTTACTCGGAACAGCAACAATTACCGTTATCAGAATATGTCTATGCTTCTATTGTAATCTTCTAGTCAAGCCTCTGAAAAGCTCTTTGTGACTCTGAAATTCATTTTCCCAACACAAAACACAAGAGGAAAATAAAGAATGACGATCTCCGGTTTAGGAATCAGACGTTTGAAAAAAATTCCTCTAAGAATTCTTTATAAGAAAATATATTAGTTCGAAACGTCACTGACACTTTGAAAATATACTTCTACTCATTTTTTAATTTCTCATTGTGAAATAAGTTTTCTAGAAAGGGGTTTTTACAAATATTATATTCGTTGGTAAATGGATGAGGAGACAATGTGAAAATATAAGTGAAATGTTTGGGGGATCGAGAAGAATTTGAAAAAAATAAATTAGCATCAATATTCAGAAACCTTGGTGACCGCACCATTGTGGAAGTGAGTTCAAACGTTTGATCTAGAACATTCGATGCTTTTTCATGGAGTTTATAATAGAGGAAGTCGAGTCATTTGAGGTAACCTTAAGTTATGTAGTGAATAAAATCTCTTTTTGAACTCTATTCTTCCACGAGTTCTCTTGGAATATTATTTAAAGCTATCTTGTTTTCTTATAGGGTTTATCAGATTATGTATTTCTGTTTATTTCAAGTGCTTCTCTTGTGTACTCTACAGCTGTGTTTGCATTTGTGTATCTGTGTTTTCGTATTGAATAACGATTCTTTATTAATTATTGATTAGTTGGATTTTCAACCATATAATTACTGACAAAACATATTTAATTTGCTGCAACAAAGCACTGAGGTACAGATTTTTTTTCGTATATTCAGTGCATATTTATCACAATTGTCATAAATTCCCTGTTTTGAAATGATGATGTTGAATTTCATGGTTCGCAGTCACTTGAAAAAATACATCAGATAATATATAAATGTTCAAACTTCTAATTATTTGTCCTAACAAATTTATTTAAGATTTACACATACAATTTAACTGCAATTAGCATAATTTCGTTGAGCCACATTTAAACATAAATTGATATCATTTACATTAAACTATTTCGGTTTTGTTAAGTCAAATTCAGTAAATATTTGATTAATGAATTCGAACGAAGGGGGTTTGATTTGACAGACGCAATTCATATAAGGATTTTTTTTAGATTGTTTTATCTACATTATTTTGGGAATGTATTTTTTGGAACACTCAACGGAGTCCAAGAAAACATTTGCTTCAAAGCTATTAGAGAAAAGTGGTCCTCCTCTGTTTGTCAATCCCCGAAGAAAGGGTCACGATGACCTGACTCAGCTTCACAACCATCGAGGGTTTTAAGTTCGAGACCCAACTCCGTGTAATTGGGACTGGCTCAGGCTAAATCTTTCGTTGCCAAGTGCTCTCTGAATAGTGTCATGCGGAAGTTTAGAGAGGATATGCCAGTTAAGGTGCAGTCCTCGTCGTCTGACCGTAGTTCAAATTTAAGACTTCCTTCCTAAAATAGCACTAGTGTTGCAATAAAACGGAATGTTAATGTATTTAAGATAAAAGTAAACCATTACCTCAATTCATTACGATTTTTGACCGAGAAGTTGCTATAGTTTTCTTATTCTGAAGCAGTCACTGTGGCATCTCAATATTCTTATGTATCCGAACTCGAATGACGTAAAGAAAGAGAAGATTAAATAGATATCATCTTATTCCATTCATTAATTTATGTTCTGATTTCAATATAATATGGTTTTTGCAAACAAAAAATTAAGTAAGTAAATAGCAAAATGTATCTGGCAAACAATGACATAAATATTACAGTTTGTGTTGTCAGATGAAGAAAATAATAATATAAATACTTTTGAAAAAAGCACATTCAATTTGCTTCTAACGGGCATTAAAAACATGTACTCAGAAAATTGTATAGACTAGATAATGCGTACTCCCCTTCAAATTGAAAGAATTTATTTGGTATGATATCTTTTAACTCCATTAATTAAAAGTAAATGGCTAGTTACGCCTTATTAGAAGCTTTTTGAGTTGCTGATAATTGAAATTTAACATAAATATAATTAATTGCAAAATGAGTTTAATTTTCTCTGCATTTTAATATTCAAGGAGATCACTTAAAGAAGTTGTTTTAAATTCATTTAAGTGGGATAAATTACATGAAAATAAGCTGTGAAATTACTTATGCAAAAGCTTTGTGGTCAAATTTGAGACACTTTTTCTTTCCATTCATTACGAAATTTCATTATTCATACATTCTTCAGTTTGTTAGGATATCTACTATATATGTTTATGTTGACTTTGGATAAAGTAAAGGAACTCAGAATTCGTATTCAGGAAGTCAGTGAAATATTTATTTCAGTTATGATTTAAGAAACCACGCATTTTAATATTAAGAAAGTTTGCAATGGCTAGAGCTGTATTATTTCATTATTTTCAATATTTTTTGAAATTAAAGGAAGAAAGATAATGGTTATCATTGTTCTCTTGGGGAAACGGAACGTGACACTTTATTCTAAAGAGATATGTTTATGATGACGTTTTGATACCCGGGGATCTCATTACATTAGGAATGACAAAATGCTAAAAAAGGTCAGATACACATTTGATTGAATTTAGACATATCCAGAATAGCCATTTTTATTAAATATCGAGCATACAATCTTAAAGAAATAAGGAAGCTAAAAGTTATTTACTAATGTTTTAAGTGTAAACAATTTTGAATAGGGTGAAAGTTTGTGTTTGATGAAAATAACAAAAATTCCTAATTTGTACAGTTTTCTTTATTTATCATGTACATTTTCCCCGAATTATCCTTTGGGAAGTTATAGCATATATTTGAATAATACATGTTTAATGAAATTATGTACCTATAAATGCTACTTTTAAAATCTGAATTTTTGTAAAATAATTTTTTGCATCAAAAATTAAAATCTAATGCATATTTATTATTAAAATTTCGCACAACAATTTCTTATTCCGTTCTACTTTTTCTGAAGACCAAAAGAAGTAATTTTATTATTTAGGAGTGTTTTGCGTTAGTTTAAATATCCTAAAAAATATATATAAAATTTCAGTTATTCACCAATTTATTAAAAAAGTAATATTTAAAGAACAGATGGAAACACAATCTAATTTGAGAACTCGCTTGTATATTTCTTCATCTGTCTCCGAGATTTTGAAGAGATTATGTGATAAACTTTTAAACATATTCTCAATTTATCTTTCAAATCTACAAACAATGTTTTCAATTTTTTTTTGGTTTTAACCGATTTATTTTTAATTTAAAACCGAATTACTAATGAAATAAAATATTGTCACATTTCCAGCTATAATTCACCGTTTCTTTGATGTAATTATTTGAAATAAATCCATTTAAAAAATAAAAATTTTATTCGCTTTCAAATGAGTTAAAAACTTTTAAATCAAATACTTGAATAAAAAAATATTTTTTAAATACTATTTTAATTTTAAGTAACTTAGGAAACACCAAAGAGATAAATACGAAGAAATTTTAAAGAAATAACTGAAGTATACGTTAGCCTTAATGGAAAAACTTACATAGAGAAAATTTTTGAAAATAAAAAATATATAAAAGACACTTCTTTTTACAGATATTTGAAAATATACTATTGAAATTATAAATATCTGGATTGAAGAAAAGTATCAAGTATTCAAAAATAATGTTTAGCATCACAATGAAAAATATGTAGTATCTTTTATAAGGTAATATAACTGCAAATGACATTTTGAAAGGGCGATTAGAAGAAAAGCCTCACAAAGGCAGCGATTGTCAACAAATATTTTAAATGACTATAAATATGTTGACATCGTCTTAGAATATAGAACTATCATTTATATTCAAACTAAACGTTCTTTATGTCAAGAATATTTATTTTTAAATATTTGCATGTGTAAGCATCTTACAAAAGTACTCAATTGTTCCTAACATTTGAATGTAAAGATCAGTAAATATTGCTTCGCATGATTTTCAGCACATTCTTGGCTTCAAGCATATCTATTTGAATATATGAGCAAGACCACTGAACAGAGAAAATAATATTTTTAAAAACTGTTTACAACATTTCAGATCTCCTGCCATCGCTTTGAGCATTTTCAATATTTCATATGATGGCTTATATCAATGCTATTTGTTTTAATATCCTTTGTATATAGATATCTATATACAAAGAATATTAAAACAAATAATAAAAATGTTCAACTTTAAAACTAAAAAAAAGAATTAATTTTGTAGTATATTGACAAGCGCTCTCTATACATCTCAGTACTTTTGATAAATATGAAGCTTGTTTCATAGAATTTTTTATAAAGAAAATGTATTTCTTGTATAAACACAAATAAATTAGTATAAGTTTACATCATTTCAAACGGATAGGTAATGATAATTAAGTAGTAAGAAAGTGAATTTGCATGATGAACAAAAAACCTCAAATTATGAATAATTATTCAACAATTTTTAATTGTTGTCAAGTATTTATTTTTCTTAAATGAGGATTATTAAGCAATGATTTATTAATTTTTGTACCATTATTTAAAAAAAAAAGATTGGCGGCTTAATGGTAGAGCTTTGCTTTTACAGGTTATTCTGTCCTTGGACTGGGCAAAGTCGACATATGCTTTCATCCCTTCAGTAGGTCATCAAACTGAGTTAGTTGTCAAATGCTTGACAAATAAACACTCGGGGTTTCACGTTAGGTTGAATATCTAACCGTGACACATGCCTTTCACCCTAGGAATTTTGGCCAAGAAGGCAGATTTGGATAGATTATTGTCTTATCAACAGCATTAATTATCTAGATAAATTTTCAAACAATGTTTGCTATATTTCTTTCAGTTTCGAAAGTATAACTAGTATTTGAAAATATTTTTATTCCATTATTAAAGAGAAAAACATTCATGCAAAAAGTTCATTGCTTATTTGAGCTTACGAAATTTGTGCAGCACTTTTTAACAATTGTCTATTTCAAATAAATTATGCTACCTCTAAAGAAACAATAGACATAATAGCATCATTGAATTTTAAAAAATAATTGGGGACTTTCGAAATTGCAGGTAAATTCTTAATTATATAGAAATTTGCCAAAATTTATTTCAAAACTAAAAGATTTATGGGAAGCAAGTGAAGTAATATTATGAAATTGAAGTTTAATAAATTGATTTAATCACTTTATAGTTGGTGATGAATACTTTATGCTTAGTAATTATTAAAAATTTTGATTAATGCTGATTTCATTTGAATGGATTTCTTGATGAACTTTTCGTTATTTAGATATTTCCTCTATAGGTATCCTAACAAATTTTACGTAATTTGAAATAAATACAAACAATAATAAACGCAAATGCTAAAGTTGCTTCAATTATGTATTTTTATCCATCAATTTTCTTTAGTTATAAGATGTTTGTATTGTTTCATCCGCGTTTAAACGTGCTACAAAAAGATTTTATAATCATGACCTTTTCTCCAAAATTAAAAAAAAAATGCAATGATGTAAACTTCAAAGATCAACAAAAATGTTGAGAAAATCTTTAATCTCACCCTTTAAAAATAGCTTAAATAAAGAAAAAAAAATAATAGTTTCGAATTTCTTTGAGTCCTTTATTCTATTCCAAACTTTGCAATTTCTTTGAATGTCTGGAAATGGAATACTGAACTTTGATCATAAAGGATTTAGTGACCGATCTCGTTTGCCTCTACTATTATGAAAGAAACTATTCTCCTAAAAAGAGAACAACATTACTTTTCAGAGCAACTTTAACGAACAATTGCGACCTGAGAGAAGAATAGGAGAGAAAAGTTGTTTGAAGGCGGTGGAGGTACTTTGAAAATTGTTCGAGGCCTATTCAAAAATTTAAAACCATTTTGTATTGAAGTTCTTACTATTAAGAATTGGAAAGCGATTTTCATGGTTGATACTGCTTCATTCATTTTGAAAAGTTTGTTTATGAACTAAAGTTTTAGTTAATTTTGAACACATAAAAGAAAGTTTAATGAAATTAATTAAATTTTCTTAGCGCTAAAATGCTCAGTTCTAAAACACTTATATTCATCTAAATGAAATAATTTGATCATGCTCAACAATTTTTACTCAATATCAAAGGAGTAATTATATCGCTTTTGCTGCTACAAAATATTAAATTCAAATATCAATAGCTTCTATCTTAATTTTAAACGATTTGTCGATATCATAAGGTTTCATTGACTTTTGAAAAAATGAAATAAATTTTAATTGAATTAATTAAATTTTATAAATGATAAAAAAATCCTCAAGCTAAACAAAATAATTTTATTTATATAAATAAAATAGCTTGATTACAATAATTTTAATTCAACATCAAACTAATAATTATATCGTTTTCACTGTTTGGATATATTAAAGTTAAATATTATTAACTTACATACCTTGACATTTCTTTAATTTACTGAAAGCCACTTTGATTGCTTTAGATGCTATAACAAAAGGAATTAAATATAAAAACCAAATCAAATTAATGCTGTTTACTAAAACACTTGTAGCTTTAAACTAATTGAAAGCCATAACTGTACTTACACGATTTTTATTATAATGCAATATGGAATATCTTAAAGCATTTTCCTAGAAACTTAAAAAATATTTTAATAGTTCTTTAGAGAAAAAAAATTAAAATATAAATTTTAGAAATATTTTCCATGCTGTTCGCTTCCTATATTTGAACTCAAAAATAATTCTCACTTCCATGAAAGCAGCACTGCTTTATGTCGGGTTTACACTTGGCCACTTTTATTATAGCCAATAGGTAGCAGACAGGGACTGATTTATTTTTGCTCCAATTTCATAAAATAGATTCAGGTATTCCACGATTTGCAATCAATTGATGTTTTGGGATACCTGAAATTTTCATTTTCACTGAGTATCGTATCAAATGGCGGATATTTACATTGAAAAACGGCAAAAAAAAGGGCAGCATAAATTTGGAAAACTATAGAAAATAACCAGCAAATAAAAGTGGGAAAGATCTACTCACAATCTCGCATCCAAAAGAACAAAGTACAAAAAAATGTCGGAATTAAGCTTTGATAAATGATCAGATACTTCACCCCCCCCCCCACCAAATTATAAAAAAGTATGCCCAATAGAAAAAAAACAATACAGCGGCGTGTTGTTTCGTCGGAGAAAAACATCCTCCTACTGATGTGGTGTGGAAGTTTGGAGAGGGGGATGCCATTTCACTTGTCGAAAAGACCAATTATATGACAATTAAAATAACGGAACTTTAATGTCTGGCAGTAGGTGTAAATCATATGCATGGAAAAATATCAAAGATATTAAATGAAAAGAATAACTTCAGATAATCTGTTGTCATCAAAAAGCAATTAATATAAAGTAAGAAGAACATTAACACTTAAAATATTAATTCAAATAAATAACTTTAAATCTAAAAAGATAAATTAATTTTTGGCATGTAAATTACCTTCAGAGATATTCCAATTATTACAAAATGAACTAGTTTACATTTTTTAGAAATTTGAGATTTATAAAATTATATAACCCATACTTATTTATATATATAATTTTATTAATCTCCATAAAAATTACCCACTGTAGTTTCCATTTAATCAGTTTTTTAAAGAAAGTCCAGACGAAAAGGTGACTAATTTTAGCATTAAGTTATGTGTCTGTAATATATTATATACTTTAAGCACATCTGGTTTATTCTTTTGACATGCCATTTCTTAATGTTATATCCTAAACAAAATTTGACATATTATTTGGTATTTTAAGCGTTAGCGCTTTCATCCTATAAAAAGTTCTCCATCCAGAATAATACCCATGATATCATTTACCATTCAGTTTGAAGTTTTCAAAAAATATTTTCGAGAGCTCGAAAAGGAAAAATGGTTTTTAGCGTTCTGTAAACCAAATGCATTAATCATATCATAAATCATGGTCAGGAGCTATAGAAGAATTTTTGCGAATGGTTTATTAATGTGGAATTAAAGTACACTAATGGAAAAAAAATCCCAACACCAAGAAAAAATTATTGTACAGTAATGAAATTTTAGGAATACATTTGTCTAGGTAACATATTTAATTGATTAAAGTTTCAAGATCACAGGTAGAGCCATTGGCGAGAAGAGCCATTTCAAATGTGAAATGTTGGTACATTTGTAACTGGTGTAACCGCCAGAATTTTGAATGCAAGCATGCAAACGTGTATGCATTGTGTCGTACAGGTGTCGGATATCAGGTTGTGGGACGGAGTTCCATGCCTTTTGCACTTGGGCGGTCAATGCAGAGATGGTTAATGCTGGTTGTGGATGACGCTGGAGTTGTCTTCCAAAGATGTCCCATACGTGCTCGATTGGAGAAAGATCTGGTGATCTAGCAGGCCAAGGCCACATGTCGACACTCTGGAGAGCATGTTGAGTTACAACAGCGGTATGAAGGCGAGCGTTATCCTGTTGGAAAACACCCCCTTGAATGCTGTTCATGAATGGCAGAACAACAGGTTGTATCACTAGACTGACGTACAAATTTGCAGTTTGGGTGCGTGGGATAACCACGAGAGTGCTCCTGCTGTCATACGAAATTGCTCCCCAAACCGTAACTCCAGGAGTAGGCAAATGTGTGTCTAGGCTGCAGACAGGTCACCAGCAGGCGTTCACCTGGCCTCCTTCTAACCAACAAACGACTATCACTGCGACCAAGGCAGAACCGGCTTTCATCAGAAAACACAACAGATCTACACTCCGTCCTCCAATGAGCTCTAGCTTGACACCAGTCAAGTCGCAAACGGCAGTGGTTTGGAGTCAGTGGAATGCACTGTACAGGGCGTCTGGCTCGGAGCTGTCCTTGAAGTAACCGATTTGTAACAGTTCGTTGTGTCACTGTGGTGTCAACTGCAGCTCGAATTTCAGCTGCAGACGCAGTACGATTAGTCACAGCCATACGCCGAATACGACGGTCTTCCCTCTCAGTAGTACCACGTGGCCGCCCGGAACCTGGTCTTCTTGAGGCAGTACTTTCCCTTGACCACTGCCGCCAATACTCAAGCACGGTGGATACATTCCTGCCAAGTCTTTCAGCAATATCGCGGAAAGAAAATCCACCTTCTCGTAGCCCTACAACACGACCTCGTACAAATTCAGTGAGCTGTTGATAATGGCTTCTTTGTCTTCTCAGAGGCATCCTTGACTAACATTAACCCACTACGTCAAATCTCAACTTTAAATAACGATCACGAACCTTACAGCGCTTATTTAAAGCAAACCTCATTTGCATGTTCATAGTGTCGCTAATACGCGCTGTCACTTACGCGCGTAGCTCGAAATTTGAATCGATGTCATCTTTCAGATGTATAAACACGCCTACCAAATTTCGTTTATCTAGCATAGCTCCTTCCTAGTGTTGGGATTTTTTTTTCCACCAATGTATTTTAATCTTCTGATTTATGATAACAATGAGCAAATACGGATTAATACAGTTTAATCTGGATTTTGTTATTAAAAAGTTAACAGCTATTTGGTTAGCCATAGGAGATATAGAATGAAAGTTCAGAAATAGAATAAATGTTTTCATCTGGCTAGATATGTGATTTGTCTATATGGTTAATAGACTCGTAAAAAGGAAGGCTCTATGAACTGAGGTATTCTTTCCTATCCGTTGAGATTATGATAAAGGTTCTTTTGTTCTAGAGAACTAATGAGCCTTTTTATATTTTTGATAATTTCAAAAAGAATTTTTCAATGAAAACGAAATCTCCGTAGATTGGTTTAATATCTTTTTTTCGAATATTTTCTGAAAATTGAAAACTCTAATTTTAGTAAACGCTTTTGAGATTTATATTATATTTATGTTCATTGCAGCCAATCGTAAATTGAAAAAAATGTGCTTACATTATTGGAATAACTTTTTATAAACATTTTTATAACAAAAATAAATATTTTTCACTTTTGCAGATTAAAGGGACGTTGCACTTTATTAAGCCTTTCTGTTAATTATTCATTTAGGGTTATGAAATTCTTTATGCATATGTATGAAAATGTAAAAAAGGCAAATTTCCAAAAAAACTGTTTTAAAGGAAAAATATTTTTCTTTTGAAAATTTAGAAACACATTATTTTGAAAAAAATCTTAAAATATTCCAGACGACTCAATTTTTATTTTTTCTACTTTTACTTATTATTCGATATTAATTTATTTCGCACAATACTGCGCATAATTCTGTAATTTAAAGTAAATGCGGACTTTTTAAAAATATTTTTATGCAGGCAAACCGAATTTTTAATAGAAATTTTATGTTTTTCTGATCTGTAATTGACTTTTTAATATCTAATCAAACTCGAAATATAAAATCCATACTCTATTTCCTTTTAATGTTTCACCGTAATCTTTACTATCAATACTATTTAATTTCTTCAAATATTAAGACACGTCAACGTTTCACAGATATTTAAATCCAATTACATTATCAGTTTGAGAAAAGTCAAAAAGATGTACTTTGGTTCCATTCATATATTTGTTATACTTATGAATACATTTTTTATGACACTATTTTAGTTCAATATAAACATATATTTCGGTGCTGAAACGATAAAAATAAAATTTCAAATGTTCATCTGTTTTAGTTTATTTGAAAGTAAACCCTCTCCTTAAAAGTGAGTAAAAGTTTAACTGAACTGAATATATATGGCCGAGATCTCGCAACGGTAGTAAATAATTTTCGATCGTTATTAATGTGCCTGTAATAATATTAATCGTACCGAAATTTCAAAATTTGTCCAAATATGCAATTTTCTTTCAACCGAATGACAGGGTGTCATGTTACTGACAATGAAATAAAATCAGTTTCATCTTTTTCCTCACCTCAACAGAGATAGGAGACGGACAGAATATGCGTTTTTTTGTTTTTAACAACTCATTATAGAATTTAGAAGCAAAGCCTTGGTGGATCATTTTATGCTGTTATTGCGGTCGTGTGACTAGTGCAATAAAAATACAAGAAAAAAAGAGAGAGGGGGGACAGTTTGACTAAAGCATGCGGAATAGTTCCAATCACATCTTTAGCTTCATCGGAATAAAGAACCTCGCAGTCAATGTTTTTCTTGAAGATGGCTGAAATAATATAACTGCAGCTAAAAATATGTTTCGGATTCAACTGCATGTCTGGAAAGTGTCTGCATTCTTCAAAGAGTCTGGAACTATCAGGCATGATCCTCATGTCCCTCAGAGGCCATCATCTGAGTCTTGCAATTGTGGTATGATGTCTGTTTCAGAATTTAGATTTGTTAGGAAGAATTTCTTCTAAGTGGTACTGAATCTCTGTCTTGCCACAGCATTAGCATCCAGAGCAGTAGTAGATCATTTTATGTCGAAGTTAGAAATATATAAGGAAGAATACGTTTCTTTATTACTCGCATTCTTTGACTTTTCATCACAAATGATAGTAGAAGTAAGAGCTTCAGACATCTACCCCTTTGATTTAGAAAATTAAGTTACAATTTTTGTAATTATTAATATTATTATAATTTATATCAATAATTATGTAATTATTTCCTTATAAATATAATATAGACGCTAACTATTTCATTACGTTATTATAAAACTTTAACTATTTTCTTACAAAAAATGATTGCCAAAATGAAATATATGTTTATTTTCCTGTCTTATAGCTCTTTACAAATCTTCTGACAGTTATCTGTCAACTTTTTAAGCCAAATGGGCCTCTCTTTTTTTCCGTAGAATCAACAAGGGCCAAAAGTACGGATACTTCTTACATCACTTAGCTTGCATGGCTCCTTCTTACAATGGTGTAAATTCACACCACTCACAGATAGAACACAGAAGAAAAATAACAATGCCCGAAACGGGATTGAAACCCAGGACTCCCATATCACTGAGAAGACAAGCTACCCTTATGCGAGGAGGCCAGAAATATCGTTGGGAAAACTTTATTCAACTCGGTCAGATTTTACAAACTTTCTTAGAAATAAAAGTATATTATCATTAATATGAATATAAATTTTTGAGCCCATTCCTCCCTTTGGAATTTAAATTCTGTATTATTCGATCACATGAATCTTACTATCCAACATGCTTCGTTAAATATTTAGAATTAGTATAAATGATTAACGTTAACTGGGAACTTTCTTTTCTTATAAAACTTACTTACAAAGCATACTGAATATGCTCCCGTCATTAAAAATTGTTTCAGGTAAATTATTTCCATTATTGACTGAAAGTTTCTCATGTTAAAGAAAAAAATTACTTTCTTAATGATAATGATTTTGTCTTAGATGTGAAAAAAGTGAAAATATAATCTGTCTTTTCCAACTTAACTTACTATTGATTCAACCAATGAAACATTTGGGGTGTAAATAAAATAAAATCATGGTAAAATAGGAAAGAAGAATTATGTTAAGTCGTAAAAAATCTAAAGAGTCAGTTCATTTTATTGAAAGTAATCAATTAAAGGAGAAAAAATAATTAACAAAAATTTATTATACGGCAAAAAACGAATTATATGGCACAATGAAATTTCAGGTCAGGTAAACTGGAAGAACATCGATACACTGAACACGAAAGGTGCTTAGATAGAAATAACACAAATTGTGTTTGCTGAATTTGATTTCTTTGCCCTTTTTTGGGAATGATTGAATTTTATTCTTACAAATTGTGTACAATTAATGACTACAATTAATGACCTCCCGAATAAACACTTAAAACTGAAACTATGGGAAATTGGCAATATTAGATCAAATGTATGTAGAATTCATTTATGCTGAGGTCTATAAACTTATTATGAAGGTATATAAATCAAGGTAAAGAGAAGGTAGATGCATATAGAAAGTATATAGAAGAGTTATATAAATTCATCAGAAGTTTGTGAAAATGTATACACATTCATTATATTTATATTGTATACACATTCATAATCATTTTTAATGTTGTATTAATGTATAGCTAAAAATAAATGACAAGCATCATCGGACTTAAATTACAAAATTCAAAATTTGACGATTTGAATTTCGTAATTTAGAATAACTAAATTTTGTATTTTTAAAAAGCATCTAGAATAACATTTAAAACAGGTAAACATTCATAATTTTATACAGATATTGTTTCATACTAATGGAAAATGTTTAAATTCTTAAGAAAAATGGCAATTATTCATCTGCACAGATATTACATCATTTCTACCCATTTTTAAATTAAAACTTCAAATTTTTAATTTATATGTTTCAATCCTTGTAAAGTAGGTTTTCTTTGAAAAAGATTAATGGAGTTAAATTTCCATGAAACATCAATAAGAACCACAATTTAACAATGATCGCTTTAAGTGGTAAAAAAAATAAAATCTCAAAAAAAGTTTTAAATCTTTTTCATTTGGAAATTGGAATAAGAAAGAAATTCCTAAACTAGGAAAGAAAAAAAGAAAAAAAATAATTATGCAAAAGATGGAATAAAATGAATTCATTCGCATTATATATTAAGTTTTCCACCAGCTTCCATCAATTGAGAATACGCTAAGATAACTATAATTTCATTTGAGATGGAAGTAGAAGTCAAAGCCTTTTTATTATTTAATTTAGAATTCATTTATCAGGACTGACAGATCGATTTGAATATCGACAGATGAGCAGAAAACCATCTGACTTTGAGATTCTTCGCTCTTACTCATATTATAAAACATAATTTCCCTTTCCTATTCTTCAAAAATTAATTAAGGGTTGAAATAGAAGAACTTAGGAAATATTTACTAGATGATATGATTATTATTAAGTAAATTAACATTATTACTGAAAACATATTGTTAAAACTTCTTTATGATCATGAGTGTTAAGATTATTGTTTAGCAAAATTTTGACTATAAATACTTTTCAAAACACACAATAAAAAATAAGATTAATCATAATTGTCATTGATACAATTAAATTGATATTGATTTTTTCCGAACAAAAGCTATACAATCTTTTGATGTGCTGAAACACATTCATTTAAATCATTTGATATCTTTATTTCTCATCTTTTGTGTATACAAAGGATTTTTTGGAACTAACTTATCTTCATCCTTTCTGAATATAACTTTGATTTTAAGCAAAACAATACAATTGAAATAAGAAATTGCCAAAGTTTATATTTTCTGTGCTCTTTCTATGCTTATATAATTTTTCAGTTATGCCACTTTGAATATAAAAAAGTTAATATTGATAGGAAATATTTTTAATAAAACTTATTTATATTTGTAAGCAATAAATAAAAAGACATTTTTCTTATATATTTCCGCACAATTTCATATAGCAAATACATTACCATATACACAAAAATACAAGTTAATTTATCACCCAAATAATTTGTCACTTTTTTATTTTTTAGATGTCACAAATAATTTAAAATTTTGACTTTTTAATATTCATCTGTTATTTTTAGCAATAAAATCATTAATCTTATGCATGTATATACACATAAATAACAGTACCCGCATGGCGATGACCTTGGCATAGCATCCAAAACGAAAACTTAGCTTTACACTGACATTTAGCCTTTATCCGTTACGACAAGGGCATACTACACAACATCAAATAAACATGAAAATAGAAATATCAAAAATTGCTACAAAACATTTCTTATAGCACACATTCAGAAATATCTAAACTGTCAAAAAGGGAAAAAAAATGATATTTTCATAGAAAGAACAATCATCTCAAAACATCCAATAGAAAAGCTGTTTTAAAATTCATATTTATTTCTTCACTTCTTCTCCTCTGCCTCAAATTTAAATGTCTTTCTCTATCAGCAGACTGGAAATCATTTCATTCTTTAGAAGGTTCATTCTGTATCCGCAATTCAGTTGCAGTGCGATTTAAAGAAAAACGGTTATTTCGCTCATCAAAATGTTCTCTTTCCCTAAGTGTGGACAATATTTTTCTGTTATTCTTTGATCGAATGTTTCTTTCCTCTCCATTTTTTTTTTATATTGCACAATAAACGAAGCTTTTTATCATTTCATGTGTTCCGGCTATGTTTGGATTTCCTTCTTTTGGAATAATAAGATTTGCATCGATTCTTAGGTCTAAACAAATAAATGTATCGCATACGTATACTCTAGCTCTTGCTATTTGCACATGTGCTTGATTTTTTGCTCATGTGAGGAATAAATAAAATCGAAATGATGGAACATTTAAAAAATTTAATATGACATTTATATACTAAAACTTTTCCCAATAAATGCTGTACAAAATGGTGTGAATATCTCTAATATCAGTTAAATATTTGCAATTTGTGGAGTTCAAACATAGAGACACTTAATATACCTCATTTTATACTATGTGTAGATATTAATGTGATAATGAAGATAAGGATAATAATGTATATTCATTCAGTAATAACATTAAATTTCATTTATGTAATATTAATATATAAATTTTATTACAATATCTGATGATTAATATTAACTAGATTTTTAATTGTAATTTGTGTTCATAGTTCAGGCTTACGTTACTGTTAACATAAAAATGATGTTTGGCCCTAACAAAATCTAGGATATTAATAAATATTAAAGTCCAACTAACTAATTTTTTGATATGAAGTTTTTGTATTAATCCTAAAATTGTAATTTTTTGTTCATTTACGAAGAGGAAATATTGTAATCGTAAAAAAATAATTCAAATGTAATATTTCATCAAATATCCATATTTTGGGTCATCTTAAGTCTGGCGAGTAGAAAAAAAATTGTGTTAGATAGATTGAATTTCATAAATTGTCTTTACATAAAATTTTAAATGGCATCCATTCTGTTAAAATCTGTTTTTTTTTTTTTGTTTTCTACCTTAGAACAAATGAACATCAGGACTATAGAATATTATAAAAGCTATATTAATGAAATTGTTTCACAGATTTAGCACCTATAATATAGATACATTATAAATTTGAGACCAAATCCGTCAAAGGTTGCTCCGTATAAATTTTCCATCCATACAAATATGACTCGGAAACTCTACAAGTTAAATGAATGAAATTCGGTTCACACATGCACAATTTTTACAATTTTAGTTTCTAAATTCAAATGCTTACTAAAATTATAACAATTCTACGAAAGTATTGATTATTTATGTTATTTATGCCACAATTACACAAAAACAGAACTATTTTAATGAATGAATTTTTATATGTGACCTTGTGACTAAGATTGTAGTTCTAAGTCAATTTCTTAGAAAAAAGTGTTCAAAGCACGTATCTGTTTTTATTTAAATATTTAAATATTTGAATGTTGATCAATCCTTTGATAAATCATCAAATACCTCAGACTAAATTGAGTAAAATCTCTAAATTGGTGCCAGAAATCCTTCTCGCGAATCGATTGTATACCAATTTAAAATTTAGATATTCTATATTACGAAACACCAAACACTCTCTTTGATGTATTCTTAAATAAAAATTTGAATTCTCGTCAGTTTTGGCCGAGATCCATAATTTTTTGCAAAGGAAAATGGGTCACACCTTTATTGTAGAGTATGTGGGAAAGTTACGATTGGATCAATGCCGCAGGTCATACTTATTTTCAATCTTGAAAATTATGCAAATTCGGCGACAAAGAGACCCTTTTTAATTTTAAAAATAAACATGGAGGAAACACTTGGGATTTTAGTGTTAAAAATATTCTGAAATCTCTCTCGATGTTAAAAAGTACTCTAAAAATCTGATATAAAAACTTTTTTTGATGCAAAAATAACAAAAAACATACGTATAAAAAACGAAAAAATAATCCACTTTAGCTTCTGAGAGTTGCAATATAATTAAATCACTTTTTTTCCTTTTTCTTAGAAGGATCAATTGTGCTAAAAATAACCCCTAGTCAGTAGATTGTGATATTTTAAAGAATGAAAATGTCTTAAAATACCACCTTTTTTGTTTCTGTTTTTATAGAGGACTAAATTTTTTTTTTGTTTTTTGTTGGTTTAGTAAACGTTTTAGAACTATGCCTTTAATGTTTGACGTTTTAAAGTAATGTTAAGCCTGAAATAAAAAAATAAAAGTTGTTAAAATGGTTTGAGATCCAATCTGATATATTTTCGTATTAATTGTAATTAAATTTTACATCTTTTTCAATTTTAATGTAATCTAATGAAAATAATATGGAACTCTAGAGCTTTAATACCTGTTGGTTAAAAGGTTAGTAAACTTACAGTAATTGAGCAATAATTGTCAATTTTCGCTTAGAAAGCTCTTATTTAAATTTAAAAAAATGAATTAATCACAATATAACCATAGAGAAAATTTTGACCATTAACTCCATTAGATGCCGTTAGAAACCCACATAAAAGAATCTTTGTTGGGTGCAGTATTTTACTTTCCCTCACGTTTTATTTCAAATTTCGTTTTCTTTACTAAGCACACCGTCATTAACGTTCTCTAAATCCATAGAAAATCAAAGAAGTTTAATTTCCTGATTACGTTTACTTTGGGATCGATGAACGAGAGGAATGAACTTTATCTTCTTTATTAAGAGAGGCAAAAATGTACCTCAGTGTTAACTTTCGCTAATGAGAAGAATTATATACTCTTCTATTATTTTTAAACGAATCTTAGATATGATACTTTTTTTTCAAAAAGGTGTTCTAAAGCTAAAATTTTAGTGATCAATCACCTCTTTTGAGAAACTAATCAAAACTGTAGATACAGATTTAAATTAAGAAAAATGTTCCTGGGTTGATTTGTAGAGAAAACTATATGTTATAACAGAACAAGGATATTTCTTTCGATAAAAAATTGTTTAATCAAATCAAAGCAATGGCATTTATTTTATTTTTTTTTATATTACTTATAACTCGTTGGAGGATTTTAACTTTAAATTCTTATATAGAATGAAAAAGCATTTGCGAACATAGTTCTTATAATTTTCAAAGTATCATATTTCTCAATTTGATTTCTACCTCACAATATCATATATTCTGATACATATATACACGAATTCCAAATCCGTGATAAGTTTTATTTTGTTACAAATATAAAAAAATACCTCTGAAAACGAATATCTATTGGTATGAATGCCACAAATGTTTTCATATATTTTCATATTTTTATCATCGTAAAAATTGAGAGATTCTTTATAGCGCAGCATAATTTGTTTCAATTCTTAATTATAAAGTTGTTCTGCAGAAAATGTAAATAATTTCAGGGAACAGGATATAGACAAGTTTATAGGCAAATAGAGCATTTCGCAAAGCTGCTTATGAGATGTAAAAACTTATTACTCTATTCTGTAAACATTGCGTTTTATTCGCTTTGTGATTGGTAGAGAATAAGTATATCTGATCTATGACATTTGATGCTTGTTTTGTCAGTACTGTTTGAAATATTTAATAATCAAACAATATTGTGGCATTTATGTAGAGATTTAATCAGCGGCCATTGCTGTTAAATATTTAGTTTCAATTTGTTGCAATAGATGTCGCTACGGGTATCAAAATATCGCTGAACTTCAATCCAAGACGTGTGACTTCAGAATTTGAGAAAGAGCGAACTGCGCATTCGCTCGCCAGACGTGGACCAGAGAAGGTCGCATTCGCTCGCCGGACGGGGAGAGAGGATGTCATTTTGCTCCGAACATGTATCTTTAGAAAACGAAACGCCATGAATTCTTAGCGGCATCTATAAGTAATTCCTTTTTACTTTTTTTCTTTTCTCTATTGTAAATAGTCCTGTCGTAATTGTAAATGTCTTTTTCTTTACTGTAAATAAATTTCTTTCATGTTCAAAAGCTTCTTTTTTCTTCATTCAGTGACCCTAGACACTGAACTAAATGTGGTTGGATGGGCATTCTGTCCCACCCAATTCCTACATATATATCGCATTTGATGGTGAAATCTAAATTTAAATGTAATTGATTGAAATTGCAAGAGGAAAAGTAAAACTTTACGTAACATCAAATGAATTTTAAACAACATTATTTATTAATTCTACTTTAAGACATAATATTTAAGATGAAACTCATGATAGCTTTCCAGTTGTGTAAGAGTTTTCGAGTAACGGATGCTTTTTTTTTTGTCTCTCGGCTAGCAATCCCCTGAATATCTAATCAATGCCTGTATTAACCTTTCATTGTTTGTAAATAAAAATGATGATTCCAGCGATATCAAATGAAAAAAAAATACCAATAAAGTCCAAGCAAAAATATGACAGTTTGGAAAAAAAATAATAATTAATCATGAAATTGCTAAAATGACGGAATCAATTTTGAAAAATTGTTTCAAAATTTACTTATTGGAGATATAAGGAAATACACTTGTATGTAAACCTAAACTAACAATATAATTAGAAGGCATGTATCCATGAAATTGAAGAAAAATGATTATTGCGATGAGTACAATGAACACGCAGTTCAGTAGAAAGGTGATGCAAATGCATATGTCAGGAACAAAGCATCGTAGGCGACGCGAATATACTCAAAACGCGTACAGTTGACGCGTGGATCTCAAGACCACAATGAAAAGAACAGAGGCACAATTTATGATGTTCGCTTCGTGTGTAAGAGAATTCTTTTGTGAAATATGGTTAGAAGAAATCACCTGGACGAATTCACTTGTATAAAAATTATCAAAAAGCTGGAGGAAGAGCGCAGTTTGGTTAGTGTATCTTAAGAATTCGGAATCAACAAAAATTTCATTTCACGCGCTTTGAAAGACTTCCAAACCATATATATATAGTTGTTAGAAAGGTTGGTGGTGGCTTCCCTAGGAAAGCAAATGCAGTGGATGACCGATATATCGCCTTTTAAGTGAAAAGTGTCCGATACCAGTCTGAGCAATGGAGCTGGAACCAGCCTGAAGATGTTCAAGCGCCATTATTCAGCAGCCTTAGAATCGTCGCCCACCGCCCTGAACTCTACATCTGTTTGAAAGATGGCCATTGGTGGCACTGTTTACAGCGGTGTAAGGAGCACAAAAATTGGACATCTCATCAATGGAGTCGTCTCCTCTTTAAGGATGAGAATCCTTTTCAATGCCACAAAGTGATTATCAACGCGAGTTGGTTTAGAAATAGTTCGGGCACGGTTTCATCCCAGTAACATCACGGAAAGAGACTGATACTGTGGTCCAGGAGTTGTAGTTGGAGATAAATTATGCTGAATGGGTTCCACGTTTTCAACAAAGATTCAGTTACCGGGGATAGCTATTGTAAGAAAATCCTTGTCCATGTGTGCCTGTTCATGGGTGATATTGGACCAGACATCGTTTTTATGGATGACAATGCACGTCAACACCAGATTGCTAATGTTTAGTAGCTACTGTAAAGTAAAGATATCCCTCGATTGGATTGGACAGCGTTCTCACTTAATTTTAAATTCCACAGAGAATGTGTGATATGCTTTGGAGAGACGACTTGCCACACGATTACTTCCTCCGAGGAGCATGTAACAACTGAAACAGATGCTGATTGACGAATTGGTACTCTTTACTCGAGAACTGGTGGAAAATCTGTTGCTGAGTATGGACAGTCGGCACGAAACAAACATAGCTGTGTGAGGAAGGCATATTCCATACTAAGGAACATCAGCTTGTTGTTCTTTCTCTTGGGCAGACAATCATGTACATTGAAAATATTTCAATAAAACCTTTTTTTGTTTTATTCCATACTATATGTATTATATTTATTTTCGCACAATGATGCTTACGTTATCGTTAAATACAAAATGTTTATCTTATTTCGAATTCCATGAAAAAAAGCACCAGTTGCTTATGTTTTGCTCACAAGTGTAATTTGAGACCTCCATCAACAAATCTACATGACATAAATGTCATGAGAGAGAATCAAGTACTGTTTAAACCAATCTAGTTCTCGTGCTATTTAGTTTGCCTTCATAGAAAGATGCAAAATTTGTTTTTCTTTAAAAAACATAAAAATTCTCTACTTTTTTAATTATTTTAATTTAAAATTTCAAGCTCAGATTTTCATGATATTAAGTTTTTTTTTATTTCCATTATTTTAATTAAATATATTTAAACTTCTAAAGATTAACTGGTAATGTTGTTAAAAATCATTGATCTAGAAAGCTCCAGAATCTTCCTTGTAATGTATAAATTTAAACAAGGACTTGAGCTCTTCCGTATCCACTTTTTATGAGGATTACATTTGAAATGATAGGGCATGATAATAAATGGCATGAAGTGATAGGGCAACAATCTGATATGTTTTCTCTCAAATTTTCCTTTTTTGAAATAAACAAAAAATGTTTATTAAACGCAGTTTTTTTGTGACAAATCTATTTGCAAAAAATATCGAACACTAATTTTATAATATTTTTTAGATATGGACAAGTATTCAGGATGTCGAAGACATCGTGGCGATATTAGATAACAGCTTGCGCTAACAAAGAATATTATTATTAGATCTATTTAATAATTCTATCAGCAAATCCCTTCTAAATTTCAATCCAAAATTAAATCCTAAGAAGTGTGTCATTACATTATATATCTCTAGAAGTGCCATTGTTCTCAGAATCATATACATCATATACTAACGACTAAATGACTCTCCATTACATTATGCTTCAAAGAATAGTTAATGTCCGAAAGAATCATGCTCGAAAAGAATAAATATTTATATTTGGATTGAATGAAACATCGTGACAAAAACTTACATCAACTCAAATAAAAATGGGAATTAGATTTCTCGATTTCTATGTAAGGCCATTTCTCAATCAAGAGGACAGAAAACATTTGAAAAATATAACTTAATTATCCTGATATATTCGGTGAAGGAGATAGAAACCATTGTGGAAATAGTCACACTTCATCAATTTTGGAGGACCGATCAACATTAAGAGCTTCAACTAGAGTCCTTATGTGACTTTTAGTGACTAGAATGTGACTTTTCGAATATATCATCATTGAAGAATCAAAAAGAGAGCATCTATAAAGGAAAAAAAACTTACTGTCACCGGACTATTGGCTAAGAGTTGTCTGTTCAATAATTCATATTTTCAATGCGATAAGATAAGCTTGTTTTATGTTTGGTGTAATCACCTATGTCGTTGAAAAATGGACAGATATAGAAAAAAAATACTGGAAATATCAAAAAAACGTATTCGCAAAATGGTCTAATGTGATATAAGAATCTTACAATTTAATGTATATTTTATTATATACAATTATTAATCGATTGCTTGGTAGCATCGCAAGATTTAAAAAAGTGCACTTTGATATAAAATATATATGATGCACTAAAATTGTTTTTTTTTCTTATAACGATTACTTCAGATACTAATGATAGTTTGTTGCAATTTTCTTAAATCTGCCAACAATTATGGACAATAATAAAACTCGAGAGATTGCAAATGGCTGCTGATAATTTCAAGCAAAAACAAAAAAAGAAAGATTGTTGTTCAATAAAATTAAAGGCAGTCGTCAAATTTAAGCAACTCCAAAAGATTGCCAATAATTTCAAGCAAGTGTAGAAGATTACTGCTCAAAAGAATTATGGACAATCGCCAAATTCAAGCAATTGCAAAAGATTCAGGAAAAATAATTCGTGATAAAGAAGAAGATTTCTATTCTGTAGAATTAGTACCAATTTTTAAAGTCAATCTTGTGCAAAGGATTATTAATAATTACTCAGCGAATGTATGAAATTGCTATATTATAAGAATAGAAACTTTTTTATGCTATTTCTAAAAAAATGATTTTTAACCTTCCAGCGGGCGCGCGTATGTGAGAGATACACTAGAGATGAATTTCGTTTTATAACTTTAGATCGGGTGGCACTGGGAACGCCTGCTCTTGGCTATTTGTCCCCTTCACTTTGACCTACTTTCAGTTGTCATCCTATGTCTGTGGCGTTAATAGGTCTCTTCCTATAAGATATTTGTATTTTAGAGATACCGTTCATGTAAGTTTTTGTCACATCTGATTTTGTATGATTTTACAAATAAATCCGTATTCTTTTAGACTGGCGACAGTTGGCAAATGCACTTACGAAGAAAAATGTTGAAAAAAAAGCATCCACATCTCTAAAAAGTGAGCTAAAATTTAAGGTGCTTAAGAGAAAAGCCAAGCTAGGCATTGAATTGGAAGATGCGACTTCAGGTAAAAACCCTGCTAAAAAGAAAAGCGGACTAGAATCACGAGGTTCAGTTTGAGATTTGACAGAAATTTATATTTTTGGAGCACACTAAACATATTTGCTGAAATTGCAACGCTACCATGAAATAACAACGAAACTATTTTCTTCTCTTTAACCAGTGGTCATTTTATATTGTTATTGCAATCTATGTTTAGATTGTTTCTGCTTCTTTATTAGTAAAAAAATGTTTAAAATAATTGTAGTTATTAATCCTAAGCTATTTAAAATATAATTTTAATAGTTACGCTTTTGAAAATTTACCATAGCGTATGTGGGAAATAAGCGCGACCTTCCGTGTTGGTATGACGGCCGTGCTAGCTGGAAGGTTTAAATCGAAAATATATGTACAGAAACAAACATCATTGTACAGTAATGAAATTTTATGAATATATTTGTCCAGGTAACATATTTAATTGATTAAAGTTTCAAGATCACAGGTAAAGCCATTGGCCAGAAGAGCCATTTCAATTGTGAAATGTTGGTACATTAGTAACCGGTGTAACCGCCAAAATTTTGAATGCAAGCATGTAAACGTGCATGCATTGTGTCGTACAGGTGTCGGATATCAGTTTGTGGGATGGAGTTCCATGCCTGTTGCACTTGGGCGGTCAATGCAGGGACGGTTAATGCTGGTTGTGGATGACACTGGAGTTGTCGTCCAATGATGTCCCATACGTGCTCGATTGGAGAAAGATCTGGTGATCTAGCAGGCCAAGGCCACATGTCGACACTCTGTAGAGCATGTTGGGTTACAACAGCGGTATGAGGGCGAGCGTTATCATGTTGGAAAACACCCTCTAGAATGCTGTTCATGAATGGCAGCCCAACAGGTTGTATCACTAGACTGACGTACAAATTTGCAGTCAGGGTGCGTGGGATAACCACGAGAGTGTTCCTGCTGTCATACGAAATTGCTTCCCAAACCGTAACTCCAGGAGTAGGCCCTGTGTGTCTAGGCCGCAGACAGGTCACTAGCAGGCGTTCACCTGGCCTCCTTCTAACCAACAAATGGCTATCACTGCGACCAAGGCAGAACAGGCTTTCATCAGAAAACACAACAGATCTACACTCCGTCCTCCAATGAGCTCTAGCTTGACACCACTGAAGTCGCAAACGGCAGTGAATTGGAGTCAGTGGAATGCACTGTACAGGGCGTCTGGGTCGGAGCTGTCCTTGAAGTCACCGATTTGTAACAGTTCGTTGTGTCACTGTGGTGCCAACTGAAGCTCAAATTTCAGCTGCAGACGCAGTACGATTAGTCACAGCCATACGCTGAATACGACGGTCTTCCCTCCCAGTAATACCATGTGGCCGCCCGGAACCTGGTCTCCTTGAGGCAGTACCTTCCCTTGAACACTACCGCCAATACTCCTGCACAGTGGATACATTACTGCCAAGTCTTTCAGCAATATCACGGAAAGAAAACCCACCTTCTCGTAGCCCTATAACACGACCTCGTTCAAACATAGTGAGCTGTTGATAATGACTTCTTCGTCTTCTCAGAGGCATCCTTGACTAACATTAACCCACTACGTCAAATCTCAACTGTAAATAAGATCACGAACCTTACAGCGCTTATTTAAAGCAAACTTCATTTGCATGTTCATAGTGTCGCTACTAGCGCCATGCTTACGCGCGTAGCTCGAAATTTGAATCGATGTCATCTTTCAGATATCTAAACATGCCTACCAGATTTCGTTTATCTAGCACAACTCTTTCCTAGTGTTGGGATTTTTTTTTCCATCAGTGTATACACCAATACAAACTTGAAAGAAATTTCCCTAAAAACGAACTGTGAAGATACCAGAAACAATAATGAATACCCTTTTTATGTATTTATATTTCAAAATTGTCTATCTCAAAGAATATTTCTATCAAACATTCAGAAACCATGTTCAAAAGAAAAATCTTTTATAAATCAATTCAAACACGACATTTTGAATAGGCGAGTAGTTTAAATCACACAAATAGGAATATCATAAATAAGTTTTTGAATGTCTAGAAATGCGTTGGCTTTATTTTAGAAAAGAATGGTTTTTGTATTCATACAATAAAAAAGTATTTTCATTGATATGAATATCTTTATTCTACAATATTTGACCTTATAATCAACAGACGGGAGTGGAGAATAGTTTAGTACAGCTGGAAGTTTGGTTCAGAATAAAAGCAGCGATATATGCTGAGCAGTCCTCTGCGTGCTTGAGGCACACTCACATAATAGTAATGGAATTCCATCAGAAATGTAATGCATCTCAAACAAACTTTCATAACAATTTCTGATCTTATAAAGGCATGTAATAACTGAAATTTCCTTTCAAATCACATTTAAAAAGCATTGGAATAACCTAGTTGTGTTAATTTTTTTAGTATTTTTAAAGTGCATTGTTTATGTATCCGTCTTTTAGAGATAATTTATTCTATTTTTTGAAAAATAATTTAATAAAATTCGAGATTGAATTACTTCGAATCTTGTTAAATATCTATTCAGGTCGTCTATATTTCCCTAAGGTTTAATTTTTAATACAATATATAAAAATCAAAATGTTTAAAATATTTAATTCTAATTAGCTCCCTAAAAATTTGAAATAAATATTTTTTTAAGAATTTATTATCAATAAAATGTTTTCTTCCCTCTGAATGTTTTTCAAACACCAAAATTATTTCAGAAACAGTTTTACCATAACTATGTTTTAGAGAATAAATTCTTTTGATTGAAAATGCATTTTGCGATTTTGAATGCTTAACTCAAGCCAAGATTGCAAGTTCACAATTTCAAACATGCACGAAACTCGTAATTGTTTAATAGCTGTGTTTTTATGAGCATCTTTGATATCCCCTTCTAAATTATTTTTTTTGAATGTACAATTAGCATTTAGGTTATTATCATAGAAATCTCGGCAGCGAACATTTGTCAAAAATTGTATAAATGAAATTTAATTACATTTTGTAATGATAAATCATACATTTGGTATTATAGTTTTGACAAAACTTTGGCATGAATAACTATTTCGACTTAAATTATTACAAATAATTTCACAGAAGTTTAGGATATTGTTTTTGTATTTTTATTAAAAACAGTATAGAACTGAAGAAATAATTAAATTAATTCGTATAACTTCTGATTTGATTAAAAAATCATAAACCATGAAATAAGTTTGCTTTTAAAATTAGATAAAAATAAGAGGAATTCAATAATTTAATTGTGAAAATTAAGCATTACATTATTTTTTATACATTTAACAAACTTGTATAGAACTGAATTTTGAAATTGGGTATTTTCTGTAATGATTGAATGAAAGTATTATGGTATATGGAAAGATTTTTAGGGAATTCTAAAATATTTTTTAAATTTGCAATTTATTGTTTTTTTAGTATCAATTAAAAGAGAAAATTTATGAAAACAGAATTAATTGAATTAAAGCTGTTTTTGAATCGCAATACTGAGTTTTGCACATATGTTCCTTAATATTCTGAAATTGAAATTATGAATTTGTTTCCTGAGTGGCTTTATAAAGCATTCAAAATAATTTTTCCTGAGAAATCAAGCATTCTTCAGCAATTTCAGTTATAAATCTTATATATATATATATACCGCCGTTTTGTGATTTTTTGAAATTACTAATTTATTCCAGCCTCGAATGGCTAATTTTTGAAGAGGCAATTATGATTTTTCCATACCTAAATACATTATATTTGAAAAATGAGATTGTAAAATGAAATAGGCAGAATAAATTTTTATCAAAATTCATTTAACAGTTGAAGAGGTTATATTAATTTTAAAGATTTTATTTATCGAATCTGTGGTTACTTATTTTATACAATTTATGATGATGTTAAGAATAGGAACCTAAGATATTAAGCTGAACAATATAAATTTTTAGAATAATAAATAAATAAATAAAAGTAATTATTAAAAAGCAGTATTTTAGTGAATAAATATGGATAATTCGACTTATTTGAATACATCTATAACCTAAAATGAAAATAATTATATGACAATATAAATCTACGACAAGTTTTGAAATATCTTTTGTTCAAATACTTGTAATTCAGCATTGGTTGGAACATATATTTCATTATTATGCGATGTAGTATTTTTATAAATATTTATATATAAGTAACTACAAGTTATTTTAAGACCACAATCTGTATTCTTTAACCATTTTAATTATAATTTTAAAAAAATTATTCATGTGTGTCTGGAACGTTCTTTGATTAAAAGGATACCTTGAAGAGTTTCACTTCCTTCCGTTTCTTTCAAAAAGTACATTTTTTTCTTTCTTTTGTCAGAAAAATTAACCGATTTCATTCTTGTAAAAAAAAGTAATTTTTCTTTCCTTTTAGAGGCTGCCTTTTATGCATGATCAAACACAATAACATTCAATTTAAAAAGAAAAATTAAAGCGATCACAGCTACTTGTATCGTTTACGTTTGGAGAATGGAAACCATGGATTTCAGAAGGATTTTTCTGTTCTGGCGAGTAAAGTACAAATGTTTCTCGAATACGTGCTTTTAAACAAAACAATTTCGTTTTCAAATAAATCAGAAGGTTTTATATTGCAACCAACAAACATTGTTCTTCTTGGGAACTCAAAAGTTATTCTTTCTATTTGTTCTTTTAATTCACTTACAACAATCGTTTGTATTTATGAAACTAAACCCCTAAGTTATATCTGAAGATTTTTGCAGAGCTATTTATGTTGCGCAAACTTGTTAATAAGAAATGATAATAAATAGATTCGAACTAGCAATGATATAAATTTTGAAAATTTTATATAATTTTTTCTATAAAGGAAAGGGAAATAATATTTGCTTCATTATTATGAGTATATAATTAATTTCAGCAATTTAAACAACACACAATTTATAAAATACTCTTCTTTATGGTTAAATGTAAATGCAAAAAAGGAAATTCAAGACAGCCCGAGTTTGCAAACATATATTTACACAAGTATTTTTATTGTTGAAAGCAACGACAACTACTCTATCAATACTTCAATAATTGCACATTTTTTATTCGTGTCAGGCTAAAACGAAAAAGAAAAATTTGCTATTTCAATAAATTAAAGAAAGAAGAAAAATTTCAAATTAAATGTCACTTACTGTTCATATGAAGCCATTTCATCCTTATAATGCTAAGATAATATTGTGTAATAAATCATAATTTCAATTTGAAGAATTATCAATTACGGTGTATGGATTTGTTAATCAGCTTTTTTGAATACAAAGTATCTTTATTAAATATATCTTTTAAATAGATAATACAAAAAATAAAGTTCGATATCTAAATGAAAGAAAACAATTTTACTGATAGAAATCATAATAAAATCATATCAATCATAGTTAAAATCATTTTATTGATAAAAAAAATATTAAACTACGACATATTAAAAATAAATATTGGGTTGTTCGGAAAGTCATTTCGTATTTTTTTGTCAAAATGAAAAGAAATTTTCGTTTAATGAATAAATTATTTATTAAATTATAAAATTGCCATTGTGGTCTAATACCTTTTGCCATATTTTTGGTAGTAACATGATTACACGCTCATAAAAGTTTTGGTCTTTGCTGTAAAAAAAAACTGATCGAGGTGGTTTTCGGCCTCCTCATTTGAAGGAAAAATTTTGCAAATCAGTTCTGGTACTGATGTACTGTTAACACATCTTCTCCACACATATTGGCTAATTTATTTCTGGCTTGAACAGCATTTTTACCTTTTATAGCAAAAAAGAAAAAAATGACGAAAATGCTGTTTATTGCTCTCCATATTTAAAAGGGCACCATCCAAAAACTACTGCGAAGAATCAGCTGCACTTTTTCACACTCAAGCCTTGCTATATCAGCTCTTAAAACATAAAATGATTTTGCGGTTTAAGTATGAAATTGGGTGCGAAAAATGCAATTAAATCCTTTGTCAGGAAAAAACGAAATTACTTTCCGAACAACCTAATAGTATTAAAATGCATTCCATTGGGAAAAAATACGAATTGTTTCACAAAAAAATATTTTGCTTCAAGATTATTACTTGGCATACACAAATAATATAAGATTCTATTAAACATTTTTAGTGTACATATTGTATCAAAGAACTTGATTCGACCACTAATTGAATAATAAAATAATTTAGATTGGGAAGAGTAAATCATTGTTGAATATTTTATTTCTCTACGGATATAATGCTATTTATTGTTGAAAGAATGGAGAACCAAATATATGGTTCATTTCCATCTGCAAAATATTTGATAATTTAATTTGATCATGAATATTTACTCATAGTTGCTCAAAGAAATGAAAAATGTACATGAAAAAAGGATTTATGTAATAAAAGGCAACATTTCATTTATCTTACTAAATTTATTCAGTCAGATACCCCAGAATGAGTTGAAAGAGAAATTTGGTAAAGGAATTTCTCGATACGGAATGGAGTACGTGAGGTGCCTTATAATTACTTTAACTGTTTTTTTCGTTTGGTAATTTACTAGTGGTATTTTTACGTTCTTGTCTACGAAAAAAACGAAAGTACAGGTTGGCAGTTAAACAACTTTTCCTATTTTTATCTAAAATTGATAAACCTAATGAACTAAATTTCAAACGTGTATAATGGAAAATAAGGGAAATGAATTCTTAAGAAAAAAAATAATTGCAATAGTTCAGATGCATATGATATATCAGTTCATTTAAATGTTAACTATTATGTCATAGTGATTTTGGAATTTATTTTGAGTATCCTTAATTTCGATATATGCATTTGAATCATTTGAACATTGATGAATGTCTCTCATTGATTGTTAAAATTTTAAATTTGAATAAAAAAATTATGTATCCCTATATGTGAATCCACTGTAAAATATTAAGCCGAAAGACGTCAACTTTTAGAACAATTATGCTCAACCTATATTGAAACATTTCACTACGTAACATAGTTATTTTTATCTAATGAAACTTTGTTTAGTATTATGCCTTTTATTTAGTAATATGTTTACAAAATATACACAATATACAGAATAATTCAAAATTATTATAGTGATTACGAACGGATTTAACTATTTAAAGGAAAAAGAATTTAGCAATAATATTAACACAAAATGTAAACAGTATCTCAAAATTTTCCACAACCCAAAACAATTGAAGAACACATACACATTTGTAATGCGCTTGCGTAACTGACTGCTGACATCTTTCAGAATGTATGGACTACGGCCTAGACATTGCAGTTGTGACCAAAGGAAGTCACATAGAGTATCAATGATACAATTTTGATGTGCTGTATACATACTGTGCTAATCTTATCGATAAATCCTTTTTTATTTAAATAGTTATAGCCGTTTGTAATCGTTATAATCATTTTGAATTAACATGTATAGTCATATATACTCACCTAACATTAATATGCCGTCAAATATAACAAGAATTTGGTTATATTATGCATTATTTATATTCTCTATCTGTACAATGAAATCAAAATGGCAACTTTAGAATGCAATAAGATTTAAAACATTCTTACATTTAAGGAACTTCATATTTAAATTCAAATATATCTGTAAAAATAAATGATGACCTCATAGGAACTGAAGTCGTGAAGAAAATCAAGTGATCAACCATGAGCAAAGGAAAACAATGAATTCACAATACGTTCTTACTAAATGTGCTATAGATTGATCACCATAAACGAATTTCGAAGATAAAATGATATCTCTAGGGTGATAAATTAAATACTAAGTCATGGATATAAACTTTGGTTTAGATTCTAATTCACCTTAGAGATACTTATGACAATAATTAGACACTACTCGTTCAATTTTACCAGAAACCCAAATTTTAAAGTAAAGATATTCTTTAGAAAGAAGCTAATAATCGCTTACACTTTCGAGAGTTGAGTGCACAGTTATTAAGAAATTAGTTTTTTTTGTTGTAGTTTAAAGTCAAGTACCAGGACAACACATTCCGAGTAACTAACGATTAGTTCGATAGGATATCAGCATAGAATGCCACTTGCATTCAATGAGACTTTTACTATTAGATTTTTTTTTCAGAAATTTCCACAAAAAAGATATTTTTGCCATAAACAGACATTCCTCCGACAGAATTTCAACATCCATGATGCTATATTATTGGTTTTGAAATTACTGGGTGAATTGTTAAGCTTAACATCAACATTGATACTTTAAAATAAAGATAAATATTATCTTTGTAAATGGGAAAAATCAGGAATTATTATAATCCCTGCTTTAATTATTCTAATTCCTTCTTAATTTAAATGTTGTTGTTTCTAATGGCACTTGTTATAGATAAGCCAGCTGTCGAAGTCAGGATTTTAAGCCTAGAGTGCGTCTTTTATTTTTTAGCTCCAACTAGGGCCAAGAGTACGTCTTAGTTACTCACGCAACACATTCATATTTCACACATTTTAGATGTCATTCACACACAGCCCCCTCCCTTTTTGCAGGTACGGGGTGGAGCAAATTCACACTTTCACTGATAGAACAGATGAACCACTATGCCCGAACCAAGACTCCCAAATCAAGTGAAAGACTCGTTGCCCCTATCTTATACTATAATACGAGGAATGGTTGCCAAGTCGAAAATCGCCCCAGAATTAATAAACTCCGGTAAACTTGGGGGTCTGGGGTTTTTGGCCACGAGGAATCGATTGGCGCCGGTTTTGAAGCGCTACGGTCGAGCAGTTCGGAGTTACAGATAGGATATTTTCAAACTTTATTAGTTCGCCATAATGGCTACTTAAATTTTCAAGCGGTAACGTGCTGCCATCTGTAGCCAATATGGCGAAATAATAAAATTTTATGTTTATGCTGTTATAGGTTTATAATATGTTTCTTATGTATGTATATATGTTTGGTTTTTCTAAATAAATTTGTCAAAAATATTGAACTTCAACACACTTCAATCTTTACCTTTACTTTACCTTTGTATAGAATAGTTCCCTTTCCAAACTCTAACTTTGTTTAGAATAGTTTACAATGGTGCACTTTAACCGGTTATCTTTTCACCAATGGTTTCACAAATTTCTTATGGCATGTATTGTTTTGATAAATCACAATTGAAAATTTAAATCTTCGAGTTAGCTTCGATACCTGTTTTCTAAGAGCGGAGCTGGGTCACTCGCTGGTGATTTATTTAAATGTACTCTAAGGCTTTGATCAGGTATTTGATGATGTATTAATAACAAATCATGAAAGTAAAAACAAATGCCTAACATTTAGACTCCTCTTCATCTTAAATATTTGAATGATAATTTCGTATTGTAAAATCTTTCTTGTACATCTAATAGTTTTCGATTTTCAAATATAGGCACAAGAATGTATTATTGGCGATCTCAAAAATTATTAATCCTTTACAAAATCCCCACTTTGCAGCACTTAAATTACTCTTTTGGACATTCTCTAACTGGTTTTATCAATTTTTATTTTCTTAAGAACTCGCTCAACATTTAGTAATCACTCACATGAAATCTGTCATTTTCCTAGAAATACTATTCCTAGCTTTTCGATATCAATCTTCCAATTCTTATTTTAATACAATTTTTGGCAAAGGAGCTCTTTGCACTTACAATGATGAAATAAACTCTTTATCAAAAAGTAAAACTGTTAGAATGAATCTTATCTCTCAAAAAATTGCTTCTATTTAATCTCAAATAAACATAAAACTTTTAGTGCTTTAACTCGTTTTTAATAGAAATGTGAACACGGCTTATAAACTCTATGAAGGAAATCCCTGCTACTTTTAAAATGTTCCTCAAGACTGTGAGAAGCGAAATTAACTGTTTGTATGGAAACAGAATAGATAGAGCAGAATAGACAGCATCTTCGGATGCAAGTAGCCTCGGGCTTCGAAGTCCAGATAAGAAATGAAGAGGAACCCGTGTGAATTATGCATCAGAGAATAATCTCTTTTGTCCCATTTCAAATTCCATTATATTGAAAATTTTCTAGAAATTGCTTTGGAGGCAAAAAAAAAATCATCTAGAGAAATCCAGTTCTTATTCCAGCATTTTTGTATTTGTTATTTCCATTTGAGGAATGTAATTTATGAAATAATGGGTACTTCATATTTAAGTAAGTTTTAAATAGTCATTTAATCTGTAAATAGAGGTTCTTCTGGAAAGTCTTAGGGTTTTAGAAATTTTGCTTGAAAAATAAAGGAATTTAAATAAAGTTTGAGATTTCAGCTTGCCAACGTCTCTCCCTTTGTAAATGAAATGGAAAATTCACACATTTTTGCTGTTTATATCAAGAACGAAAATTTGTTGATAATTTAGTACAGCTTCACTGTTTTAAATTACACACAATAATTTAAGCTATTTGTAATTTCTTTTTTTAGGCCTTTTTTATGTTTTATTATTTTGGTATTAATAATTACTTCATAGAAAAAGTAAACCGAAAAATTCAAAGAGAATATCGAAGACTCACAGATTTAATTTTCTTGAGGAAAATTGTCAAGTTGTTATAAACCTATTAAACATACCACCTTCACGTTTTCAAAAATTCTTATATAATAATTTTGGCAAATAAGGAAATGCAGTGTAACTAAAAGTTCTGAATCTTTATTAATACAATCAAAATTGGCTTAACTATATTGATAGATAGTTTTCCCTATGTTGACATTTAATGCAATTGGATTATTACACAAAACATAATGAAAAAATTATGAGCATTAATACATCCATTCCGAAGGAAATAACATCACAAATAAAGATACAGAAGATTTAAAATACAGAAGAATTCACATTTAGAATTATTTTCCCAGAAATAATATTTTCATAAATAAAAATTCAAATATTTCCTACTTATGGTTTGCTTAGTGTATAAAACTTTTTTACGTCCTTTATGCAATACAGTTAATAATAGCACAATTAATCAGAGAAGCCCTTTAGAGTCAGGAAGACAACGATTAATAACAAATGCAATATATAATCAAAGAATCTTAAAAATTCATTTGAGTTGAAAAACCATTTCTTTTTGTTTTGTAATTTTATTTTTTTTTTCCAGAAAAGAACAACATGGAACAATCTATTGCGTCCATCGCCAGACGAATTCCTAATGCATTACTACAAAGAAACCGGAATCACTGATACAATTGTAGAATAACGTTGTAGTTGAAAGATTTTCCAGCAACAACGAAGTAAAAAAACACAAGAAAATTGGATTTTGTTCCGGAAAAGTTGTGGGTCTAGATCTGGAAAAACACTATCTGGACCTAGGTTTTTTTCAATTAATTTACTGCCTTTTCACAGAAAACTTCGTTGAAAATTTAACCACACTAAGTATTGAAGAGTGTTTTTTGTGTTTTATTTCAAGAAAGGGACATCCTTTGAAATAAATATTATATCGTTCTAATTTAGTCTTTTCTATTTTCGCAGTTTGAAAGTAATAATAAATAACTAATAATTCTTCTCCTTGTGCATACAGGATGCCATACCATTGTGTGCTCCTATATCAATTTTTCCATTCATAGTTGAGATAATCTGCTAAGTCTCTCTTTAATTTGTGAATAGACCTATTTCTTCTCTCTCTCTCTCTCTCTCTCTCTCTCTCTCTCTCTCTATATATATATATATATATATATATATATATATATATTGTTCACAGTTTTTATCCTTAATAAGATTATTTTTATTTAGCCACTGAAGTTTAAATATATTTTTAAACCTTGCATTGGATGACAATTGATGTTAATACAGATTTTTTTTTCAAATATTAATTCATTAATTAAAATTTACAAGTAATTTCTATATGGTTGCCAAATTCGCAGCTAAATCGCCAAATGGTCTGCAAGCTCTGAGATTACTTGTAATGAATGATACTTGATGTTAATCTATTTTTTAAATAATAAATCATTAATTAAATTAAATTAATTTTTTAGACTTTAAAAATAGATTTAGCTGTTTGCAATGAAAATTAAAATCGACAAGCAGTAGCTCAATCGGTAAAATGCAAGGATTTAAGAATTTTTCAAGTGAAGATGAAGGATGCGGGCTCAATTCTTGCAAAAATCAATAACATGTTTTGATAACAATTTAATAAAAAGTAACTAAAATAAATTTTTTCTTTGTTGGCCTTAGTAGGAATTGAAGTTATATATTTTTTAGGTTACATGTTTCTTTTCATTTCTCTTAGCAAAAATTCAAAGGCGTTTCTTTTACTACTTTTATTATTTCCAATTTTTCTTTGGAAAAGTTTTTATACCCATTGAACGAGTAGGGGAAATTAAAATTGCCTACACTTTAAGCTCTAATAGTCAGCAAGCTCATTAACACCATCTTTAATAGCATCTTTTAAAGGGAATTTAACAGAAAAAAAAATAAGAATTTCCTTAAATCGTTTATTCTATTCCAAACCATGTGATATCTTTGAATGCTTTGAAATGGAGTACTGGCGCCAGAATTTAAAAGTTTTAGTAAATAATCTCTTTCACATCTGCTATTGTGACGAAAAAAAAAAACAATTTCTGTTGAAGAGAGATTAGAGCATTACTTTTGAAAGCAACTTTAACGAACAATTCCGAACACAAAAGAGCGTGGAGAAGAAAAGGTTGTTTCTAGGCGGGGAATTCCACGTTAGCATTTTTCCGAACCTTTCCTTGCATTCTAGAACTATTTTGTATTGAAGTACTCTTTTTTTAGTTTTCACTATTAAGAAAGAAATAAAGATTTTTACTCTAAATGCTACCTTTCTTTTATTTTTAACAATCTTCTGATGTTCTAAAATGTGTTTGTGTATGCACATATGAGTGCGTTTGTATGGGTAGTATTTTAAATCAAATACGAAAAAAATGGCTTATTTCTTAGTATTATGAAGAAACCATTAAAATAAGCACAAAAAAAATGTAGTCATTTTTTTAAAATGACTCTTTCGATTTCATTATCTTTCAACTAAACTTATAGAGATTAAGTATTCTTTATTTTCTTTGAATTTTATGGCATTAATTTATAGCTTTTGAATTTTTTTAATAAAAATAATCATTTTCTCTCGATTTTTCTACTTAATGAAAATTACAGTTTCAATTTAAATAGAATTGACGATAATGATGTCGTGTTCGCGTTATAAGGGAAATGCGACGCAGTTGCTTGAAGGGTAAAGGTCCTTGAGCATCCAAGGGCAGATGTTTGACTTCTACCTCATATGAAGATGACACTCAATCATTCGTTTGTACAACCACTTTTTCCGAGGAGGTTCTGTCACACACCTCATAGATAAAACATAGGGTTTGGAACCGTCATGCGCGAACCAGGACGCATAGATCACGGGGATGAAGCGCTACCACCAAACCAAGGATGCCGGCAACTTAAATAAAACTAACGAACTTTCTTCATGAACTATTAATTGTTGAACCACGACAATTGTTAAAAATTCATTAATGCCGAATTTATATAGCATTTTATAATACAGTTTAATATCCTAAAACAATCTTTTGAAACACAAAAAATATTCTAAAAGTTGATAGCAAATACACATAACTAAAATGTACGCAGAGACTTAATGTTTCTTTCGTTATAATGTGAATTTATGATATTTCTTTTTCTCACCTGGGGCTTTATTTCAGAGTTAAATCTTGAGAATCCTTACAGTGGAGTATTTAAATACTTACAGATTGCTTATAATTTATCCTTATTACTTTTAGCCACATCTTACTACTATTTGGTACTACCCTCATAATTAATAGCAAAATTTTCTACTTAAAATTTTTATTTCATTTTTCTTTAACCGTTTCTTTATCAAAACATCATATAACTTCAAATACTGATAATCGTACAGTTTTGCACTATTATAGAAGAGTTTATATAATATTATTTATTCAGAATTCATGTATCTAATTTTCTCTCCTCTCACTTAAAATTTTAACATTTATTTGAAAGGAAAGCGATTAAAATAAAAAAGAATAAAAACTACTTAATTAAATTAATATTAGGCCGTCCCATTAATTTCTTTCCTATTTCTAATATGAAATGAATGAACAATATTTACCGTTTCAGATATTATTTATTTTGTTATTTAAGAACCCGCTTACTCTATTACCTTCTTCCATCTCTCGGGAAGTCACATTATGCTTTTTTTCCAAAATTGTTGTTTTTTGGACAAGGAACATTCCTAGAGGTGAGCTTTTATTTCATTGACATATTTAAAGCGTTTTTTGTGAAAATAATTTTTTAAGCTCAGAAAGAACTAATAATCAGTTGGAATAAGATCTGGAGAGTACACATGATGTGGTAAAAGATCCCAATAAAACTATAGGTGTTTCTGTGTTACGACTAATGCAATATGTGGCCAGGCGTTCTTATGACGAACAGCAACGCCTCATTGGTTCATTAATTCTGAACGGTTTTTTTTATTTATTTATTTTATTTTTTTGCTATGTCAGCTTTTAATTGATCCAGTTTGCGACAGTATATCGTAGAATTTATTGTTTCATTTTGAGGAAGGAGCAAATAGAAAATTACGCATTTCCAACCTTACCAAATGGACAGAAGAAACTTTTTGGGATGTAGCAAATCTCTGGTCTGACGGAAACGGACAACATAGATAGATAATTCTGCTAATAGATAAGCCTGTATGCACAAGCTGAGTCAAATAAAGCCCTTTATAGCTCGATAAGAAAGAATGCATATTAAAAAAAATATAAGAAAAGAAAAAAAAAATCGTCAAATATTGAAGTTAAATGAGTGCCACAAAATTACTTTTGTAATTTATGTTAATTTGTAATATCTCAAAAAAGTTCACTTGAAAAAAATTATTCCATAAAGATTTATTGAGTCCATGATAAAATATATGTTTTTTAGTCATAAAATAAGCTAAATTTGTTTTAAAATGTTTTATTTTATTTCTGCCCATATAAGTTCCGCTGAAAGAATAAGGAAATCGAAATTTTATACAGTCTCTCATATTTATCTATTCAATATTTTAGTTAGTCTCGGAATTTAGTGAACGGCTGAGATTTTAAATTGAGATAAAATTTCTTATTTGATTCTGTGAGGAAAATCCGAAGTTAAATATTTTTAATAAATAAAAAAGGAACTGAAAATAATTGCTCTGTAAATTGGTAAAACTTTTTAAAATTGAAATATTTTGAAGTTTCAAAGATTTATTTATTTTAATAAATTTTAGTACGATCTATGCTTGCTCTATATTTCTCTTCGCAGAAATAAACCAGACGCGGAAAATTATATTTTCAAATTGTTTAGAATAACTACATATAAGATTATCTTTGAAACAAAATAAACTATTTTATAAATCACCACCTCAAAAGTTTGCAAAAGTTCTTCTGTGAAACTGAATATACATGAATACTCCACCAATAGTAGGAAATCTTTCTTTTTTTGCTCGTCATTCATGTGTTTGACGGTAATGTGCCTGTAATAAATATTCATCGTGGGTTCTCTCGCAGGAATTCCATAATCTGAGGAAATAGGCAACTTTCTTCTCAGTGTATCGCGAGGGTTCCGGTTACTCTGAAAAACTTTTGGGAACTGCTTTTATCTTTTTCCCTCCCTTAACTGAGTTTGGAACGTGGGTAGAAATTAGAATATGTGTTTGTCGTTTTTCACATATCCGCTTCGGACTAGCTGTTGGAGGCTAAACATTATTGCACAGGGGAGTAGGAAGAAGGGAGGGTGACGTAATGGTATTCCAAAGTTAGAAAAATACGTAGGGGAATATGTCTCTTTGTTGCTTGCATTTCTGCCTGTAATGTCAGAGACTCTTTCACTTCTTGTCTAGAATATTATTATACGCAGTATGTTTCCAGTTATTGCGGGCGTGAGATTTTTATTCAGATAATTGAATACATTTATAAGAGAGATAATTTTCTTATTTTTTCTTTTTATTATCTTTATATAAGTAATACGTTTGTTTCCATGTATAAGAAACTAAAATGTTAATACCAATGACCAAAATATAGTAACATCAATGAGTGTAATATAAGGTGGTTATAAATAAACTTTCCCTATAAATAGCATCCAACAACGCAAACGGGTGAACGGATTCTAGCGACATTTGGTGTGTAGACTATAAAAATGATGCTCTTCAGGAATTTCTATAAAAAATTTAGTCCCAAAATGTCCACCAGAGGCTGCCTTTTTTGAAAAAGCATTCATTTAAATACAATAAAAATTCAAAACGTTATATAATAAGAATACTAACATTTATTGATTACTTTCTGATCACCTTTTATTCGAACCATATTAAGGAATAAATATTAGTACGCTGTTCGAGAGGAAATAAAACGCAGTTTATTCTGAAGAAATAAGAACAGATTAGGATGAAATTGCACAAGAGAAGCAGCTGTTAATCGTGACCAGGACGACGCAAGGAAAGGGACTTCATGTGACCATCCTCATTCACCTGCAAAATTTCAAGTTGATGGATGATAGTTTGTTCAATAGCAGATCTGAAATCATCAGCTGAGCTGCTTCACACTTCAAGTGTTTAAAGTGATTTAAATCAGTCAATTACTCAACAAGATACTGTCATCATTACAGCTGGAAACATCGACTTAAAACATCGCAGAGATTGCAAACGTTTCTTACCCTAACTTGTTTTGCATAAAGCTTCCTTTTCTTCTCAGGCATCCAAATATCGTCATTTTTTACCTAGAATTGACAGCTTTTTCTCATTTTACATTTTGACACTCATAATTCTTGTCCTGAATTGTTGATATTGTTTCTGTATTCTATTTTGGGGGTTCATTCAGTTAAATTTAATGTTTTTCTGGAAAAAACGCTCTCTGGTGGATATTTTGAATATTTTTCAAAATTTCGTGTGCACATCTCATGCATAATCTATATACCAAATTTCTTTGGAATTCGTTCATCCATTTGCATTTTAGGATTCTGTTTATATGGGAAGCTTGATTATCACCACCATGTAGGTATTGAATACTAATTAATTTAATGGCCACAAATCATGCGATTTATAATCGCATGGCGTGTATTGAATAGACAGTGATAACTTACTTTAGTGTGCATAGCATGTGTGAGAACGAACAAAACTACGGAAGGTAATGCATGCTTTTGTAGTCATTACTTCTGTTCTTATATTTATCACGGGGTTATGAAGTTCCTTGAATTAAAGTAATTCTATATAAATTCATATTCACTCTATTTAATATTCAATAAAATAATAAAACTCTATTTCATGTAAATTATGTTGCATACATTAGATAGTAACATCTTCTTCAGTAATTTTGATGATTTAATGCAAAAATTATGTTGAAAAATTACTTGTATCCTTCAAAGTGATTTTGTATGCTTGTTTGTACCATGATATAATTATTGATGATTTTACTAGCTTTTAATTTTTAAAAGGGTGTAAAAATGTTTGTATAAGCTTATCGCTTTTCCAAAGTCGCAGCTATTTGACTAAAAAATTAAAAATATGCTTTTTTAAGTACACATTTTAAAATATATGATTTTCATAATATTCAAATTTATTGAATTAATTTTAGATTACATATTTCATATACTAACTTATGATTGATTACTTATTTACGAATATCTATACATGAAAGACAAAATATTTTTTCTTGAAGATCAAGTAAAACTTAACTGATTTTTAAAGCAAATATTTAAAAGTATAAAGTCATATAAAGATTAACTAACAATTAATCAATAGTTAATTAATTATAACATTTAAAATAAATTATACTGATTGTGAAAAGAATTCCAAAAATTTGTTTAAACTCTCACTATTTGTTTAAAATCACAAAATTAAAAAAGCAAGATAATGACACTTTAAGAATGCAGCAATTTTTAATTCAAAATTTCATGCCATATGTAATACAAAAATAATACGTTTATTGAAATTTTTAAAAAATCTGATTTTATTACAAAATATTTAGCGAATAATATGAATTTAAAGCAATTTTATAATCCATAGTTTTATTTTGCAAAATGCTAATTTTTTCATAATATTGAAATTAAAGATACCAAATTTTCTTTACATAACGGTATAAAAATATTGGTAAAATCCTATTTTAGCCCACCTCTGGCGACTTTTCCAAAATGTCGCCAATTTTTCAAAATCTCGCCAAATCAAAAGTATTTGAATTAAAAAGTTAAGAGGTTGATTTAAACCGTATGGTTGCCGCATTTCTCTTCAGATGCTGTCAGGGTTGCCATTTTAAAATCATTATCGCTGATAATTTGGCGAGTTTTTAAATTGGCGTCAGAGGTGGGCTAAAATAGGATCGACCCAAAATATTTACTCAGAATAACTTATATTTTCTTGCATTTAATTACTGAGTTTTCGTTCTGAATCATAAAAAAAGATAATCTGAATAATGAATTATTTGCTCATTTCCTGGAATGCCAAGCACGGAATTTCAATGTACATAAATTTATTGCATAAAAGCTATAAAAAAATTCCTTATTTTCTAAAGAAAAAAAAACATACTGATTTTTCTTCTCAATTATTCTACATTATGTTCACCAAGTAAATAATTAAGATAGTCATAAATCAATTTATAGCTCCCGTAAAAATTTTGATATTGGAGATGTAGATGTCATAATAAATCACTGAATATGAAATAAAAAATATGGTAAACGTCATTAAAACGCAAGCATTAAAGGAAAACGGGTTGAAAAATTGGAACAATATTTATGTTTTGTATTATTTATAGGCTTTGAAATACGCTTAATTAAATTAACTTTGAATACTTTTTATAAATTTTTATGTAACCTTATAATTGTATTTGCAAGGTGTTTTTTCTCATGCAGGATCGTCAATTATATACGTGGGAAATAAATTTTTTAAAATATTTTATTTACTATAATACACTTATAAAAAATAAATTTATACGCTGTGCTAGTGGTATGAATTGTTAAGCACATTCTTGACCGTAAAAAATGTGTTTAATTAAAAGGTGAAATGATCGTGTGTATATTTGAAAGTTAGAGACTTAAATTTCAATGACAAAGTTTCATTAAATACAATCCTATGAAAATATTTTGGCTTATAGATTCAAGATTAGATTAAAATATTATATGTAACTATTCTTGGTGGCTATTCCAGAATATTTCTTGTAAATCTAATTATATTCTAAAATTCTTCATTCCGCTATTATAGATCACATTTGGGCATGGGTTGTAATCGTTTATTATTTTTTCAATTTACGATGAATTTTAAATAGCTTATTAGTTGTATAAATATATCATAGCAAATTACATTCAATGGTCTATTTCAGTTAATTTGAAATATTTGAATTTCACAAATGTTTTTCAACTAAATATGGAAAAATTTGGAACTATTCAATTGTGAACTGTTTTATATTTCAAATAAACTAACTGTACTTGAAGTAATTTATATAAAAGAATAAAAATCTTTAGACACATCGAATGACTAAATTGATGTTCCTCAGTTTGAAAAGTTATGGGAAAAAAAGAAAAAAAAAGATTTTTTGGAAAGAGTCATATATGTTAATTTAATTGAGACATAATGTAATAGAAAGAAAATATCTAGTAAAAATGTAGTATGAAAAATATATGGAACAGAAATGTAGAAGGAAGAAATTATGCATCAGAAATATTGAAGGAAGAAATTATGTAGCAGGAAAGTAATATGATGAAAATATCCAGTGGGAAAAATCTGTTTTTATACACTTATTTTGCAATTTTATTGCCGAAATAAAATTAAATAAAGCTACCTAAAATAAATTTAAAAATATATTGTTTTTCTTTCTTGTCCTATTACATCGTAAATTACATCTAAATTCGATATTATTAACTTAATTTAATATTATTAACTTAGATATTATTCGATATTATTAACTTAGTCATACTTAATTTAATCTTTGGTATCTCCTAAAAATAGCAACGTAAATCTACAATAGATGATGATATTATTCTTATAAAAGTGAGAGGAAAATCCTTTTTCATGGTAAATACTTACAATAAATTATTGACACAATCAATGCATTGCAATTAAGGCTTTTCTTCATTATTGATAGAAATCATAGATGCCTAAAGAAATTTTTTAAAAACAATGAAATTGTGAGTTCTGTCCCAGAGAAATAAAAGTTAATTAACAGTCTCTTTTTCTAGTTCTTATTTGGTATTAATGAAATAATCGAGGTGTAAATGAAATCTAATCCCGATACGGAAATGAAGAATTATCTTTAAGTAAATAGCCTAAAAAGATTAATTGAATCTATGGTGGATATCGACAATTTTTATTGAAAGTAACCAAATCATGAAGATTAATTACATTACAATATATTATGTCTTTTTTTTATTCAGTCTTGTACCTCTAGAATGCATTCATGGAGAAAAATACGTACAAATTTCATTTGTTCAATATGTTTATACGGTGTTTCACAAAAATATAATACAATATTTGATCATTTATTAGTACGGAATAATGGATTCCATATCCAATTTAGAAGAAAATGAAAAAGGAATCAAAATTATAAGACTCAACTATCTATCTGAATTAATCTATAAATTCTGAAGATACGTGAAATGAGTAACAACAAATCAAAATGAACAATTAATTCATTTTTAAAATAGTAAATCAATAATTTTATAACAAGTAAATTATAGCTCTCTTGTTTATTAAATGCAGCACCTACATATAGCAAAATTCATAAGTATACAGAAAAGGGTTTCAATTATTAATGTTTAGTGCAAAAGGCATTAGATATCATATTACAGAATATTAATAGAAATCATAGACACTCAAAATATTTTTTTGTAAACATGGAAAATGAAAGTTTTGTCCAAGAGAAAGAAATGCTAATGAACATTCTCTCTTCGAGCTCGAACTTGGTGTTAATGAAATGTTTGCATGCATAAAAAATATACCAAGGGGATTGGTTGAATATATTTTTACGATGACTTTCACAAAATTGGAATCTAATATTTGAAGATATTTTATGCATACTGAATATTTGATTGGATACGAAATTTTAAAGAAAACGAAGAAGGATTTTTTTTAAATCAAAATTCAGTTAGGATTTTGAATTGAAGAATGAAGTCAGCAGTATTTGAAATCGATAATAACGGATCAAGGCGACAGAGCAATTCATTTTTAGAATCATCAACTACTTCTTTCTAAAATTACCACCAAATTTTAATAAAAAAATTATGGCACGTTTCATAGGTGGAACACTATCACAGATAACTATCAAAAACTGTTCAAATAGTCTTTTTATTACTAATAAATTATTTATTATAACATATGAAATACAATGTATCAAGAACCCTCACATGCTAAGAAATATAAAAATTGAATTTTTTAATCAATAAGAAAAAAATATGTCAAATGAAATAATTTTACCAAAATTAAAATAAAATTTATATTTTGAATACATATAAGCATTTTCAAAAATTTGAAATAGAAATTACTAGAAAAAATTATCCTAGTTTTATAACGAATTTCAAAGTTATCCAGTGACAGAATTGCAAAAGACTAATCTAATGAAATTTGTATATCTTCTATATTCACTATATAAAATTGGTATCCGTATTATGGATAAAATATGGCAAAGACCAAGATATCCAGACTGCATCCTGATAATTCTCAGCATAAGCCAACTGACGTAATGATGATCAATATGACGTAACATGGTAGTAAATGAGATAACACTGCCGAATTTTTTGTGAGTGTAAATTTAAATTCAGCGTTTGTTGACTTTTAAAGGAATCTTCAGGATGTCAAAATAATCATGATCCAATTACTGATTACTAAATAATTAGACATAGTATGTGACAGTGAAATTACATGACAAAGTCTAAGAAAACAAAAATTAAAAATTTCTAATTTTTTTTGGTATGAATTAAAAGTCAGTATTTTTTTACTTTTAAGGAATATATTAACTTTAATCAAGATCCAATTTCTAATCACTGTGTTATTATTCATATAAATATACTGTCTCATAGAAAAAAAGGCTTTTGAAAATTTTATTTCATTATACGAATCAAGTGACACATTTGTGGGGAAAATTGCTGAATATAGCTTTCTATAGAATCTTTTGATCCTATGAATCATATTTATTCAAATATTTTTGACCCAATAATATTTTAAAACAAAAACTTCGATTCTATTTCAAAATAATGTAATATAATTTTGAGACTTCGAAATATCATGATTCTGAATACGTGAGTTGTTTTAACTGCTGCCATAAGAAAAATCATTTTTCACAATGGAATCCATTTCTTGAAATTCCTAATTTCTTTCCTAAAACAATTTCATGAATCGATAATGAATCTAAAACTGTGAACAGTGAAGTATTTTAACAGAGTAGGCATTTTTTTTTGTTAAAACCTTTTAATGCCATGGATTTGTTTCTAAATACGGCAAATGGAACTGAGGAATAGCATAAAAAAATTAAAATTCTCAGCTTTTAGCACATATGCTGATTAAAATAAATCAGAATAATAGTATCTAACTTAATCAGCGCTTTTGTATTCAACTGATTAAAAATGGTTATCTATAACAGTTGAAAATTTAATTTTGGATTCCTGATTAGAATAGATATGATGTATATTTCCTGTATAAAGTCTTTCAGATGTGGTGAAACATATATAATATATAACATAATATTATTTAAATTCACAGAGAGTAAAGTTTGTTTAACTTTGCGCAGGTGCTTTTCCTTGTTTAAGAAACATTTTTAATTTCCTCATAGATATATTCAATTGAAATTAACTTTTTCAAAACTTCTATTCTAATTTTGAACCATTTAAATATTTCTCCCTTTATGCACATATTAAAAGCAATGCTTAGAAAGTATTTATTGAAATTAAATCTTCTCGTGAAATTCTATCAGAAATGTAATTAAGTAATGAAATGAGGAACGCAATTTTAGCGTCTTAAAATACAGAAACCACAAATACAAAAAAACCCAATTAAATTTGTTTGATTTAAGAATGAATGAGGAAAAAAGAAATAAAAAAAATCAAAGGATCGAAAACTGAATAAAAAAAAGAAATTCTGAGAAACGTGAAATATATTTCTTCTTTTAGCTTCCATTGATCAAGAATGATTTAATAAAAAAGTAATTTCTTTTGAGATGGAGTTTGCAGTTAAGGCCTTTTTATTTCAATTCCAGTTAATTTATTGAACAGTAAAAATGTACTCAAAAATCGGTTAGTGAAAAAAAAATGCATCTGACTTTGAGATTCATTTTCATTGGAACATATAGCAGAATATTTTTTTTCTTCCATCAGATATCGATTAATGAAATAAAGTACAGAAATATTACTGGTTGATATGATTAATATTGCTCTAGTAATGCTCGTTTTCCGAAACGTTTTTTAAATATTTCGTTTCTAATTTGTTAAAACGAAAAACAAGCAAGCTTATACAATCAATATTATTGCTAAAGTAGATATTTATCTTTTTTCATTTGAGACATTATATCGGTTTATAATTCATTGATCTGAAAATAGTAAAAATAATAATAATTAAAAAATATTCATACCTTTGATGGCTTGTTTTAAAAGGGTTTCTAAAATGAAAAGTGGACAAGTTGGATGAAAGGCATACTTTTATTGGAAATCAAAAGAAATCATCATGGGTATTTTGAAACAGATTCCGTCGTCTAGGTTGCAGGTTTGTGCCTTTGCTGTAAAAAGATGGTGTTTGATTCTTGTGGAAGTTCTGCACAGCTTACTTCACTTCGGCGTCCGAATGGTAACGTGTCCCCTGCAATACACTATCTGCAAATTGGTTCACAAATGTAGAAGTCACAAGGCTGTCGGGTGTGTACTTCAACTCTTTCGAACGGAATTTTTTAAGGCACTCTGACATTGTTTTGAAGAAATGTTACTTGTTGTGGGTGAAGGTTTGGTTGTTTACTTTTGATTGCTTTTCATAGTTTCATCAGCATACTGCAGTAGTGCTTTCAATTATAGTACGGAGTTGTTCAATTACATTGTGGTAAGATATAATGCCCACAATTTATTTGCTTATCTTAAGGGTTTCTTAATAATATTAAGAAGTCGGCCAATTAAGTTTTTCATATTTGATTTAAAATACTACTCACATAAACATACGCCCACGCACGTAAACACACATTTTAGAACATCAGCAGATTGTTAAAAATAAAAGAAAGGTGGTATATAAAGAGAAAATCTTTATTTCTCTCTTAATTGCGAAAAATAAAGAAACGTGTTCTATACAAAATAGTTCTAGAATGCAAGGATAGTTCGAAACAATAATAACGTGAAATGTGCAGCCTAAAACAGATTTTACTTCTCCATGCTCTTTTGTTTTCACAATTGTTCGTTAAAGTTGCCTTCAAAAGTAATGCTCTTATCTCTCGTTAACAGAAGTTGATTTTTTTCTCGTCACAATTTATAGTGTTCTAATCAGTCAAAAGAGTGTCCAACAGCAATTGATGAAACAGAAAGCCGTGTTACTGAGCGATTTTGTGATTTGGAAGCATCCATGCATAGCATGACTTTACTTTCGAGCAATTTTCTCTTATTCATAACTTTTGATTGTTGAATGTGGTATGCAGTGCGGCAGCAACAATCCAATCGCCCTTCATACACCTGTTCGGCAGTGATACTATGATTGGGGTCATTCTGACACAATCGCGAGTTTCCATTTTTTATATAAACAGTCCTTATAAAATGCTGACTTTATTTTAATTCATACTTTTATGAAACAAAAAAATACGAGAGCTAATTTTACAACTTAACAACAAAAGATCACCCTTAAAAACCTCGTACGTTTTACCTTTTGTTTGCCTAATGTTTACAGTTGCATAACCCTTTCAGATTTCTAGTTCCATATTATTACTTTCTATTTTCTATTTCGTGTTATGTTTTTCGTGTTATGTGGGCTAAAATGATAAAACCCATAGTTTCTAAACTAAAACTGTAAAACCAATTGAACGTAGTTGTATAAAAGTGAATTGAAAAGTTAATTAACATTATTAGTGTTTGCACATACATTCCCTTGACGTTTAGAGGATTTAATTCCGGTTCTTTTTAGATTACGTTCCATATAAATGCAAATAAAAATCTTACAGTTTTTCAATAAAGGATTTAGAAAGAGTACATATTGAAAAAGTACATAAAACTAATTCAAATATTAATAAATTTCACTATAAATTTTTTATTTAAGACAAAGTATAAATTCGATATTTCATAGGTATTTATTTAAATTCAAATGATGCATGAGACCGATGACATTTGTAGTAAATAACAGAAATAAAATGTCGTTTTAATGTATTCATAATTTATATTGTTTATAAAATATAAATTATCATTAAATATGTAATCAAAGCGACATTTTTTCTGAATGCAGATGGTAACAAAGAAGCGTTATTGGCTTCCTGCACAGGAATAAAATTTCTTTTCAGATATTTCAATAAGAAATCGAAATTAAATCATTTATAAAATTTAATCAAATTTTTATACGAACTTTCTGTTACAGCTTCATGTTCTAGATACAATGGGTGTCCCAAAATTATCTGAAGGTTTGAATTTACCGCTATTCATGCCGTAAAGTGTTTACAATCCTATTAAAAACATTTAATAGCTGGTAGCCTAGTGCTTGTAAAATTGCTTAAGGAAAATTTTTGAACAAAAAAATTTTTCCTTTAAATTGTTGTATTATTATTAGTCATAAAGTACTCTCCATAGGGTTATGCATAGAATGACACAAAAGGCAAATGACTTACATGTTTTTTTCTGATATATACATGTTTTTTGTCTCAATTTTTCTGGAACATTTTGCTTAAATTTGGCTAGAGTTTCATTGATGCAGTGTTTGATTTCTTTTTCCAATGAACGCAAGCCTATGGGTTTGTTGGCATAGGCATTTTACTTCAAATCCCCCAATAAGCAGTAAACCATTGGTGCTAAATCATACGATATAAGGAATCAATTCTCAAATTATTTTTTTATCTGTGGCAGCCAAACCTTCATTATTATTGAAATATTATTCAACAGTGAAAACACGCTCTATCATTTGACTTTGTATTTTTACGAACCATAAACTGACTATCAACTAGTTTCTTTTAATTCTGCTGCCAACAATTCACTCACTGTAAAAATGGGGATTAATTCTTCACAAATGATGGTGGCTTTAATTTTGGAAGTTCTTTTACCTGTGATTAATAATTTTTAAACACGGATAAAAGAACATATTAATTATAATCTTTTAATTGATGTATTAGGTTGGTGCGTATGAAATGTCGGATTCTTAAGTGATTGTATAAAACTGCATATCTTTCTTCAAAAGCTGTTTATTCAATCAAAGTATGCTCCATTCGCTTCAATACACTTCTCCCAACGAGATTTTAAAGCGTAGATGCCTGTCTTAAAAAAATTTTGGTCTTTAGAATTAATAAACTCTGATATCGAGTTTTTTAGACTGTCTTCATTTTCATAGTGTTTGCCCCTTAAAAACAGCTCTAAATGCTTGAAAAAATGAAAATCGGTCGGCGAGAGATCCGGTGAATAGGGTGGATGCTGCAAAACTTCATATTCCAGTTCGTTCCAGCTTATTTCGCTCTGTCAGTGCGTGCGGTACCCACTTGTCCATCTTCTTAACCTTGCCAATCTCAGAAAGGTGTTTCAATATCGTTGTATGGTCAACTTTCATCCTGATAGCAAGTTCCCTCGTGGATACGGCTGGATCCGCTTCCACTAGAGCCTTCAGGTCAGCATTCTTCACAGACGTTTTGGGTCTTCCGCGCGGCTCATTTTGCAGTGAAAAATCGCCAGTCCGAAATTTTTCGAACCAACGCTGCACTTTCCGATCGTTAACCGTATTCTCCCCAAACGCTTGGTTTATGTTGCGTGCAGCTTTTGCAGCACTATTACCAAGTTTGTACTCATATAAGAAAATGACGCGAATGTCGGCAGAATTCATATCGGCAATAAACTCAAAAGAAATAACAAAAGGGAAGACCTTCGAGAAAACCTATTTTGCTGAAATGAGTCTCTGGCAATGGACAATACGACTATGAATGAGGTTATGCCAAAGACAAAAGTATAACGAAAACAGGGAGACAAACGTCCGCATGTAAAGAGAATCCGACATTTCATACGCACCAACCTAATACTTATTAGATAAAATGTAATTTGAAATTAATTTTTTTCCATAATTGTATTTGTTATATCCTTCTTTTAAATATAATTTTATCTGTGTGCATATTACATTTATTTAGATAATTTTATTTGTATTCCTGCGTTTATTTAAACAATCCATTTTTATTTATATAATTTTGTCAAATTCATTTAAAGGAGCATAAATAATTTAAATTTTACTACGTAATATTTGTATATTATTTAAATTCCATTTGTTCTAATCAGACCATCCCTTTTCCCATTATTTGGACACTTTAAGCTCTTTACCCTATTAAATGTTAAATCAAAAGCAGTCTTCGATCATTTCAGCAAATAATAATTCAACATCTTCTTTCAACAATATATTGTTTTCAAGCTCTACCGTAACAAAATACTTCCAAAGCATATCGTCTCAAGTTTAAGCAAATAAAATTCTTTAGAACAAGAGCCCTGAACAGAAATGGCACAAAATTGATCCTTCCTTGGTGACACACATTGATTAAGTTCTTTTGTTATTCTTATTAAACCCGCACCTGTCCAAAGTTTTCTGGAAAACAAGCGGTGACATGATTGCTTTCACTGTCAACTAACTTAGATTCTTCTGTTTAGAATTAAGAGGAAAGGCGACTTAACATTCTCTGATTTCAGGTAGATTATTCGACGTTTATTTTCATCATTTTCGGCTAATTAAAGAAAAAGAAACATCATTTTTAGTATGATTTCTCTGTGAAACTTTCGCTTTTATCAGAGAATATTTATGTTTACGGAATAATGTAAGGAATAAGGAGGATGGACAAATCACATCAAAGACTAACAACACAAGGGGAAAAAATTATGACATATTTATTTAAAATATAGCTACGTATGTGGACGAAGTTTTTGTAAAATACTCTAAAACAATCATATTTTCTATAATGTGTTTCATGGAAAAAATTGAAAAGGCATGTATGAAACCAAAATATACCAATTAATTGACAAACGCATTTTAAAAATTGGCAAAAGACATTTTTTGAATAAAAAAGTATGTAACAAAAATTATTAACTTCAGAGGTTTATGACATGATTTGGTTGAGATTTTGCTGATAGCGTAAGTAATATATTACTGAATTAGAAAATAGGATACTGAATTAAAAAAGTAATAATTATCTCTATTATTTAAATACTAGAGTTCTATTTATAAATTGCATCAAATTTCTGATATTTTAACATATTGTGAAACATTCAAAGTATAGAACATTTCTAAACGAATAGATTACTTATTATCTAGGGTCGGGAATTGCAGAACATGTACAATCCAATAGTGCCATATTCATCTATGCATAGCTTCCAATGATTCTTTCATAGCCAGGATAGTCTCTTAAAATCATTTAGAAGATGGAAAACAATAAAAAAATACTCAACACTACCTTTATACTTGATCAGCGCAGAAATGCTAGATGTTATTCATGCATGGATTCATAGACCTATATTTCATAAATCCATAGACCTATATTTCATAAATCCATAGACCTATATTTCATAAGTCCATAGACCTATATTTCATAAGTCCATAGACCTATATTTCATAAATCCATAGACCTATATTTCACTGTCTGTTTCTGGAAATTTTGATTCGCATTTAAATATTCCAACATCCACTTATTTACTACGACTCATTCATAGTCTACTCAACAGCAAGCAGGAAATGTAGAAAGCAATTAATATATAAAAAACAATTTTGTCCACAGATTTTTAGTTATAATTTTGTAATGGGAAATTTGCAAAATCCCAAATTATTAGTAATGTCCTAGATATTTGGATGGCGATTTGCGCAAATAAAAACCTCCACATTCTTGAATGAACACCATTGCTGTAGAAGGTTATGCATTTTGGAATTATATTTTATACCGATAAAATTATTTTAAATACGTAGATGATGGGAGCAAAATTACTCAAAGTGGCTAGTTTTATGTTAAATTAGTAGCAATTATAAATAATCTTTTACGCGAGTGTTTAGAATAGAAGGCAAAAAATCACTATATTTTGAAAATTAAGACAAGTTACAGCATCGTCTAACAGGCACTGCAATTATGATTTGTATCCGTGTTACCATGGAAAGATGGCGCAGTAGTTGGAGGATGAAGACCCCTTGAACACATGACGGCAGAAATCTGACTTCTATCTACCATGGATATAACACTCACTTGCTCAACTCCTTTTTACAAAGGGAACCATTCAAAAACTTCACAGATATAATACAGATGTGGAACAATCAGGCCCGAGCCGGGGTTCGAACCAGGGCCGGCCAGACCACAGGAAAGACTCGCTACCATGAGGCAAAAACGCCGGCTATATCAATTGTCATTTTCCTTATAAATTCAGAATTGGAATTGTGCTAAATTCTATTATCCGAGAAAATTGCATAAAACCTATTTTTTAGCAGTTGCCATTGAAACACAGTCTCAATCAGGCTCAACCTATTGCAAAATGACATGAAAATTTTCTTTGGAAAAAAATTATCTCTTTATTCAAACACTCCTTTTTCGAATTTAAACATTTCTAATCTAACTAGTTACACAAGTAGTTAGTAAGATTCCTATTTGTGATTATTTAACCAAGCGTGTCACTTTTTGTAAATAAAGCGTACTTTAAATTTTGATTTTTAAAGAAAGTCTTCTCTTAATTGTTTCCTTTGGAAAAGAAACGAATCTAAAAGAATTCTTGGCAGCGCTGAAGATTTATTAATTCAAATCAAGGTGGAAAAATCTCACTTTCCTTTGCTTGAAGAGAACATTTTAAAAAGAAAATAACTTTGAACTGCTTAGATTTTCTTCATAACATTTCTATAAAAGTTTAGTAAAATACTTTACGTAACCATAAACTAAAGATTTTAGTTCAGGAAATATATATCTAATGATAAAATTTTAATTTTAGATTTTATAACATAATTAAATTTGAGAAAGAAAAAAAAGGAATTAAAAACAAATTGGAATATTATAAAACTATTGTAGTTAAAATATATAGGTATTTTTTAAATGAAATACTGATTCTTTATGACATAATATATGAATTTCTTTTCTTTGGCAATAGAAAATTCAAATAAAATTAAAACAGTTGTTTTTCTTCAAGATTGAAACCAGAAATTTTCAGGGCTTATATCAAAATAATAATTTCTTTCACTATTTCAATAATAAAAGAATAATATAATAATTCATTTCTCAATGCAGTTTTTACAATAATTTTAGTATATAGGGAGACATTATTTTTTTCATAATTTGATACTCGTAATTGACATAATTTTTTTAATAATACAAGTTTTGTAAAAAAAATATCTAATTAATGTTATCCTTAATTTATTGAAAAATATTTAAATTTATTATCAAATTTTTCAATTTTGCAATTGATTCATTTTGCGGAACAATTATGAATATTTTCCATTTATTTTTACTATTTTGATGAAAAACATTTTGCAAGAAAATATTAAAATGCAGCTAATATGAAGAAAGCTTTAGAGTATCGCAATACTATAACGCATTTTTTGTTTCTGCTTGTTTGGGGACCGAGAAGCAATAATTATAATTTACCGGGTTCAAATAAGTGAAAAATTGAGATCCATTTACATATTTATATTTGTCTGAGATTATTGGTGTCTAAATGTTCAAAAAACTTTACAATTGACTAATAAAATTTAAACAACAATGCACCTGTATTTTATCTCCTGAAATACAACTTTTGTGTCATTGCTTATTTATGGAATGACGATCAAACATTTGATACAATTTATTAAAGCCTATATACGTATTTTATCTCTCTACATGCAACTTTTGTGTAACTGCTTATTTCTCAATTAACTACCAACCATCTGTTAAAATTTATTGAGGCCAAACACGTGGAAAATTCAGATGGATGAGTTCATTTGATTTTGTCTGGAATTGCTATTATCAAACTTGATGAAAGCTTTCATATCAATATTGATTTCCTCCATGATGATGTTCTAGTGTCGATCCATTAAATTGATGAAAGATGTAAAACTTCGTCATTTTGGTGATATTTGATTGGATGGAATTTCACAATCAACATTTTGTGCTTTAGATTGCAAAATATTTTAACCAATATTCAATTTCAACATTAAATTACGGAGCGATTTCAAAAAGGATTACTTGAAAAAAATTTGGATTCTTGTAATTATCATGTTAAATATACCATGAGAACATTTTCTTAAGAAATTGTGTAAATATTTATTTTTTCTTAAACAATTTTATTCTCTATGTTTGCCAGTAAAGACCAATGTTTTTAATTCAAATGGTCTCCGCCGATAATCGTGTTCAAGAAGAACAAGAATGGCTATTAGTTTTGAATAAATCTTTTGCCCATGGTTTCCATCCACGAATGAACTCTGGTGTATTATTCAATTTCTGCAAAAAAGTCTTCTCATTATTAGGAAAATAAATTTCCTAAAGTTAGGAAATTCCTTACGAATTTGATTTAATAAAAAAACACTATTTATTTCTCAGTTTACAATTTTATATTATTAAACTAACAATAAATTTGGAGATTAAGCTTTAAAAAAATCAAGAATGCTATTTGGAGAAAAGTAGTTTCGGAGGTTTAATTTTGAAACAGCGATGTTTTTTTTTCAAACACAAGACAAAATATTGAAAAATTCCTTAGAAATATCAAATTTAATAAAACCACAAATACGAAATTATAGATATATCTATTACTAATAGCCATAGATCGTTTCCGTTTTAAAATAAATAGTCTTGATCTTAGATTTCATATAAGATTTCTAGTTTTTTAAAATTCCTTTTCTGTCATTAATGTTTTATTTTTTCTTCATTGGTAAAAGTTTCAATCTTCCTTGTTTATCTTTCAGTTTCATTTTGAAGTTTTATGAATTCCCCAGGATATTTTTTAAAGTAAATATTTTCGAACTACTCCTTAAAATATAGATGTTTGCCATAAATATAGAAAATAAAGCTGATATCTATCCGTAATGAATTCATGCATTATATAGCCATTAATTTTAACGGCAGTAAAATTGCCGTTTAGTTACTAGAATATTTTATAAATAATTATGAAAAGAAAATTAATAATAAATTAAAATGCATTACAAATGTATGAAAAACACAAACTATTGATTTATTCAAGTAGATGGTATGGAAATGTAGGTTTGTATAAAAGTAATATACAATAAAGAGCATGCGGTGATAAAATAATGTTTCGATGAAACCTGGGATTTCATTTGCCAATCAATGTTTCGTAAAGTAATAAAATTTGTCAGAAATGTTTTGAAACTTGTTCTGGTTTTGCTGTTTTTGAAAGTACAAATGATATCTGTTTGCTGTTTCTTATGGCACTTGTTATTGGAAAAGTCCACTGTTACCAAGACAGCTATTTAAGCTAATTGGGTGCGTCTCTTGTTTATAGTAGCTCCAACTATGAGCGCCAGGAGTACGACTTTGCCACTCACTCATCACTCATTCAAATTGCACAACTCACTTTTTACAGAAGAGTACATTCAGACTTCTCACAAATAGAACAGAGGAAGAGCAACCATGTCCGAACAGGGATTTGAGCCCAGGATGCCTGGATCAGGAGGAGGACGAGCTACCCCATATGCGCCAGAAAAAGTGTAAATATAGTGTATCGCAATAAATAATTAAAATTTTGAAAATATTGACATATTTTCTAATATTTTTACATAGAGAGCACATAAATTTATAAGAATCCACCTCGTCTAATTCATCGACATCTCTGTCAAGATTACTGACATTATTATCTAATTAATTAGCTTGAAAATAACCTAATGAAATTTCAAAATGAAACATATAAGATCATTGGAATGTTAGTTTCTTAAAAATTTTTGTAACACATTTCTGTATGATGATATTTGAGTTTTCTGTTCAATAATAGTTACAGGATGTTAACATTTAAATATTTAAACGGGGGAGATTGGTAAATGCATATTAAATTATGTTGTAACATAAATATAACGAAGCCTTCAAGCCAAATCTCAGTTTCTTGACATTTATCAGTTATTTTGATATATTTTTAAATTTTTAAGTTTAGCTAATTTTTACAAAATATATCAATTTTTCTTATTTCATCTGCTGATTGAAAATAGTTGTTGAAAAAAGAAAATGTTCAATCAAAGATCGAGTTGCAAATGCGTAGTTATTGATGCATCAAGAGGAAAAAAGGAAAATTGCAGATGGGTGTAATTAAATGAGCTACAGAAGAACTCAGATTGACCATATCAAATATTTGGTAACATGGGCCCTAAAATAATTATCCAGATGATTCATGTGTTATTGTAAAATAACTGAAGAACTAAACTGTAAAAATAAAGGTAATCTATTTCTTTAATAAGCCCTATTCTAGAAACTGGTTATCCAATTTCATCCCGCACGTCGAAAACCAATTTTCAAAAATTAAAACATATATAACCACTCAAATTTGAACTCAAATGGCCCTGTTCTAGACCAACTTACCGTAATTGCCTGTTAGAAGAAGAACGAATTTAATTATTTCATTAAAATATATAGGTACTGCCAAAACATTCTACATCCCTATTTCTGCTCATATGGTACAGTAATCATAGGTTCGAGAAATACAGCCCTTTTAGATCGGCCTCGTTGTCCGCCAAGAGATATCTCAGGACGTTGAACATCTATCTTTAGGATCCAGGATCGATCTCAGAAAGACTATCGAGAGTTTTCTTCCACTTTGATCTGAGATTCACTGAAAACAAATAAAATCACCGTGAAGACCAGTTTGGACAGCTGGCTCTTGAAATTATTAGTTGTATTCTTAAAGATACAGTGGAGGTCTATACTGATGATAGTCAAACAGAAGATCGTACTAGCACCGATATTCATATTATTATTTTCTCAATTGCTCTGGTTCACATTAGAGTTACATGAAAAATAAAAGTAAAAACAATGTTGAAAAAGAAAGTTTAATAAAATCTATAAGCTGCAGTAATTCAGCTTTGAATCGAAAATTCCCAAAATATATATTTCCTCTATTGCTGTTTTTTTAAAAAGTATCTGTGTTTCCTCAAATGCTGAGAAAGCATTTGTGCATTCTTAAGAAATCAATTCAAAAATAATATATTTAATAATATTGACTGATGGCATTCTCGTGAACTGACAGATAAAAAAAGAAGTAAATTACTATTCTAAAATGTATTGTACTCTGATGGAAAAAACAAAAATGCAATTATTATTTCAGCTGATTGAAGAATGCACTAAATCTTTATGTTTTAAAATATGCACAACAGCATATAGTTGAAAGCAAATTTAAACGTGTCAATATCCAACTTCTATATTCACAAAGGAGACGCTTTTATTTAATCAAAAGCCAAATTAATCACAGTGAAAAAGAATTGAAAGTCTACGAATTTATTTCTTTTAAAATTTAGTTCTCTTCACCATGTAGTGCACTATTTTATTTTTCCACAGGTTAGATTTCAAATTGCATTTCCTCCACTAAGCACACTATCAATAAAGGAAACTCAATCTATGCGAAAACAAAAGAAGTTTAATTTCCTGATTACGTTTACTTTGGGTCGATGGACGAGAGGAATGAACTTTATCTTCGTTAGAAAGCGAAGTAAAAATTTACCTCAGTGTACAATTTTGTTAATGAGAAAAATTATGTAGCTATACTCCTATTGCACTTTTAATAAAACCCCACGTACGATGTTTTTCTGTTTAAATGGTTAGTTAAAAGTTAATATTTCAATGACAATCAATTATATTGGTAAATAAACCGACAGAAAAGAAATTATTCTAATTGGAGTTTTCTGGATTAATTTATATGAAACAACTACTTGACTTATTTGGAAAGCAACATCTCTTTCAATTTAAAAATTTCTTTCTGAAACAGTTTTGGACAACAAAACATTTTTGATGTATTATATGAGAATCATAATAATATTTTAATTTCACAAATGAATATTGGTCGTATGATTATTGATCTTCTTAGGTTTTATCTTCCTATTTGCATAGAAACATCATTGACATCTTTACTTAAATAAATACAAATATTCTTCAGTAAATACATTTCAGTTTTCTGCGAATCAAAATGCATATATGCATTGGAATCAATTGCGTCATGCATTAAGTTACTTTTCTTTATTATTACCGAAGTGTTATTATCAGTGCAGTTGTTCAATGAATTTAGTCATTTTTCATATGCAGCATTCAGTTTCTTATTTTTTCCTGAAAAATTGTTATGTTGAAGTTAAATGGCAGTATATCATATTTTACACTACATCTTTAAAAATACTATTTGTTTATAAATTATTTGAGAGATAATAAATTGTTCTCAATAGGTGCAAAATCATGTTTATGTACGGATATTTATGGATGTTTCAAATAATTTTAAACGATGTGCAATAATATGAATAATATGTGAGCGAACATTATATATACATCTACTGCATTTATCTGACACTTCTCATTGGGAATCCAGGTGTAAACTTCAATTATATTTCCAAAACTTTCTCTTTTTATTAGATATATATTGAAAAGTGCATGATTGTACTAATTGGAAAGTAAATAATTTTAAATTGCAATATCATTACTTTCTTTCTAACATTTGATATAAATGATCTTTGCCGAAATAATTGTCTATCTCAAAAATGAAAAAATTTCGAACTGGGCATAACTGTAACAATATATCAATATATTGTGGAATTTGGTTTTTTTGTTAGGGATTTGACTCAAATGGTTACGCAAGAAAGATAAATTTCTTAAGAATATAAAAGGATATTAGAGCATACATTTACTTGTTAGCTATCAGCTAAAAGGAGAAACGTTTTGTGTAAATCCCTCATAAAAACATGGGCTGTTATTGTGGTTTTTGAAAAATATGGGAATTTTTTCTAATCTTCGGAAGAAAAACTAGGAGTTTCGGCATTTTGATGTCCCCAAATTAAAATGGCTTTCAAAGTGAGAAAATTGATAGAATATTTTCTGAAAGATCATTGCTTATGGTATTCAAAAGCAGTATCCACAAATCACAAAAGATCACCATTTTATTTTATTTAGCTTATTATTCTTATAAAGAACATCTATTTGCTCTTTACTGTTAAAGAAGATATTTTCTTAATTTAATATCAATTCTAGAAAAACTTTAAAAGAAATGACGGAAATAAATGGATTTCATTTGCCCTTTCTTTATATTAAGTGAAAAATATGTAAATGCACTTTTGGGTAGAAACCATTTTTAGGTTTTGTAATTTGACATTTAGAAACAAAATACAATTACTGTTTAAATTTATAAAAGACAATACTACATTTTTGCGTTCATAAAATGCACAATATTCCAGTAATTGAATACATCGTTTAAAGTGTTAGCAACCCACTTCTAAATTAGCGAAGAACACTTTTAAAGAAAAGCTAAATAAATATAATAGAAAGGAATAGAAAGTTCATATAATTTTTATAATTAATTCTTTTAAAATATGGCAAACTATGCGTTGTGAATAAACGATTTTAATCTTCGCCAAATTATAATTAAGTTGAATTTTTACAATAAGAGAGCTATCAATAGTTTACTATAGCGGAAGAAATTAGAGCAGAAACGAAAGAAAAGTTTTTGATTATATTTACTTTGGAATTGATGGATGAGGGAAACGAACATTATTTTCTTTATAAAAGCGGGATAAAAATGCAACTCGGTGAAAATTTGCGCTAATGAGAAACATTGCAGACTCTTTTGACATTTTAATCGAAGCTTTCTCAGGATACTTAAGAGGATTTTCGAAAATTAGTATTTTAATATAACCTAACTATTCTACTAAATAATAGAAAAAAATCGAGAATACACCATCTTGTTAATTTAAAAGGCGTTTTCTGTTAATATAAATCCAACACTACCCTTATTTTAACTTTTTAATATAATTTATTTTAATTTGAAAAGTTTTTAATAATTTGATATAACTGTAAGCATTTAATAAATAATCAAACTTAGAAAAATCAGCAAATAGTTTATAAAAAAATTCCTTACAAAATTGGTTACTACAAGTACATGAATGTCATACATACATAAATTTGACAAAATGAATTAACTGAAATAGAGCTATAAATTAAAATAAAAAATGGAAACATATTTTATACATTTCGCTGTTCGATCAGTAAAAATGCGTGTGCTATTTGACTTATTGAAATTTAAAAAAATGAAAAAGAAGAAATTATTTATTAGAAGTGATAACCATGACCTGGCATAAAAACAAGAATAAAAACTGAGATATAGGAAAGTTAGGTGCCAAAGTATGTGCTAACACTGGCATACTGTATTGGTGAAGTAAGTTTTGTTAAACAGGTGCCTAGCATTGGCAAGAGTCTATTCTAAGTGTTGTATTGCTGGCAGAGTCCCTTGTCTTTGTTGTTTTTACGTAACCATAACCCCCAAAGGCTTGCTAGGAATGAAGTCTCTCCAGTAGTCTTAAAATGATCTTGTAAGGTGAGATAGTGCGAGGTGTGGTGCAGAGCAGTAGTTGCCTTTTCTATTGGTATGTCGTAGGTTGTTGGTTGAGAGTGTGTTGTAAACACTTGATTCTGGCCGATCAAATAAAATAGAATATAAGGCAATTATTTACAGTCATAGGACAGTTTGTTCTAATCCAGGTTCAATATTTCTACACTGATGGAAAAAAAATCCCAACACCAAGAAAAAATTATTGTACAGTAATGAAATTTTAGGAATACATTTGTCTAGGTATCATATTTAACTGATTAAAGTGTCAAAATCACAGGTAGAGCCATTGGCGAGAAGAGTCATTTCAAATGTGAAATGTTGGTACATTGGTAACCGGTGTAACCGCCAGAATTTTGAATGCAAGCATGCAAACGTGCATGCATTGTGTCGGATATCAGTTTGTGGGATGGAGTTCCATGCCTGTTGCACTTGGGCGGTCAATGCAGGGGCGGTTAATGCTGGTTGTGGATGACGCTGGAGTTGTCGTCCAATTATGTCCCATACGTGCTCGATTGGAGAAAGATCTGGTGATCTAGCAGGCAAAGGCAACATTTCGATATTCTGTAGAGCATGTTGGGTTACAACAGTGGTATGAGAGCGAGCGTTATCCTATTGGAAAACACCCCCTTGAATGCTGTTCATGAATGGCAGCACAACAGGTTCTATCACTAGACTGACGTACAAATTTGCAGTCATGGTGCGTGGGATAACCACAAGAGTACTGCTGCTGTCATACGAAATTGCTCCCCAAACCATAACTCCAGGAGTAGACCCTGTGTGTCTAGGCTGCAGACAGGTCACTAGCACACGTTCACCTGGCCTCCCTCTAACCAACAAACGGCTATCACTGCGACGCTGAATACGACAGTCTTCCCTCTCAGTAGTACCACGTGGCCACCCGGAACCTGGTCTTCTTGAGGCAGTACCTTCCCTTGACCACTCTCGCCAATACTCATGCACAGCGGATACATCCTGCTAAGTCTTTCAGCAATATCGCGGAAAGAAAACCCACCTTCTCGTAGCCCTACAACACGACCTCGTTCAAACTCAGTCAGCTGTTGGTAATGGCTTCTTCGTCTTCTCAAAGGCATCCGTGACTAACATTAATCCACTACGTCAAATTTCAACTGTAAATAAAGATCACGAACCTTACAGCGCTTATTTAAAGCAAACCTCATTTGCATGCTCATAGTGTCGCTACTAGCGCCATACTTAAGCGCGTAGCTCGAAATTTGAATCAACATCATATTTTAGATGTATAAACACGCCTACCAAATTTCGTTTATCTAGCACAGCTCCTTCCTAGTGTTGGGAGTTTTTTCCATCAGTGTATTTACACGTAATGGTTAAAAATTTATTGTGAAAAGAATTCGCGGAAAGAGTACTCCATCAATTCGGAGCAAAGCACCACAAGACGCTTACAGGATGTTGATCAAAACGGCTAATTCAGCGTGGAGGTAAATAGTACAGCAGTCCACAATCCAAAAAAGTATCTCTCCTCTTCAAAGAAAGACACACTCTGTATCTCTGTCCAAACTCTGTCTCTTCAAGATCCATTGGTACGCTGAGCTCTTCAATGGTCAATCGTTCAGCAAAAATTTAACTCATTGGTGGAGCCAGTCTGGCGGGAGAACTATCTATCAATGACACGTCCTAGCAACTGACCGCTCTGGAACACATGCCAATAATATTCCTTCACAAAGGCATCCAGATGTTTGACACTCCTTTCCCTTGAAGATGCGTCATAATCCTCTAAAACATTGAACCTCAAGAGTGGTAGTCATGAACAGAGGTAATCACCACTCGGAGATAAGACGACCTCCCACCTGGAATCATGGAGGCTTTTAACGATGGAGGGCGTCAAAAGGACGTGAACAGCTGTCTGGAAACCGCTTCTTGTGAATGAGACAAAGGAACGTTACAGTATATTACTGTGGGAGGAGCTATACAACTGATACAAAGAAACACATTTAAATGACGAAAAAGGAGATTTTAATGTATATGAAAAATGATATTTAATGTATTTTGAAATCCGAGTTTCTTGATGCTGCCAGATATTTTTTAATTTCCATTCTTAAATTCATTGTATTTCATAGCATTTTTATGCAAAGTTGCATGTTAACGATTGATTATGAAATTAAGATTTATGATTTAGAAATTTTTAAAAATTATTTTATCGAACAAAAAAGAAAATACTTCAAAATATTAGTTTGACATATTAGGAATCAAATGTTGAAAGTTATCTCTAACAAGCACTTGAAGAAACCAATGAAGCTAGGACAAAACTCAATCAGAAAAACATATTGCCATCGGCACATTTTTTCATCTATAGATGTTTCATTCACATACACGAAAGAAATCTTTTATCTAGTCATCAAGTGTTGCCAGTATTTACGAAAACATTTTATGTCAGCCATTTTTATAACAAGAATCGAACGTAAAAATCCCTCTGGTCTTTCTTTGGGCTGTTTCTACTTACTTCTGGAATGTTCTTTCTCCTTTTTTCCATTGATAGTTTTTTGTAAGAACTTTTCTTTGTTGCTCCCTTAATTGAAGGAAATTTATTCAGTCGGAATAAAGAAAATAAATATCTTGGCTAGAAACATTTCTTTGTTTCAGGTAGTTGGTTTTTAGGAAACTATACTTAAATTTTTCATTTTAATTCCTGTTATATTATAAGTGGTTTGAAAATAGTTGAATCAATTGAATTTTCAATAAACATAAATCAATTTTGAAGAAGCTAGAAGTACACAAGTTTTACAGGTTTCATTTTTCAGGAAAACTGAAATTTTGATTAATAAATTTAAGAACTTCATTTTTAATGTATAAAACTGAATCAACCTGTTGCTCAGTGAAAAGGAATTGAATGTTTTTTTGCTGAAAATATTTATGGTTAAATATTATTTTGTTTTTAACATAAAAGTTGGAATAATTTAGTTTTTTAATCGCACTTTGATTAAAGCAGGAAATCCCAATCTTTTCAAATAACTGTAGGCGATATATATACATTTTTTTAAATTCTGATGGTTGCAGCTTGCTTTTAGCGTCATTATACGTCTAAGTGCATTTGAAAAAAATATACTTAAAAAAGTTAAATGGTTGTTTTGAAAACATATCTCTAATTCTGGATTGCTATTACATTTCAGTTAACTTCTTTTCCTCTCAATAATTCGTAAAATATTATTACAATTATAAGAAAAACAATGAAACTGAATCAATTACTTAGTATGAATCCATTTGCAGTTATCTATCAATACATTTTTTAGAACATATCTTTTAAAGTGAAATTAAAAGTAAATGACGCATTAGGTACTTGTTTTTTTTCTTAATTTTTTAAATTTTCAATAATATTTTTTTCCTATTTATATTTTAAATACTATTATAGGATAATAAGGTGTAATTTAAGGATGTCAACCTTGGAAATATATCTGTAAAATTATCTATGATGAATTCAGTTCAGATCAATATATTTTTGCGTTGATATTGGGATTTAAAGTAATAAAATGTTATAACAACATCTTTTACCGGCAGCTGTCATATTCAGTTAAATTATGAATCTTTATTTGTTATCCATTTACTGTGTAGAAAGAAATATATCTTTTAAATAGATATTGCTACCAGTATCAAGACAGTTAGGTAACAGAGAATGTGAGCCATCGAATAAATAGTAATTTTCTAACTGCTATTTCATTCCTCCAGAGAAAGTTTGCCCATTTGGTGTTAAAAACGTGCATGAAAATTAATCCACAACAGTAACCTTTTACCCCCTAAATTTATCGTTATTCATTTGTATTCTGATGCCCAACTGCATGACTGCTCTGATTGAAATGTATACGCATCTTTATACATTCACCTTCTCAGTTGCTCAATTTATTAAAATTATTTAGCAATTTTAAAACAATGAATAACTGATTCTAAGTACATTTTTATTTCTTATTTCCTCTATTAGTTGGCTCATTAAGTTTTAATTATGTCAATATACAAAGCATACATTCTAATTGTTGTCTAAAAACTAAATTTCTAACTTGCTAAGAATATACATCCAGTTGATAAAATGTTCCAAATTTTGCAAGAAAGTTATATTTCTCGTTTCCTGCTTCAATATATGTACATATATTGTATTCAATATATGTACATATCTCGTTTTCTGCTTCAATAAATTTACAAAAGTTCTTTTAATCATATTTAATAATATATTTAAAACAAGAAAATTGTTTTGTTTTGTGGCCAATCCTGACTGAACTGTGAAGTTAAGAAGTGGTGGATCTGTGCTTTTATTCGATCTTCCTGAAGGCAATAATTGAAATGTCCTGTCCTGTTTGAAATAGCCCATTTATTAACTAGATTAATATATTTTTAGAGCCAAACATCGATTATTTTAACCCTTTAGTTATTTTGAGCACTATTTTTATAATTGGAAGTATATACTATCTCTAACAATTTAAACGATTTCTGTTGACTCATAGTTAGAGGGAAAATGCTTTTATTAGGGAATTTATCGACAGTCTCATGTTAGAGAATCAACTATTTTTTGGGTTAGTATAGCTTATCCTCCTCTCAAATTCAAGTAAATTTTTAGCATTTTTTACTCGGTACAAGGATTATTCTTACGAATTTGCACTTATGCTACCGAACACAGTTGATTACATGATAGGGAAGATAGTTATACGTCTAGGCTATGCTTCATTATTCTTTAAACTAATATAAGAGTTTATATTATTCTTATATTATACTTTTATGCCTTTTACTACAACATTTTTCAGCATACGAAAGTCCTTCGTTCTGAAAACATCACTGAAATGAAAATTGCATGCTTCAGCGGCATCTTACTCCTACATTAATTAATGACAAAGGATATTTTTACCTTTTTTTCTATTTAACTGTTAATACATCTTCCTGGTGTTCCTAGAAGTATCCAGCCCAACATTGATCGATACTTGATGATAATAAGCGATCATATTTGAAAGGAATGAAGAATAGTGGTAGAATACAAAAAGAACACTTATTCGAGAATAAAATATATTTCTTAAGCTGAGATGACAAGCATTTCTCTAGAGAAAGAGTAACTACTATAAGACATAATGTCAAGGATATCTATGATAGTGAAAAATAGAGGCGTTGCTCAGATGTACATTATTAGAAAAAATGGCCTCTGAACGACTAAGCTCACAACAAACCAGCCATTAATATTCGAGGAGAAATCAACCGTAAGGTTCAAAGACTTTTTTATTATTAAAACATTATTTTGAAAGAATCAGAAAACAACATCTGTGAAAACTAAGAAACCAACCCCACGATGCAACAAACTGTTGTCTAAAAAGTGTAGGTTTTTAATAATTCATCATTTCAGTTCTGTGAACAGCTTTTGCGTTATCTTTATGAAATCGCTTATGGCATTGAGTGATTGATATGAAATGGAGGAGGAATCCAGACAAGGTACAAAATATTTATCAGAAATAAAAACTGCGTAGATTAAAGAATGTCGTACTGCAAATGTTCAATCAGCCTATAACATTGTATGGTAAAACCCATTTGAACTCAAATATATAAGACTCATTGAAAGTTTCTTTTATTTTCTATTTATTTCTTCCATGATTTTCTAAAACTAACAAATGATAATTTCTTTTGAATCTATCAACGATTATTGAAATTTGCCAACTTTCATCAAAAGAAAATATTCTTAATTTTATAAATTGTATTCAATAAAAATTTCTTTCGTCTTCCCAATGTTTTTTTTTCTTTGATTTACTAAAAATAACATATGCTAATTTCCTTCTAATCCATCCAGATCAATGCCAATTTGTGAACTTTCAGCAAAAGAAAATATTTCCGATTCTATACATGATACTCGCTGAAAATTGCTTTCTTTTGTGTAATGATTTCTTCTTTGATTTCCTAAGAATAAAAAAAATATGTATATAATTTCTTTCGAATCTATTCAGGACTATGGAAATTTGCCAACAGTCATCAAAAGAGAATATTTCCAATTTTATATATGAAACTCACTAAAAATTTATTTATTTTCCATAAGGATTTCTTCTTTGATTTTCTATGACTATTTTGCTTAAGAAATTTACTACTTTCATCAAGAGATGATATTTTACATTATATGCATGTAAATAATTCACGATAAATAAATGAAAACTTAAACTTTAAAATCTTGAGTATCATTGTATTTGATTTAAATTTAAATTTAATTTACTAGTATTCTGAGAAAATAATAAAAAATAACCAAACAAATATTCTTTTTAAACCCATTAAAGCCTTAACATCAACAAAATGTGAAAATTCAAGTCACAAAAGCACAGGCATAATTTTTTCAGGGACTTTCTCTTGCTAATGATCTAGCAATTAGACAAAAAAAGAAATTATTTGCAACAAACATAAACATTAATTAAAAATTAAATCTTACTCATTAACGTACTGAAAACAACTTCAAAAATATGTAAAATTCATGTGCAATTGCTTTTATAAATAAACAACTGAATTGGATACACATTTGGCTTATTAAGAATCATAGAGCGGTATGAATAGATTACTCGGACTAATAATTTTATTTCCAAAGTTGGAATTTCCTGAAAATGCGTCCCAAGTTAATCATCATGGTACGTCCCATTATTCAAATTCCGCAATTAATTAAATGAAATTATTACGGCTTGTTCCTCGGTTATTTTAGCATGAAAAATTTCTTGCAGTTACTCTGTTAATTAGAGGTATATCATATCGGAGAAAATTAAGAGCGTGAGTGTAAAGTTAATAAAGGGAGAAATCGTTTCACATATTTAAATTCTATTTATGGAATGATTAATTCGAGGAAATGACTACTATCCATCGAAACAAAAGATCGTAATACAATTAACCTTCTGATTTACCCTTAGTATCATATAATAGGCAATTCTGAAATAAATGTCATGTATAAGAATTTTATTCAAATAATGAACAAGGATTCTTGATATTTAAACAGTTTATAGTGCAAGTCGACTTTTCGTTATTCTTTCATGCATTAAATGGTGTTTGTTAATACTGAGATGGCACTGGAATTTATATTAAGATAAGTAATAAAGAAAAGAATTATGTAATTTTGTACTGAAAATCTCAGAAAACATTTTATTTTATTGATATAGATCGATTTCAAATTCTTGTTCTGCGCTAGACGCTAAAATCATCTATATTGCAGGCTTCCTGGCATAGAGCTTGTGCATCTTCTCCCGAGTTCGAGTCACGATTCAGGTATTGTTGTTATTCTGCGTTCTATCTGTAAGTCGTGTGAATGTGTCCTTCCCCTGTAAAAAGGGGTTGTGCCAGCGAATGTGAAGCATGAAGTAGCTAAGCCCTACTCTTAGTCTTAGTTGTCGCTACTGAAAAAACAAGGGATTCTAATTTAGACTTAAATCGCTGACAGCTTTTTGTCAGCTGGCTTGCCAATTGCCATAAGTAACAAAAATGTCTACATATAATTATGAAATATCCCTCCCATTAAAGTCAATTGTTTGAATACACGAAATAGCTGCTTTGTTAATTAGAGATGCTCATCTAGAGGGGTATTGATGAGTCAGGTCCTCTTTTGCACATCATATTTAGTATACCATTATTCATCTGTGCATCAACTAATGCATGCTGAACATGCATCAACTGAACATGCGCATAATTTTAAATTGAGAAGGATAACCAATTATCAACTAATATGTCACTAGATGCATTAATTACAATTTCGAGATCATTTTAAGTCATTAAGAATATGTTTTCTTTTGTTGATAATGAAGTTAAATTATATTAAAATACAAATTTGAAGCTTGTGAGAATTAAATGTAATATAATTTAAAGGCGATAATTCTATCTGTATGTTTTTCTCGTCACACTGATTCAAAATTTCTAATTCAATTTCAAAATATACATTTTTTATTTGAATATTTTGAATTGGAGTTTAGGCAACTTAAACAGTTGCATAATTCTTTTATGCTTAAAAAACATGAGTTACCACTATCTACGTTAGGTTGACAGTAGCTGACTGAAATATTATTGAGTAGGAAATTACTGGCCTAATCTCACTGCCAACGAAAACTTAAACATAAACATGAATCTGATTATAGTGAATTTTAAATTTCTTTCTTTATTAAAGCTACAACATTCATAAGCTTGGGAACTTTTAAAAATATTTATATCTTCTCAGATAATTCGTATTTTTTTAAACTGGAATAAGTGTTTCGAAAGTCATTGTTGAACAACCATCATTTGGATTTCAAAGTGAACAATAATTATTTCAAATGAAATAAACTTATACGAATTATATTATCCATTAGAAAATTATTTCAAGATATTTGCTAAGCATTATGTTTAGAATGCATTTCATTCCCAGTAGGAAATATATTTTGGAATAACAATAATTTTTTTTAAAACTGATTTCCATATTGTGTGAAAAATAAATTTCGATTTTGTCACACTTGGTGCCGAGGAGAAATTTGCATATTTGGTCTACAGCTTGGGTTTCTCTATATCTGAAATCAACAAAGCTGATTTCTATCAGTTCTAGCTTTAAATTTAATATCATTCATTTATTTTTTAATATTTCATGTGGAGGAAGTATACCAGTATTGAGAATAAGAAACAATACATATTTTTCTTTAATAAGGATCATATTTATATTATTATTATTTATATTTTGAATCATTTTTATTTACTCATACGAGAAGTATCCAAAGTGCTAAAATAATTTCGATTTTGGAGAGTGCTAAAATCATCCAAAAATGTGAACATATAAAGATTACTTATCTCCGAGTTTCCTACTTCCTGGAGTCTATCAAATGCATTCTTAGAGTTATGCCTATGAACAAGAAAACTAAAAACTTCTTTAAATTAGACCAATTAAACTTGGTATTTGGACTTTAGGTTAATTTTATTGATTTATACCGAAATTTGAGCAAAATTCTTCCATCCCATTGTATTTGGCTGCCTGTTTGAGTAAATGTCAATACGATGACAATGTCGGTATCCTGCCATAGAGGTAAAGCGTCTTCGCTGGGATTTGGGCTTCTTGGGTTCGAGTCCCTGGTGAGGAAAGGTTGTTCTTCCTCTGTTCTATCTGTGAGATGTGTGAATATACTCTCCTGTAAAAAGTGGTCGTGCAAACAAATGAGTGATGCTTGAGTGCGAAATCGTACTCTTGACCCTAGTTCTAAAACAAGAGACGCTTTCTATCTTCTTAAATAACTGTTTTTGCAATAGTGGGCTTGTACATGGCAAGCACCATTAGAAACAATAACGTTACTTACAAAGAAAATGTAAAGTGCTCGAAAAAAAAATATTAGCTCAATAATCAATTTCGGTATTTTTAGATTTGCATCGAATGTTGAACTAATTTTCATATGACTGAATCATTTGTTAGTCGGTTACTTTTACCAGAAGTTAACGAGATGCCGCGTGGTTTAATAAAATAAATCTTGTATCAGCTCTTATTACTAAATATGTAGTTATTTCTCAAATTTGTCTTTCAATCGGTTCAAAAAAGGAAGATTTTAAAGACCATATTTATTTTTTTAATACCTAAAAATTCGAAAACTTTAATATGTAGGACGTTAAAAATGAAAACTAAAACACTTCCAGCATTTATGGCTAATTCGACAAAGTGAATAATTTTGCACGAGGGTGTAGCAGTTTTATTTAAAAGTATGTAGAAATGAATTTTTCAGGAAGCATAGCATGTGCAGTCGGGTAAATGCTCAAAAAGATACAAATTTATTTAACATTTATTATTACAAATACATCTTTTTAAAACAATCAAATACTGTTTTTTTAAACTTAAAGGAATTTTTGAAAAAATTAAAGACGACATTAATTATTTATATATTCAAATTTATTGCACCTAATATAATCTATAATACATGGAAATAAGGAGAAAAAGTTCCCTTGATATATGGATGTTTAATATATAAATGTTACGTTACACAATAAATATCTAATCTACAGTCAAGTTCGTTCTCCTGCATTTTGAAAGTTTAAGCTTTCAATTTAGAATTTCTTTCTGTTAATTGACTATTTTCGTTCAGGGGAACTGAACATATGAACCTTATGAACAGGATCTTTTTTGTATTACTGTATAAAGAAAGCCCATTAGGTCAGATATAACGATCTTAATGACCATATAATGAAGTGCAAATGAGTGTTACCTGCATTACATTATCCAGTGTTGTAAAATCTCCTCAATTAAGTTGGCAACGAGTAGTAGAGATCCCAAAAGATGTGAACCCATCTTGGTAGAAAATAAAATCTGGTCTAATCTCACAAATTTGGGAATAGTCAAGTTTCTTACTTGTCTAAATAATTATTCTTTTTACAATGATATTAAAATCCAAAATATGCTCGTGACTTTTTTTATGTTTCATTATTTGCATTATGTGTAATAATTCCAAAAATAAAAAAATATTAAAATACAGTTACTTATTTATTCTAACCCTATACATTAACATTCGTTTATTAAAATTTTTCTTTCCTTCATAAAATTAATTAAATTCTTTCATAAAATGTTGAGAGGAAAAGTTATTTTACTTGATAACATTATACATATTTTAATGACTTGAACTTTTACACATTCACGTGAAATATTTTCACTGTTAAAGCTGTCAGTTATTTTGAAATTTTTTGACGTAAGTATTTCAAATTAGAATTTCATATTAGAATTTTTCATTTTGCTAATCGTATTAGTTGAAATATTAATGTCGGTAAGAGACCGAGAGAAGTCGAAACGACCTACAGACAATTTATGACAGCACTAAAAGAAATTTTTCTGTTATATATGAAACAGGCCTGAAATTACCTAGTATTTTTTTTTAAAAAATATATTAAAGTGCTGAATTCCGCAATGTAAGTAATCTGTTACATTTTCTAAATCTTTACAGAGGCGTCTCGTTGATAAGAGAAATGAATTTAAATGAATATTTAATATTATTTTTTATTTGTTAATTATTATTTTTAATATAAACGGAATCCAGTTATTAGCGATAACTTTAACCTTAGAAGGAAATAAAGCAGCCAAATTTTAAACATGAGTTGCATGTATTAAGTAACTTTACTTGTCATTTCCAAATAATTTTTTCGTAATACGGGGGAGTATCTATAAGTAATGAGTATAATTTTGTACACATTAATGAGACATGCAATTAATGACAATATGAAATTGAAATTAAATTACTGTCAGATAACAACTTTACTATATAACTAACACTTATGAATTTGTTCTAAATTTGAGACAGTTTGAAAATCCCAGTCTTACAGAGCAGCATCATAGTCACAATTTTGATCTCCACTAGAAATTTTTTTAAGAATTTTAGCAGGTAAAAATCTGGCATGACTGGTCTGTTTACCTGGAAGTTCAGGGACAATTTTTCCCGTTTGTGATTATTCATCAAGATTCATTTAGGAAGTTTTAGAACAGCCACATTACAGCCTGGGCTTGGAAACCTCAGGTATTTATATTTTTAAACTCATGAAAATGTTTCTTTGCAGTCAAATGTCTGATACTGGCAATAACCGGTACTGCCGTGAGATATTCATTCAGAAGCCAACGGAGTTTTAAGAGATTAGGAGTTTGAAATTATTTCGTCCAAAAAATGTCTCACATAAGTGGAAGTCATGACGAAAAGTCATAAGATGGTGATATTTTAATTCCCTTTTCATATAATCACTAATTGCATTTTCAGTTATGCAAAACGATGTACTTTACTTATTGGTACACTTCTCAAAGTAATCTTTTTAGTTTCCTCTTGTTTTTCGAAAATTCTGAAAATAAATAGGGAAGCAGAGGCAATTTTCTTGTTATATTTGTTTACAATATGACTTCATTTCATCTGAAATTAGAATTATTTTCATTTTTAAGAATGAATAACTTTAAATGTTTAAAGTTTCCTCCTATTATGAGCCTGTTTGAAAATGGCTTTTAGAATTAATTAGTTCAAGTTTTCAATGCATAATTATATACTTAAATGTAGTTCATCAAATAAAATATTTGCAAAAAATTGTATATGGTATCTAATGAAATAGCTTTAAAGATAATCTTTTAATTCCTTTGAATAATATTTAAAGATAAAAATTTGGAAAGAATGAGTCTTATCATTCTAATTTATTAAAAGTAAAGAAAAAAAAACTAACTCTTCAATCATATCCTCTTTCTTACATTATTTATGAAACAATTAACATAATCTCTGATTTCACAAATTGCGGTCCTTGTTCAGAAAAAATCAAACTTTTTTTCTCTCCAACATTACAGAATAGGAAAAATATTTAAAAAAAATATTTTTATTTCTAGTCTGCCAATGAAAAGGGTTTGAGTCTTACAGAATTAGAAATTATTCTAATATATGCAGAATACCATAATAAAAAATTACGCAATCTAATAAACAATTTTAAAAATTGTGTTAATTTGTTACATTTAGTTTATTACCATGGTAACAAAAATATCCATTGCATAGTTTCTTGTAATTTTTATAAATCCTTATTCTAAATCAATGTTATGGCAATTATATGCCGCTGCGGAATGATGTGTAAAATGCAGATCCACACTGATCGGGTGAAGTCAACATGGACTAATATACACTGTATACTAAGACCGGAAATATCCAAATAATATTTGCTTAAGGTCACTATAAGACAAATGTTTGCTTATACAGATTCCTAATGGAAAATCCTGATATCATCGAGTGCCTTTGGTGAATAGGTATCCTTTGGAATACATTTCCAAATAAATCCATTTACATTTAATTATCATTGGATTTGAATATATAATTATTCTTAAAATATAGATTTTATGCATTCGAATTGACGAGACTGGTTGTTTGAATCTACAATTTTAAACTAGAATCGCTCTTGATCATGTTCCTGTTTACATTTTAACATAACTGTGGCATAAGATGACCTTCCTTATGCCACAATTTTTGTGAGATACCTCTTGACTACATACAGGAATTCAATAATTAAAATATCACAATCTATTTCGAATTCTTTAAGTCGTAGAAAATGAAAATATTAGCAGATTATACCAGCTTAAGATATTTTATGAATTTTGATATAAAACTGTTTTAAATTAAAATAGTTCTTATTTAGAAAGTATGATTGCTTTGTTTAATTATTATTTATATTTTCTGATAATGAAATCGTTGTTGTTGTTTTTTCATTTGAAAAGAGATGTGAGTGAAAAATATAAGAGGTTTCAAGTTATATCGTATGATTTTGTCAGTTATTCTAAGCAGTTTCTAGGCACAAAGATGATTATGTCTCATAGGAGATACTTTTGTTGTTAGTTCAAGGGCTATATAATGAATATATATAATATTATGAAATTTACATATTTTACTTTATTTTGGAAATTATCTGGGTTTGAAGGCAAAAAATAAATATTTTGTGTCCCCACCGATTAGTCGCTACGAAATTACAAGCTCCATTTTAGTTGGTTCACAGCAAAAAATACTTAACTAAAAATTTCAACTGTCTGCAGCAATTTTCTGAATCTTAATGACTTTTTCTGCAGAAGATTTTAAAAACTTTTAGAATTGAAAGAACTATTGCTATTTAGGAAACTTTTTACTAGACATGTTCAGTGTCATACATAAATATTTATTTCTTATTCATTTAATCTAAGATTTAAAGTAAAATTTTGAATGGGATGTAATTAAATCTTGATCAATATTTATTTGTATACTTACCGAATCGAAGTATAGCCCAAAGAAATATAATGGTAAAAAAAAGAATTATAATGTAATGAAATTTTCGATACATTATATTATATTATTCATGTGCTCATATTTGATTTCAGTAATAGATTAGATAATTCTTCAATAAAAAATATCTATGGAAATTAACCGTATATGCCAATGAAAAAAGGCAACATTATGCTAAAAGAACACTCTAAAGCTGTTTGAATGTTTTTAAAAAATTCATTATTGCTTACTTTTAAGGGAAATGCTTGTTATACCTGTTACTTGTCACAGTAATAAATTTTTTTATTGAATGTAGAAATCAGTTCAATCAGAAAAAATAAATGATTCCTCCATAATTTTACCATAAACAGAAGAATTCATGAATGAAAAATACAAACAGCAATGAAAGCATTTCTTGTTTCATTCAAGTAATAACAATTTTGCTGTAAAATGTGTTTAAAAATGCACTAAAAATTGATCAAATTATGATTAGGAATCTTAACGGCACTTAATAATTAAATCAAAAAATTCTTTAAATGTTTAAAAAATATAAACGTTTTTGAGTGCTGCAATATCTTTGAAGCTGTCTCGAAAAAACACCAAACTTAAAATTCCTTCACTTAAAAAAAATTCTCTAAGCTATCTATCACCACGCTATGAAGTGTGTATGCGACTTATTTCAAATTTAGTTACTTCTGTGACTCAAATGATTTAGTCCGAACACATAATTTTTTATTATTAATGGAAACTCATCCATTTCTAACTCTGAGTAGATAAAATCTCGAATAACGAACAAAACGATTGGAAATTTTATTTTGTCAGTTTGAGAAAGGAGATTCATTAATTCAAAGAGAGTGCAGAGGGCAAATAAAAACTCATCATCTTGGATATAACCATACATTCTTTTTTTGTACCTGAATAATAACAATGATTTTTTTTTGGAAATAAGGACATCTAAGTCTGGTTCATTCATTATTTTTTATATAGAAATTTACTCTAGTTCTACTGATTCGAGTAAGATATTCTGAAATTTTATATAAATGATTTTTCAAAGAATTTGTGATTTAAAATACAGAGAAAATTAAATTTTTTAACAAATGTTAATATAATTTTTAAAAAAATATTTTTTCTTTATTGTATGAATAATATCCTTAAATTCCATTGTAAAGTGAATGTAATTTTCTTAAAAAGAAATCTTTTATTTTAAATAATATAATAAAATTAATATGTATATCAAGCAAGGAACGAATATATTTTTTTGCACATTTCATTCTATAAAAATGCTTTATAGAAACGCTAGAGCAGACCGAAATGTATATTAAAATTGTACTTAAAAATAATATTTATTTCAATATTTATCATTGCAAAATTACATGTATGTTTGATTTTTGATACAAATGTAGAAAAAATATGAAAACAAGATAAAATTATTTGCGTAAATATAAATTAATCTAATTAATGGAAACAAAAAAACCATAAATTCGTTTATAGCTAAAGTAAAGACGTTAAGTTAATCTTCAGTTCCTTTATAAAGAAATGAATTTGAAAATACTAGTTTGTATTCATACTTCGCAATTGCTTTATACTATGAAAATAATACTTTGTATTCATACATGTACTTCGTATGTCTTATCTTACGAAGTTGGAACATCTGACAGGGAACCTCTTTGAATCAGATGTGCTCTGCTTTTTTCCCTTTTTTTATTTATCAGTTTTCTAAAATTCGAATGCAAAACTGTATATTTAATTATTTTTGATATTTTAAACATGATGTTTATTAAAATTGTTTAATTGAAAGTAATCTAATATTCAATTTTGAAACTGCGAAAAAATAACACATTTCTTGGAGAACGAATTAAATTCATTAACACATTTCATAACAGAATAAACTCATTTCCTTTTTTATCACATTTCAAGATTTAAAGTATTCAATTCGTTCTTCATTAATGGAATCATTACATTTGCATTAGGGAATTCAAACTTTATTTACAAAAATAAGATTATACATTCACCTAATTGCATTCTGAATTTTAGAATGAGCGTTTAGAAATGATTTTTTCATGAAATGTTATTAATAAAATGTTTCAAAAATAAATAATATTACTTTATATGATATTTTTAATGTATCCTACGTAAATTATCTAGATGCATTTTTAAATGCGTGAATGTGCGTTTCAAATAGAAATAAATAGCTTTGAAATTTCTGAGAAGAAATGCAATGAATATATTAATTATTTCCACTGTTCATAAAAACTTACTGAAACAGACGCTTTTTTTATTAAATGCAAACTAATACAGGATCATTTTTTTATGTTATCATCACTGAAAATAATATTTTTCTTACAAATTATTAGTACTTACACAAAAGTACATCGAAAAAAGTAAACTTCTATTTTATTACAGGAAAACATTAATTCTTAATAATGTATACCATCATACTAATTCAATTGAGATTTTTTTTATTATCAATTCACTCTTAACTACACATATTGCAAATATTCGTAATGTTAAATATATCTCCGTTATATAGAACATCCATTTTCATAATTTTGTATTACGTGATGATAAACTTGCGACAAATTTAAAACTATTGATTGTTTAAATCATTATTTTACATATAAAAATACCCTGCGTATGATGCAAGTATTAATACAATTGTTCAACAAAATAACAAGCTTCTTCAGAATAACATAATGATTCCTGTTGCTACAGCATCAAACTGAAAGTAAAAATTATAAATACATTGTTCAAAATGTGCACCATATCCTATGAAAGAAAAAAGACCAAAGTACTTGTATGCATCAAAATAAAAAATAAAATAAAAATCTATGCTGTTGCATGAAACATACAGACCAGTAAGGATAACTTATATAAAAAATATAGTAATTTAAAATCAATGAAATTAATATTTTTCTTGAAATGTATCGTTCTATTACTTATATGTATTGATACTTAAAAAGTTTCATTCAGTAATCAACTTAAAGTGAAAAATATTAAATCACTGAAAATGTTGAAATTTCACTGACCTAAAAGTGTGATTTCATAGTCAAAGTAGAGTTTTTAAACAAAAAAAACTTTTGTTTGTATTTTACGCTTAGAAAGGATATCGGAAACCATCTTCATCACATTCAGCTTTATTCTCTATTTGCCTATATTACACTCGATGAAGAGGACATTTGTAAGAAGAAAATGCAGGTGTAATGATTTGCGTTGTTTTCTCACCTGTGATTTCGATCTGGATACCACTTCGATTGATTTGGTATTCGAAAGCCATGCGCTTAGTTCAAATGTGTTCTTATGGATCAGATAACACATTGATAAATTTATCTCTTCACGAACAGAAAACAACGAAACAATTGAGAAAGGAGATGCAAATTCAAAGATAATGTATCATTCAATTTAAAATTTCATTGAAGTGAGCTAATTATTTACAACCATAACTTCCCATTTTTATTTAATACCAAGGTTTTTATGGCCAATTAAGCTAATATGAATTTAGAGCATAAACATTAAGTCAGATATTAAATCAAAATTAGCATATGAAAAATGTTTGTTTGAATGGATTTCTAATAGAAATTTGTTATATTACATGGACCCTTCGGTGAATTGGAAATTCCCCTTATAGATTTGGTCTTATATATTTGAAGTCAAATCCAGTTGCACTCATTTATATTAGTTGTTGAATATATAATGATTTCAAAAATAGATGTTGCTTTAACTTTTAATATTTAAGATAACATTATGTTATCAGATATTTGAAAGTGTAAGTACAAACATATCTCAGTAGACTCGATGAATTTTTGAAAAATTTTGTTTGCTTAAATGTAGGTACGTAATTGGTTTGGTTTGAACTAATTTCCACTTTTAGTATGGACTTATTTTATTTATTAATTCTTAAAGGAATGTAAAATTTTTATTGTTTGTATTTTGATCGCAACTTCAGAAAAACAAATGACATCGTTTCGTATTGTTTGACTTCCGCATTTGTTTCAAGAAGTTTAGTTTTTGAAAAGAATAAAAATAATTAATTTGAATAACGATATGGTCTCGATATTGCATTATTTATATCCGTGCTTTTTTCATAGTCCAAATGATATGACTGAAATATATACTATGATGTTACATCGATTTGCTTACTTAATTAACTCTACTTAAAATAATTACGCTTATTTTTCAAAGATCTTTTATCATTACTTACTTAAAATTTATTTTTTCTTTTTTACTAAGAAAATTAATGTTACATCTCAAGGCTTTTCATATGAATTTAAAAATACTTCTAAAACTTTTGTGTTTAATGCAGGTTTTTGCTGTTTCTGAAAAGTCTTTTACATTTAATGAAAAAAAAATTGCCACATCATATATTAATGAAATATTTAATCAATCATTTTATTGGATATGTACAGTTAAGATTTGTGTGTTTAAAGATGAAAGACGTGTAAGTATTGTAATACCAACTTCTTAATTTCAATATTCAACTCCTCCATCCATTTCAGTATTCTAATATGAGAGTTCATTCACCCACATTTTTAGCTTTATAAAAATTATATACTATTCCAGGAAATATCGTATTTAGCTTGCGATTGAAGCCCTAAGAAATTATGCTCAAATGCATCTTTTGCTGAAATCCATATAGAATTTGTTTCATACATGAAGCTTGAAGAATTATGTTTAAATATCTGATCATTAGTGGCATTAATCTTCATAACCCCTACCTTTATTTGTTAACTTCAACCATTTCAAAATTTGATTATGTATAGAAAAGATAATTTCATTGCATGATAATTGCATGATAAAGATAATTTCATTCATGTCATAAAAAGAAACGGCAAAAACATTTTACTAAATGGTTTATTAAACACAAATCAATTAAGACCATCCGTCAGATTTATTCCAAACATTGTTTTATGCACTTTAATTTCAAACTGAAGCCAATGAATATAGTTTTAATCAAAGAACATGCAAACAATTTTTATGATTCATAGCATCCAGTATTTGATATTTTTATCATGTAAAATGTATAAATGAAAATAAAGGGAAAAAACCTTTTATCATAAAGCAAAGATATTCCAGACTCACTAAAGAACATCGAGAATTCATAGAAAATATTATATGTCTTTCTCCATTTATAAGGGATTTTTATCAATGTATATTACCCACGCAAAGAATTTCTTTCATCTCAAATCAAAATTTATTCTTACAATAATGGAAGTTAAATTCTGCGACGTCTGATGAAACTCGTTTTTCGATTTTCAGTGAAAATAGTATATTTTTTTTTTCCTTTCAGCATTTCTTCTATCACTCCAGTATGAAAACAACTTTTTTTTATTTATTTTAGTTTCCTAGAATCTTGTAAGCAATTTTCATGGAATCCACCACAGTATCTTTGCTCTTCTGATAAAATATTATTCTTTTTTGCATCCTTTCATTTGAAAGTTCACTTAATTTTTTTTAAAAACAATATTTTTCAATTACTTCGTGTTTCCGGAAAACTTCCTTTTTATAATAATTGCATTGATTTAAAAATTTTCTATTTTTTTATCATATTAGATGCATAATGTGATAGATATACAAGCAAGTTCTCTTGAAACGCTTTGATTTCAAAAGTAGCAGTGAAACGATAAATTTATTTATGAATATAATAAAGTATTATTATTAATTCTGGAAGATTAAGAGATTAAACTAATATTTATTATAAATTTAGAGCTAGACGTAGTGTGAACTAATTAATATTGAATTGAGTTAAAACATATCTGAATATGTACACCTAACTAATTAAATTTAGTATGCTTAAAGGCTCGAGTCATAATTGCTCAGATTCTTTCCCCAAAACTATTTTTACCTGAGTATTTTTTCAATTTAATAAATCTATATATTAAGTTTTGATACTTTTGGAATTATACGTTATAGAATCGATTTTAAAACGGTTGGAACTATGCATTACAAACTAATTTAATTAACATATAAACTAACTAATACCAATGAAGGATTTGTAAGAATCTGAATATTGAAACTGGTCAACTGAAAATGCATATTTTGTTATTATCTGGTATAAAATATGATTATTCGTAGCAATCCCTTCTTTTGTTTGATTGAAAAATTTCCAATATTCAAAAAAAGACCCTAATATCTAAATCTGCCTTTTTCTTTTTGCTCTTCCATTTTCTAAAAATTGGAAAAACGTTTTTGAAAAGTGGGATAAAATTTGAAAATACTTCCGCTTTTACTGAAAATGCAGGAAAGAACTTATTTTTTCATCAGACAATTCAAAATCTTTTTAGCCTTAATAAGTTTCGTTTTACAGTATCATCCTTTGTGATTGTCAGATGATAAAGTTGTTAAGATACAAGGAATTCCAAAATAAATACTTGTGTAAATTTTATAGCCATATTTTTGATTTGCATAGGACATGCTCTTATAATATACTAAGACTGCAGACGAGGGAGGGAGAGTGGATAGGGGGTCATACTACATAAATGATTGCAATGAACAAAGTTTTGTGCTGGGTCTGCCAATTTGTTTTTGTGTTCGGTTCACAAATGGCTTCCTGATCATTGGAAATTCGTTGCTGATTTGACATATCTTTTGTCTTTATATCGGGCTTCTGGAAGTATATAGATATAGTGACAATCTGATTTATCAATGTTTAGTTTAGTTTAGTTATATTAAAGTCCCGTTGTAAAGCAATAATTGAACTATTTTGGGATGAACCTCATGATTTTGTATCATGGTCAGATGAGCTGTATCCTGTCTCCACTCCAATGGGAGGACGTTTGGCCTGACAGATTTAAACTGTAAGAGATCCTCCTTATGGTTCTTCGATGGAATCTGAAACTCTCCTTTTCCGAAGTCTAGACCTTACCATCAGGCTATCGTTGCTCGACTTAAACATGAATATCACATATCATGCGGTGACTGTTCAATGAGGTAAAGCTTCTCTGATGATATACATAATGTGTAGTTGGAGTGATATGGAGCATTTCATATATATTTTTAGGGACATTTCCTAGGAAGACATTATGTTCCGGTTTGATTACTTACACAAATCCATGACAATTGAGCTCTTGCATGGATTCGGACTATTTTTATATAAGTTTACCTCCTTATTGAATTATCTGATTTGCTTTATTCGCTTTTTATTTTATTTTTAAATTATCAGGAATAAATTAATTTCTGTACATACTAACTGACAAATTTAGAACAAAAAGATTTCAAACATTTTAACATGTTTTTATTTCTCTTTCTTACTGCAAAATTTGACTGTAGTTTTAGTATGTAGGCATTGTTTTATACTGTGACGTTTCAGTATGTAGACGTTGTATAAATTATATACCTTTAGTGTAAATTTTTAACTAATTTTAATTATTTTTATTCTCATTACTTTTCACTAATGCATAATTTTAATTTCTATTATTTCGCAAATACGCTTAAAATTGAGAAAAAAAAACGCATTATTTTTTTTAAAAAAAAATACTTAATTGTTATTTATATAATAGGCAAAAGCAATAGTATTAAAAGTAATTTCTGCTGTATAGAAAAACCAAAGTATTAAAAGTAATTTATTTTTAGATTAAATCTTCTAATATATGCATTTTTATTGTTCAAACATTCTAATGGAGAATGTCATTTAAAATGGCCTTCCCTAAAGTATCTTTCAGGAAATTACGGTGTTATTTAAAATATCTATTTCAAAGTGACTTTTCTTCAAATTCTATCAGTGGCTTCATTAAAATTTCTATTCGGTATAATATTCAATTAGAATAAAATGTTTTTATCCTGTCAAATCCCCAGAGGGATGAATAGGATTAGACCGTAATAACGAAGTAAATTAGAATTTATTGAATTAAAAAGAGAGAGATCTGCAAAATAAAATAAGAAAAAACGTAACCAAACTATATTCATAAAGTTAATTGCTCTTAGTTAAATAAGTTTCATCCTAAAATGCGTCCCAATTGGGGAGAGATAATGTATTTGTTTCCTAAAGAGAAATTAAAAAGTTATTTATATAAAACTAATTTTTTTCCTCATAGAAATGAAATATTTTGAAAGGAATTTCTCGATGAATAGAACTTTTAGAAGATTAAATTTAGTTTTTTTTTATTTTATAAATAATAACACAAAAGATTATTATTTCGATGCCTACAGTCTTAAGCTAAATTTTTTCCAATTTTGCTAATTTTGACACAGCAAATATGATAATGTTGTTATTTAAAAAGCAAAAATTTTAATAATTAAAAACTAAAAATTGAATTTTTGTATTTTTTCTCAAAAATCAACTTTTTTCATAATGTTAGAAATGTATGTTCTATAAACATTTTCTGAAAATTAAGTTCTAATAAATTAACAATAAATAAGTTAAAGAAAAGCGATTTACCTTTAATTAAGAAAGTTTAAAATATTTAAAGGAAAACGAAAGGAAGGAAAAAAGGAAATTTTAACTTTTCCTTTATCTGACAATATTACGATTTTTTAAATTTTCTCTTTGCGAATAATTTGGTTTTAAAATTTTCTTTCAATTTAGCACATCTGTTTTTGCCCATAGCATTTGATATAGTGCTTTTATAGTAATTTAAATATCCCTAAAAGTAACAATGAATTAATATCACTAATGAAGGAAGGGAAATTCACTAAGAAAGTAAATCCTTCAAACGAAATTTTCTTTTATTCCTGAAGAGAATAAGAAGGTTGATAAAAAACTGTTGTCAGACAAATTAGAAAAAATTCGAAAATTTTTTAAGCTGACGATTAACATTTTCTCCCAAGAACAAATATTAATTTAGTCCATTTTCATGTTAGATAATGAGAAGTTAACTTCTATATTGCATCTTTGAAAATATTATTTAAAACCATTCATTTGAGTAAAAATTCCATTACAGCAAAGATCAATTAATTCATAGAAGAATTTAATTTTAGAAAGTTTTAAAAACGCGATTAAGATAATTTAACAAAATATAATACTAATCAATTTTTTAGAGATAAATAAATTATAAAGCATATTTTTTTGGGGGGAAAGTAATTCAAAAAGCAAATCACATTCAAATATGATGTGAATATGTGTTTTTATTTCATCCATGGTAAAAAAAACAACGTTATCAATACTCGCATGAATTTTAATTAATAATTCTTAAATGTCTTTCATCATGGCCTGTCTCTTGTACTTTAATTTACCTCCTATTATTAAATGCAAATTAATATAAATGCAAATGTAATGTTAAATGCAAATTAATAAATAAGGCTAAAAATGTATTTTGAAAAAAAGATAAAAAATGAAAGCAAAAAAACTAGTCTTAAGCAAATAAAATGATAGCAGTGACATTCCAAAAGAAAATCAGATAGCCTTTAAGCTTAATCCAAATGAGCGTACAAGCAAATGAAATTATTTCTCACATTTTCAGCTCTAAGAAGAAGTAAACAAAATATCAACTGTAAATAAAAAGAAGTAAATAAAATATCAAATGTATATTTGCTCAAACATGATGATTAATCATAATATTTTTTCGTAGGCTTTTTTTTCTGCTGAAATGCGGGAAAAAATAGAGCTAGTCATTTATTTTTTGTGAATATTTTATATATAATTTTGTGATTTTTTTTCTGAGATTCATCTTATTATAAATATGATTTTACGGCTGATTTAAAAAATGTCGAAATCTTTTATTGAAATATTTTTCAAGAGCAATATAAAGACAGAAAACTTTTCACGTGGAAATGCTCTGCTATAGAAGTGAGTGATATAATCTTATTCAATAAAACTGCAGTTTAAAATATTATCAAAAATAATTAACTTTTCTTAATATAATGCAGTTGTATTACATTGCTGTAATGCTTCTGGAAGGAAACAAAAGAAAGAAATAAAATATTCGATGTTAAGTACATTTTCAAAAATTTGGTAGTAAAAATTGTGTTTTATTTCTCCCTTTCTTCTGTGACTGGTATTTTTTATGATACCTCAGCTATTTTTATCATATCTTTTCAAATAAAAATTCCAAATAATTTATGAATTTAATTTTTTAAACCATAAATTGAATACATTTTGTTTAATATGTTTTTGAAATAATTCACAACTTTTTAAAATTTGATCATATTACATATTGATATTTTTAATTCATTAAATTTCTATGTGTAAAAATAACACTACATAATAATATTATCTTTTATAGAAACCATTTTATGAATTCTGCTGTTTTTCATTTTTCTTAATCTTTAATTTTTGGGGATAAATTTCACTTCGTAAAATACAATTTTGTATTTTTTTTCCAGCATGATAGAATTCTTGGCGATTATTGTAAAATAATGATTGTTAAAAAGAAAATCAGCAAACATATCTAAATTGCCGTCAAAACTTGGTGTCGTTTAGCACCTTGGTATGTTCAGCTTCACGATTTTGTAACCGAAGTTTGTCCATGATCAAATTTCTTTTTGCATATGGATGCTAATTTTCTCAAGATCTTCGTCGATGATATTTCCTTTGTTATACAAAATCATACTCACATATTTCGTCTCCGACATACACAAATGGAATATGCAATAAATACCTTAGAGTGTAATACCTTTAAGCTTAAATCACTTTTAAATTGGAAACCTAGTTATTTACAGCTTTTAAACAACAGGGAAATTGCATTTTTCTTTTCAGTCCTCAACTAAATTATAAATTATTATAATATGTACCTTAAACAATAAGCTATTAAGATTAAACTTCAAGTCTTCTTTGATAACCAGAAAGGATGTATTGCTTTCTCTTTGTCTATGAACGAACACTTTTTTGCCTTATTCATTGAAGTTTTTTTTCCGATAAAAGACTACCCTTGCTAGATAAGCTTGAATAAATGATTTAATCGAAATGTTAAAAATAAAGAACATTATTTTTGTACATTTCGATTAAATTATTTATTCAAATTCATCTGGCTATGGTAGTCACTTTTCAAAAATAAAATGTCAACAATGCAAAAAAGTGTTCATTGATAACCGAAGAGAAAGTAATAAGTCCTTTTGAGTGCCAGAAAAATATTCTATTGCATTTATTTGCCATCAGAAATAAAAAGAAAGATAAATAAAATATTAATAGTCACATTTAAACTTATTATTTTATAAATCTGTTTAATCATTATTAAGATTTCGTTATATATCTTCTTTAAGTTTAGATATAAAAGTGATCACAAATGTAAAATCAATACAGACATATTTCAGGTAAATCATTTTGATAATTGAATAAAATTTATGTTGAAATATTCATCAAGATAAACGTATCATGCATTCAGCAAAATAAAGTGATCATCACAAGATAAGCAAACTTTCATGGTAAAAAATAGATGGTGTGATCTTTCAGGAATTGTTTCGCGTCATTTCTGATAAAATTATTTGTATGCTATGAACCATATGTCTTTGGCAATATATGCTGACGTAAAGAGCCTAATACAATGTGATCTTCGGTGTTTTTAATATTTTTGCGACATGCGGTTGACAGATTAATAGCAGAAGACTTAACGCATATTCTGAAAGTTTTTTTCTGATCTTTTGAAAAAAAAATCTGAATCGCAAATAGAATTGTTGTCACAAAGTTATTATTGCGAATCATAGATACTTTTATACATTTACGCAATTGTGTTTTTGAGTTATTACGTTTACGTTCTTACAAAAGTACAGAGTGACGATCATTCTCTCTCTTGTCAGAGTTAGTGTCAAATTTGATACATATATATACTTTAGATTCTAAATCGGTATAAAATTACATCTATATTGCTCTGTATGTTTTATACTATTGTGTATACTTAAATTTTTAAAGTCAGATAGACACATTTCTTCTGAGTGAATTCCATTCAAACTTAAATTGAAATCAGCACATTTAGAGTGGGGACCAATTATCAAATTTCTTCCCTCTATCTAGAAGCATATTTCAATTAACTATTTCACAGACCGAGAGACGTATATGTTTTTAAAATACCTGAAGGACGCAAATTCGTTAAAATTTCGAGTTTCAATTTGCTGAGGATTACAATACTTTTCTCTTTGTATATTTGATATATGTGAAAATAATAAAAACAAATACCGGACAAAAATATAATTATTTGCTACATAATCATAATTTTATGATCACTAATTTTAAGAAGTATCATCAGTTATATTTTAATCAGTTTCACCTTTCCTCTTGTATTATCTCCACATCTAACTTTTAAAATATTTATTTCTTCATATACAAAGACAACTGAATTGTTATTTTTCATCAATTCATTTCAGTAAATTGGTTCAAAAGAGGAATGCCTTCATTTAAACTGAACATCAGATAAGTCTCTTAACTAATCTAACCTGTGGAAATGGGGAAGAAACCCTTAAATGGAAATGAATCACTCATCACATTAATGAAGTCTATATATTCATGGTAAGGTTTTGTGCTGACGGTAAAGGGGATTCATTATATGTCAGAGGATAGTGTTAAACATCAGAGAAATTTATGCATACCCATGTTTGCTGCACAGTGAAGGAGATTCGAATGAAGTTCGAACAATTCGAATATTAGACCACAGCACTGGAGTATAATATCATATTCACTAGAGCGGATTAAAACACTAAATATCTCTAAATCATTCTTAGTTTGATGCGTCTTTCTATTTGCATGAATTGTTCCTCTTAAATAACAATCGTGTTTCATTTAGGAAGTTTTAAATGTAAATATGTTGGATACTTAATATCTAAGCATCCCCTATGAAGTTTAGAAATTTGGCAATCAGTTAATTTATATAATTGTAAGGATTCAAAAGTTTATTGCTCTAATTTTCGAAAGGTTTAAATCATGTTTAATTACTCTTCCTAATGGTTTGTATCCTTTAACTTAAACAGGCAGTGATTCTCTGCTTTTTTCAAAGTAAACTATCATATAAAATGTAATAATCTTTAATATATAATAAAGCATAAAACTATTTAATAATTTTCATCAGATGAAAATATATATAAAATTATAATAATTAAAATATTTATTATATTTTATTTATATTATAATATATATAATAATTATATTATATAATAATTAGTATAATATTATATATTATATATATAAAAATTATATATATATATAATATTTATTATTATATTATAATAATAAACTGTATTATTTTCATAAATTTACCAATGTAATATTAATTCGAAAAAAAAATTTTGACAAAATATCAAGCCTATGATTTAACTTGATACTCAAAACAATCGCAATTAAGAAATACAAAAAAAACTTTTAATTACTTATCATAACTTGCGTTTTTCAAAGCATTTTACCTCCTAATTAAGAGAATTTATCTTATTTTATTGTAGTCGATATAATAGTAGTTATGAATTTTTTAAATTTTTGAAGAATTCCTTTCTTATATTTGGATTAATTGCCATTCATTTAGTAGAATTGTTTGAATTTCATATAAAAGTGTTGATAGATCTCTTTATATTTTTTATCAAACGATAATATTGGAAGCCGTTTTTTAATGAAAGTATATTATTTTAATATTATTACTATTAACAGTTATTTCTTTAAATGTGGAATCGACTAGCGTTGAAATTGGGAAAATATTATTTTAAGATTTTCTAATGTTTTAAAGCATAAATATAAAAAAACCTAAAAAATTTATATTAATTAAATTGATTTTTATAATATTTATTGGAGAACTAATAAAAATGAATTTTTAGGAACTACTTTTCATCAAATTAAATTGAGTAAATTTGGAATTATTCGCAACTCTTAATTTGGAATTAGTTACGAATAATTCCAAATAAGATACTTCTCTACTTTAAGGTGTTTTTATTGCAATTACCTGTTGTTAAATATTTTTTAATAAAATAATAAATTACAATATTCAAACTTGTCATTTCGAATGTGAGATTAAATAATTCACTTATTTCTAAATAAAGTCATTTTATTCCAGATATAGTGTTAACCAATCTTAATAAAGAATAAAGTATCAAATTTCATTTTTTAAAATGTAAAAGAAATAGCACTAATAAAGTTCTTTTGAATTATAAAAAAGTATGATAAAATAAAGGATGAGTAAATAACCGCTGGAATTAGGAAGTTATCGATAGAAGTTTAAACTGGTTGTTTTCTATACTATTATGGATGGGATTGCTTGATTTTTAATATTAATAATTGAATTAATAGTAATAGAAACAAATATAGATTTAGTTATGTTTACAAAACAAATAAAAGGTATGGTGAAAAATCGTATAAAATTTCTTTATTTTTAATATAATTCTTAAAACTCTTGTGGTGGACTAAAGATCATTCTTTTTCGTTGGGTTGTAATACAGTGGAATGATCATTATGATCCGTGTAATGGAAACAATAGGATCCATGTTTTCATCCATCATTTCTTTAACAATCGCATTTCACACAAAACAAACAAGAAGACAAAATATTAACTCTGCGCACCTTAACAGAGCAGCATCATATCTCATTATTTACGATCGCAATTACTATGGGATGCATACCTCATCCGTCATGGCCATCTATTATCCAAAAGTTAAAGCAGAAGATAATGCAACTGCTACAAACGCGAATTAACAATCTGCAAGTTGTTTGTCGAGAATTTCCAGTTGAGGAAACTTGCGAATTCAATGGATATAAGAAAAGTAATTTGTGAAATTTCGAGATTAATTGATTATGTAGCGGTAATAAAATAAAATAAACAAAATTATTCCGCTGGATTCATTCCTTTAGTCTGGGCACACATTGGCTTTGACAGTATTTTACGCTTTTGATTTAGTCAGGTTTCATAAACTAGAAACTATTAACTGTTAAATTTCATTAAAAATTCCAGAATAGTAATTGTTTTATTTTAACATCACGTTTAAATCAAGATAATAAGATCGTATATAAATCTTAATCAAGATCTTAATTTAAATTTTCAACTGGTTTTCAATGAAATAAACAAAATTAAATTTCTAGTTTATCTCTGGAAATTAAAATGATTCAATCTATTAACATGAAAAAGTATTCCAATGTTGTGAACATCGACCTGATGCGAAACCATAATTCAACCCTCCTTAACGATGCGGCGAACATGAGTATACCATAAATTGCTCTGCTATTTACAGGCGCCCTATGATGTCTAAGGAATACCCCATTCTCCCTGAGCAAACCTACCCCGAATACAGCAGCATAATTAACGAGATTGCACTTCTGTGCTATTCAGTGGTAGCTTAGAGATTCTCCTTCTTCTCCAGCAGTTCAAATTAGAAGGGCACAATCTTATCTAGGCAACGTTGTAGTTCCATCAAAAGGATCTTAAAAGTCATGATGAATAAAGTCAGCAATTTCTTTTCTCGAATAGGAGAAGGAATCTCTTAACCTACATGCATTCTCGAAAGGAGGGTTTCAAAATTAATTGGCACTATTTGGCGCTTTCGTATTGGCGATATTTGCATTCAAAGAGCATAACCCAGTTTTAATGAAGTAATTGATATTTGTAATATTCTTATTATGAATATCATTTTATTTTCTATAGTTTATAAAACAATCAGTATCTTATTGAAGTTTGTATCTCATTGTAATGGCTATTTTTTCTATAAAGGAATTAGTATACATTGTACGATAAACGATTTAGTTAGAATTTTATGATGATTATAGGCAGTAATTTATTTTCCATTAAAAGGAATAATTTAAACTAAATATGTTCTAGAAAATATGTTTCAAAATTAATTGAAATGTTTCTTCTTCCTGTATTCAATAAGTATAATTCTGTAAGTGTAAAGTAATTGAAATCTATTAGATTTTTATTATCAATATTATTTTATTTTCTGTAGATCATAAATGACAATAAACATAAATTGAATGATAAATATTTAGTTAGAATTTTATTTATTTGCCAAGATGAAAAGTTACATTAATTGCATCGTTATTGATTGTAAATTTCGCATATTAAAAATTATGAAAGTGTAAAAATATGAATTTAATAAAGAAGCCTTAGTTCTAAAAGGGTGAATTTCATTTATTAAAATATTTTTAAAGTTAGGAATTTAATAATTCATGCGTTATATATTCTTTTTCTTTTCATAAAAAATTATTTTATTAGCATTCTAAGCTAAAGAAAGAAATTATTTTAGTTATTTTTATCTATTTAATCAAGATATTTCATGTTTCTCGAATTAAATTTCATTGACATAAAAGTAATAAACAAATTTAAATATTATTTGTATTGAAAAACAGCTGGCTAGCTCGAATTAATGCAAGCTAAAATGTTCAATTAAATGGTTTTTATAACTTGTTTTTTTAACAGATTACAAAAACACAGATTACAGATTACAACAGACTTACAGCTTTTAGATTTCGAAAATGAAATAATTCTTATTGTTTTATAAGTCTTTTGCCCCTTTGGTCAATTTCTAGTTTTATTTATCCCTACTTTTCTTTCATTTCCCGTAAAATCTGAAAATTTAATTGAAGATT